>CM047587.1:46215275-46252435 GCA_026184515.1 Peronosclerospora sorghi | reverse complement strand
GAGCTCAACTCCTCTTCCGGATGTAATAGGACAACCTCGTCGATTTCGGCTGCTTTCAAAGCAGTTTCAAATTCGTTGAAGGACATCTCCTCCAACGACAACAGTTCGCCTACCCCAGGCAACCGTTCCAGGCTTACGTCTTCTGTGACAAAACCTGTCACACTATTCAGAATCCTATAGGACTGCTGACTACTGGCCTCGGGACTCATCCCGACACCCAGATGGGGGGAGTCAATTGCCCCATCTATTGGAAGCGCCACGCGCCTATCCACAGAGGTCTCTACCTCTACCACAGGTGACTCGCCGGTCTCACCTATACCGGCGTAATCGGAATCATTTCCGACGTGCGAAAGAGACAAACTTCGGGTCTCTTCGCTTGGAAGCGCCTCGCGCTTAACCACAGGGGTCTCTACCCCTACCACTGGAGTCGTCTCAGAGGAATCCACCTCTGCCAATGGCGACTTGCCAGTCTCGCCTATACCGGCGTAATCGGAATCATTTCCGACGTGCGAAAGAGACGAACTACGGGTCTCTTCGCTTGGAAGCGCCTCGCGCTTAACCACAGGGGTCTCTACCCCTACCACTGGAGTCAACGTTTTCGCCAAACACGGCGTGGTCGGGAATCCCGACCTGCAGAAGAGACAAAATACGGGTCTCTTCTCTAGGAAGAGCCTCGCGCTTAACCTCAGAGGAATCCACATCTACCACTGGAGACTCACCAGTCTCGCCTATATCGGCGTGGGGATTAACCGCCGAATCCCCCTCGTCAAGGAACACTTCCTTGACCTCATTGGGACTGATCATCTCCGACATCCCAATATCTGGCATCTCACGCCAGAATCGCTTTTGCGATCAAGCAAAGGTGGGTTCATGACTCGCCACTGCTTCATCCGATCGGGGGTGCGTTGAGCCAATGGACTTAGACTTCCAGTCTATCCATGTATCGTGGCGTTCCAGCCACTTCATGCCCAGAATGAGGTCATACCTCGAGTCCAAGTCCAGGACTAGGCAACGTTCTATGCTTTCGAAGTCTGCAAAATTCAGCTTAAGATCAATCGAAACCTTGGGTACAGAAACCTGTACGCCCGTCGCTAGAAGGACCGTGACAACGTCACGAGAACGTGCCTCTAGGGCCTCGGCATACAGCCGACTCTTCTCCACAGAGGCTCGTCTGACATAATTGTCAGACGCTCCAGAGTCTATTAAGACTCTGTGGAGAAGCGTGCCCAAAATTGGCACACTTCTGGTCAAGTTTTGGCAAGGCATTTGGTCTAATTTCGGATTGGTTTAAACAAGGGGGGCTTTTCAGCCTATCAGACTCAAGAATTGTCAAGAACGCAAGTTTTGGTGAGTCACCCGACTTTGGGTATTTTACATATTTTTGTGGGGGTACATTTAGGGACTATAGGGTAGTAGTATTTTAGTTGTGGTTTTACCTTTTAGGACAGAGGTTATACCTTTAAGTAAGGAAATCTTTTAGCATTCGGATAAGTGGCTGAAACCTCTTCTGGTCTTGGTTCACACCACAGCTAGGGGTCGCCGTTCTTCCCTTTTCGTACACTAGTCGCCTCCGCCCGCCGCGGAGTGTTTGGGGGCAGAGGTCGAATTATCCCCTCTCGCCGATTATACCCGGTCTGGACGCGCCGCACGCGCACTTTGGCCCACCGGAAGTCCCTCGACGGGAGTACGATTTGGCGATCTCAACACCTCAACTCAAGTACGTTTGGAACGTGCTATTCACTGGATTGGTCTTGGCGTGGAGATATCGTTTGTGGAGTTTCACGAGCATATTGGGTCTTTACGCGGACATATTGGCTTGTTTTAATATTTGTTGGAAACTAGACCGGTTTTGGTCTTATTTCGTATTGGTCAGGGGCTAGACCGGAACGGTCGGTCTACCCTCTATTATTTCGTATTGGTCAGGTCTTGATCGTTTGGACGATCGACCTATTGGAAGTTATCTCTTGGAAGTGTTTTTGGTCTGTTTGTGTCTGGGGTGAAGAGTTCCTCCCCAGAGATACCTACCCAGATCGGTCTTCTATATTCAAGACCGGTTAGATCCAATCTGCGATCCCGATCCACCGAGTGTGTAACTAGCCCATTCCATCGGGTACACAAGGTGAGATGGACACTAAACAATCGGACCAAGTGGGTTCTGATGATACCGGTCGTCTGCTTCCAGCGGACGATCGGACCAGATCTCGAGTGGTGGTCCGCGGAGTACCCCCTCCAAAAGTTGGAAGGCTGGGCGCGATGGTGGTAGTCAGGTTATCGATGCTAATGTTTTCGATTTCGAACTTGACTCCACCACAATGGTGCGCGTGCTCGGATCACTTGGTGATCGTGGATATCACCGTGCTGATATTCCATGAAAAATTGGATTCGAAGATTTAAATGATTTCAATATGGAGTCGTTCTGGAGAGGACGTAAGGAAAGGCTATCGCCTTACGTTCTCGTTGTTGATAAAGATGGCGATGTCCGATCTGTCCTGGCGGAGGACCAGATCGGGATTAATAAGTTTCTTCCTCCCCAAAAGGCTCCCACCGGAGCCGATCGGGACTATAGCAGGTCTTGCTATAGTTCCGGAAAGGATCAGGACCTTGGTCCTGATCCTATGTGTATGAATGAAAAAAATGATGGAAAACTAAAAGATGAAAATTACTTGGAGGCTGACTGGAACGATCCGGTCTACCTCCCTAAAGTCCCCAAGGTACCCAAGGCGCCCAGAAAAGGGCTTGGAATGCCACCCGACGAAGACGACTTCGAAGAAAAGATGAAGGTCGGGGATGAGGCTATCACCGAACAAGACCTGGACAAGATGTATTATGTTTTTGAATTGAAGCGATTTGTTCGCCAAAACCAGGTCTTTCGGGTGTTGAACCTCCAGATCCCCGACTGTCTTCTCGGTCCCACTACCGAGCCGATCCAGAGTGATCGACCATTACTGCTTGTCAAGAATTTTGTGGTGATGTTGGCGGAGGCTGGCATTAAAATGCAGAACCCCGCCGGTTTCAATAAATTGTTTAAATTTGATGCTTGGAGACTGGAGGCGTCGATGTCGGACCTCCACGACCGTTTGGTGCCACTGGTGGGGGCGGTTCGCCGCCCAACTCCCACCACGGCAATGAAGGTCGCCGAAGCCTCCACAGAGCTTGTTGACATTGGTTCCGATGATGAATCGATCTACCAGTCTCCACCGGCTTCTAACAGCTCATCAGAGTTGGAGACTGGTGTCGAGCGGATGACCATGGGGGTGGACCATACCCAGCCTGAACAAAAAAAAGGACGTGCGGCAGCAAAGGGCTGCTTGCCAGTCGGGGCTCCAGCGACCCCTACAGGTCTCAGTTCCGCAAAAGGAGGGTATCACACGTTGCCCATGACTCCAGCTAACGTCCAAACCATGTTTGAGACGATGATGGAGCGTTTCATGGAAGACCGGGTTAGACCACCTCTTCGGCCACATGCCCAAGACCGGTCTACCCAGCAAAGTACCAATGTTTGCCGAGATGTGGATATGGAATTCGGTAACATCTGTGGACAAGCCCACTCGAAGTGGTAAGCAAGTCGGCAAACGGAAGCGCAAGCCGCAACCGGCCAGACCGCGTAGACCAAGTAAGACAAGTGACTGTGACATGGAGTCGGTCGGCCGTCTTGACGACCACTGTGGGTCAGACGGTACGGGCGCTGGCAAGCCACGCAAGGCTAACCTAGCCTCCACTATTGCTTACGACTTTGGATCTGCTGCGATTCCGCGCATCCGTATGGCCGCGACGACCAACCTCAAGGACTTCACTGGCAAGGATACTGATGAAGACCAGGCCCGGTCTTGGTTCGGTCGGGTCAAATCTGCGTTCCTGCGAGACCAGACCCCGAAAAGTGAAAAGTTTCTGATCTTCCGGGATTTGTTGAAAGGACCGGCTGCCAACTGGATCCAACAGTTAATTCGGGATGTCAGGTCTGACTGGACCAGCTATGTGCAGAGTTTGAGGGGCAATATTGTAACTACGGATTTTCGAGTGCCCGCAAGTATCACCATATGCAGAAGCGGAGCGACGAGACACCGATCGAGTATTTGCATCGGTTGAACGTGGCTGCACTTCGTGCCGGCATAACAATTAAAGAGAATAACCCGCCGAACGGTGCTGCTCTGGAACATGTGGGTCACTACATTAGTACCCTGGACGATCAAGAACTGGCGGACCAGCTTACTCTGCTGCGTCTTAGGGACGCGGGTGAAGTTGAACAGACTCTACGGACGCTACAGCAGTCACGTAGCATGAGGGCGAAGAGTGCTGGTGGATCAGGTCGCTACCGATCCAAGACCCAGACCCAGACCGATCCGGTCAAGAGACCCTGGACCAGACCGACTCGAGCGGTCAAGGCGATCGTAGCCGAAGACAGCACGGGATCGGAAGGGGAAAGTGGAAGTCAATCCAGCCAGGAGTCATCGGATGAAGACCAGTATCGTTACGTCTATGTTGCGGGACCTGCCCCGAAGACCAGGTCGAAGTCCGACCAGGTAGACCGGAAGGGAAGGAACGGAAGAAAGTCCGATCCAGACCGACCTCGTCAGAAGTGCTCCCACTGTGGGTCGAGTAAACATGATGGTTCAAACTACTGGAAGAATATGGTGTGCAAGAAGTGCGAGAGACGCGGCCACCCGACTGACCACTGCCTCTTCGTATGCAAGTCATGTGGAGAGATCCACGAGGCCGGCCACTGCAAGATTGAAGAATTTTTTAACATGATACGCAAGTGGTACGTGCCGGACAAGCACGCGGGGATGCTGCCGCCGGACGCAGAAAAGATGTTAAACTAGAACGCTCGCCAGGTTGGAATCTGGATCGAGCCGAGCGTTCTACGGTTCACATCTATGCATATGTCGGCAATGAGGATAAGACCGACAATACACGTTCTTTTACAAATTGCGTCGACCGAGACCATCCGGTCTACAGTCTGAAGACCGATGAGTACTCCCGGACTAAGGTGGTTATGCAGTTGGACTTGCTGCCTGGAGAATCCCGCGGATACTGGAAGTATCACGCGCCTGATAAATGGTTCAAGCAGGCGAAATCCTGTGGCAAGATTAATAACCAGAAAGCGACGATGTTGTTCGACTCTGGAGCTGAAGTCTCGATAATCGACTCCGCCTTTGCTCGTAAGGTCGGATGTCGTATAGACGATACCCAGAGACAGAAATGCGTCGGGATCGGTGAAAACTCTTATATGACCTAAGGAAGAACGCGTATGAAAATTACTTTGTCGGGATCGCTGGTCTACTTTTTTCAGCGCTTGGGTTGGCAAGTTGGCTGGTCAGGACGCTTTACTAGGTATGGATTTCATGGTCCCAGATGGTATTCGCCTATACCTATCACATGAAGTGCTTACACTCCCGGATGAGGTCCAGGTCCAGTTGGCTGGTCGAAGACCTCTGTATGGTTCGTATACCGATCTGGTCCGGTGGGATAAAGACCTCACTATCCCAGTCGGTCGGTCTGCCGATACCCCGGTCGAGAAAAGTTTCCGTTCGAGGAAGTTATGGTTGACCAGGGGCGATCGGTGGGTCTTGACCTTCGTAAAGAGTGCTGACCGACGTGATTTTGTCCGTGTTACCAATATCGGTGACAAGCCGCTGACACTGGACAATAAAACTATTGTCGGTATGTGGTTAGCAGAAGGGAAGGTTCCAAGGAAGATGGGGTTCGTCTCGATTGGATCGAGGCGGTATGTAGAGTGGCAAAACCTGGCGTACCAATCGACCACCGATCTTATCAGCGATGATGGGTCGGTGGAAGAGGATACCTCACCTTTAGTGGAAAGACCAAGTTATGTCACCCCAAAAAAGATGTTGTTCCGAAGAAATGCGCCGCAGTCACCAGGAACTGTGGACGGTGGACCATCAAGTAGACGAGCCGAGGCTAGTCAACGTGGTGTAAGCACAAGACCAGGCGACAGCGGAGCAAGAAACGGAAGAAGGGGAACATGAAGTTGCTAGGTCGGACCATGACGGTATTCCTAATCAGATCGACATCAGTGAAGGACAGCCCGTCGATCAAGACCAGGGGCGTTCAGCCGGTCCAGATGGTCTAGGTGATATCGCCCCAGAAGATGAACAAGTCTGTATACATGAAGGCGGGGAACAGTACATTCAGGAGCTGGAAAGCCAAATGGCAGTCCTCCCTGAAGTGTCTGCCGACTCTCCCGAAGTTACAATGGATGATTTACAAGTGGGTGATCAAGACCTTAACAGTCCAGACCAGATCGAGCAGTTGAAGAATATCATATGGAAGAAAAGACATCTGGTGATCGGAAAGGGCAACGCCTTACCACCTGCAGCCCGTGGTGCGATTTGCGATATTGACGTTGGAGATGCCAAGCCGATTGCTCAGCGATGTAGACGTGTGGCACCACAGTACCGGGAAAAGCTTTCTGATATTATCAAAGGATTGTTGGCTACCAAGATTATTAGACCGTCGATCTCGCCATGGGCCTCGCCGATCGTAATTGTTATCAAGAAGAACGGCGTCGACATTAGGTTGTGCATCGACTATCGGATGGTAAATCGGTTAACTAAACTTATGGTTTACCCGATGCCGCTGATTAATGATTTGTTGGAAGACCTGGACAAGACCTTGTGGTATTGTTCGCTGGACATGGCAAGTGGATTTTGGGTGGTCTCGATGACTGATCGAGCCCGTGAGATTTCCGCATTTGTGACACCGTTTGGTCTTTTCGAGTGGAACCGTATGCCGTTCGGTCTGAAGAACTCACCCCAGATCTATCAAAGGTTGATAGCCAACGCACTGTACGAACACTTCAAAATCAAGACCGATCGGGACCCTGCCGAAAGTTATGATGTGTTTACAGAGGGTGAACCCGATCGGGAAAGAAGACCGTCCTTCTAGGGAGGCGGTCGTACATCGACGACATTCTGATACCTGCCTCGTCATGGAACGATCTGTGCGAGAAGGTTGAACGATTGTTGGAGACATACGACCGCTGGAACCTATCTATCAGCGCCATAAAAAGTTTTTGGGGGTATGTCCAAGGTCGCCTATTTAGGTCATATGGTCTCGAACAATGGTCTAAAGGCTAATACTAAGGACCTGGATTCGTTAAGCAACCTCCCGTTTCCCAAGTCTCTGAAGGCAATGCAGTCCTTCCTAGGAAGTTTAAACTACTACATCCGCTTCATCGAAGATTTTGCTATCTACGCGGCTGTGTTGTATGAGATCCGGGAAGTGGACTACCATATGTTGCGCGAAGGAGATCGGGCAACTTTACAGGAGGGCGCCGACTCTGGTCTTGCTGCAGTTTGTACGAAAGTGGAGGCCGAAGATCATATGAAGCGTGCACAGTTTGCCTTTGGTATGTTGAAGGTTAAGATGGCGACGGCACCTTTTCTCAAGCATTTCACTCCTGAAAAAGTGCCGACCATTATTGTATATGCCAGTGAGTGGGCCATTTCGGCCACTTTAGTGCAAGATCACGATGGTGTGTATCATCCAGTCACGTTTACGAGCCGGACGCTAAAACCAAATGAAGTGAACTATGGAATTGTCGAGAAAGAAGTTCTGGCGTTGCTACGAATTCTGGATGTGTGTTACAACCTGCTGGTCGGCCGACCTATAAAGGTCCTGTCAAGACGGTCTACTTTGGCCTGGATATTATCATCCAATGAGATGGACGGACGTCTAGGCAGATGGTCGGCGGTCTTGTCGCAGTGGACCCTCGAGGTCGTTAAGTGCACCAGGGGCGAGGAAGAGATATTGGGCACATTAGCTGCCAGTATCACCCCTCGGTCTGAAGTGGACGAGGCATTGATAGCGATTCCCCGAGGAAGCAACCTCGGCAGTCAGTTTCAAGACCGCCACCGACCGTCGACCATGATGAAGAGCTCTTGGTCTTAAGTTTTGACGGATCAGCAAGCGTGAAGAAGAAGGTCGGCGCCTATAGTGCTATAGTGTGGAAGTTGCCACAATGGTCTATAGCTGTAGCCGCTGCTGATTTCACGCCGGATATTACGGTTAACGAGGCGGAGTACCGAGGTCTACTTCTATGTCTGGACCTGCTGTCGTTGCAAGAGAAGGGGCAAGTCATCATATGTGGTGACTCGAACCTAGTGATCAGGCAGGTCACCGGAGAGATCGACTGCAAGGCCCCACGACTAAGGACGCTAAGTGATCGGGTAATGAAGGCATTGAAAGACCGTCCCGATCTGTTGCATGTGAAACGGGACTGGAACAGAAGCGCCGACTACCTCGCGACCAAGGCCATGCGAGACCATACCGGGGCTACGATCACCGAAGAGGCCGTTCTTGATGAATTGATGAATATAAACAGGCTCCTCGAGGTGATCGGAGCCAAGAACACTCCGGACCAGGTGCATGTGATGGTCGCGACTAGACCGAAAGCTCGGAAGTGTCACCAACTGTTCCCAAAGGAACGGTTGAGTGAATCTGTTGTGCAACGACTAAGGGCAGAACGGATCCTCAAGGAGCAGGACGAAGAAGAATGGATTGTGGATTTGAAGATCTACCTGCGCGGTGAATTGTCTAAGTTGACGAATGGTAAAGCGAGAGAATGTGCCAAGATCGCAGACAGTTATGAAGTGGATGAGGATGGTTTACTATATTACTGCCGCGATGCCGACCAAGACAGTGTAGAGCGGGACCGATTGGCGAAATTGGTGATACATGAGTTGCTGCAGCCGGATGTCCTCCATCACTACCATGTGAGTCTAGAAGGGGGACATCAGGGCATAGGAAGAAAGTATCACAAGATCAGGTCCCACTTTCACTGGAGAGGTCTTTTCCGAAGTGTACAGAAATATGTAGGTTGTTGTACGGATTGCGAGACCGGAAAGGGTAGACCGGTAATCAAGGGGCGATCGCCCGGAAATATCGAAGCTACCTAACCTTTCCAGGTCATAGCGATGGACCATATACCGTCGCTGCCTAAATCGACATATGGCAATACTGAGTTGTTGATCTGGGTAGACCTGTTCACCGGTCTAGTTATTGCGAAGGCAAGTGCGTCCCGGTCTGCCGAGCAGATCGCCAAAAGTTACGAAGAATGCGTGTTCCGAAGGTTCGGCGCCAGCGAGGTCATCAGACACGACCTAGAACCCGGTTTTATGGCTGAGGTGTTCCGTTCGTTTAACAATATGCTGGGCCAGAAACAGAGCGCGACGATGGCATATAGTCCGCAAGTGAATGGATCGGCAGAACGTATGGTACAAACTATTACAAGAGCAATCAAGATGTACGTTGCCGATCCAGACCAGCGCGATTGGGACGAATACGCAGAAAGGCTGGTGTTTGCACTCAACTCGTCGACCGATCGGGTCCGAGGAGAAACGCCTTTTTATCTTGCGTATGGATGGGACCCCCGGTCCACTCTTGAAGCCGCGATACCTATTGGCTGCACTCGTACCCGCGATCGTGATGCTCGACGTTGGCGCATGCAGGTCCAGAAACATTACCAGCATGCAAGAGAAATTGTCAACAAAAAGTTACGTCAAGCTACACAAGACCGGGAAGACCGGAACAACGACCAGGTCCAACCCCACGGTATAGAACCAGGGGCGAGGGTATGGTTGTACCTAGATCGAGTGAAGGAGGGCTATGCGAAGAAGCTGGCTCACATGTGGCACGGTCCTTTCCGTGTTGCCGAGCTGATTGGTGAACACGCTGCCCGTCTAGTAACAACCGTCACGGACTACAAGGTCTTCCCGATCGTACATGTGTCCAAGTTAAAACTGGTCCAAGAATTTCCTGATCGTCCCAAAATGCCCTGTCTAGTAGACGAGGCAGAACGGTTTGATTTCGATGAAGCATTACTGCCGGAGGACAGTTGGGGACGACCGCTGGAGAAGGACGAATTTGAAGTGGAAAAGGTCTTAGATGTCTGATCGGTCAAGAAGACCAGGTTCGGCCGGACCCACCGAGAATATCTGGTCCGATGGAAGGACCATGATGAAACAACTTGGATCGATGAGTCCGACCTGAACTGTGGAGTACTACTACGAGAATTAGAACGGGACCGAGTCAGTCGGAACCGTTTCGCAGTGATGCAGACCCATGAAGACCAAGACCAAGACATGCTGTAGCATCGGTCTTCCCGACCGACGTGAAGATGTGGAAGGTCTTGTGTCTTTTGTATTGTGTATTGTGAATATGTGACGAATTGGAATAGTGGAGTGACGAACTTGGATTGTTTTTTCGCGATGTAAGTGGAACGGTTGGTGATAACGTGTCTAGTGAAACCCTGGAGAAAGTGGTGGAATTAGCTCAAGTGATTTGATGACCGAACATGTGAAAAAGAACTATGATATATATTAAGTGTTATCTGGTCGACTACTTACGACCTCACTCGCCATCACCCCACAGACAGCCGAAGGTCAACGACGGATGCTTTTCAACTTGGTCCTGGTACTGGTTACTCCAAGGTTCTTGTTGGTCTAGTTGGACCAAAGCATCCTTGAGGTCCAAGACCGGTGTAGTGCACCCAAGACCGGGGTACCGGGGTACCATGTGCCACGTTCAACCAGCAGCCGGGTCCTCTCGACGCGACGCCGCGGCATATGAAGTACAACTGGATATAAGAACACATTGACGTCGCACTCGTGGGCCAGAATCCCGTCCAAAACATATTGGCACAGGGACTGCCAGGCCTCACCCGCTCTGATCCGACCCGCTTGCGCTTGTTCTGGATGGTCGACAGGCCAGGGTCTTGCCGAACTCGTTCCGGGGGAAGAATCAGATAGTGGGATGCCTCCCAGATGGCTTGAGCGTGAGTCTTAGTAAAATATTTCACCCGACTCATGAAAGCATTGGCCCACGGAGTCGAGTGGAAGATGAACCCCAGCTTGGGATGCTCGAAAATCTTCCACGGCTCGTCAGCGTACAAGCAGGAGATCTGTGCCGACGTGATCAAGTCCGGCCGCCATTCCGACGCGGCAGGAACTTTCTTCGCCGGCGGGAGAATCCAATGGTCTGGACGAGAGAAAGACCGGGCCAGGAGCTGCTTGGTCAGGGTGGACCGGCGTAAACAACCGATCTGCCCTGGCGACCACGGCAAAGTATTCTCACGCGTTCGTGGCTGAAGGGAAGAACTGTCGATTGCCACGTTGGCCAACAAAGCATCTTTGTGGAGCGTGGACGTCCCAGGAAAGACCGTAGGTGTTGACTTTGTCGACGCATGAGGTGGTGGAACGACACCATGCGGAACGGTCTTCTTGGTCTGCTCCGAAGTCGATGCAACTCGAACAAAACTTTCCTGTGGACTTGTTCGCGACTTGGTTGGGATGGGGACAGCAAACTCCGAATCACCGGAGTCTTCACCGGAGTCATCCCAGGACGAGACCTCTGAATACTTGGCACGGTCAGCACCGGCGGTCGAGGGCGCTTGATTTTTGGAGATGTTACTGTCGTCATCCTCGTCCAAGCTTGGGCCCACGAGAAGCGCCTGCGTCTTGGCTCGCTTATGGGGCACCGCACGCTTCCCTTCTAGTTCAGGGTCGCGCGCTGTGCCCCGCGCCCTCGAGGGACTCGGCGCGTCCGCGCGCTTCTTAGACTTTTGACGAATTTTGGGCTGGGGAATTTCGGCCAATGAACGGCCTTGTTCTTGGTCCCGGTGTAGGTACACCAAGGCGGACGACGCAGACCGGTCGACGCTGGAGGCAGCAACCGGATGCCGACGAGGACGCAACAGGTCAGCCAAGCGCTGATGACATTCTTTTAATACCGCCCGACGACCGTTCGCTGCCTGCGTCCAATCGTTCGACTTGCGTTCACAAGACTGGACCTCCTCGGTCTGGTCTTGAATCGAAATTCGGAGCTCCGTGAGACGCCTCTCGAGGTTGTCTCTTTGAATGCTCAACGTGGTCTGGTCAAGCAGGTCTTCTGCTTGCTGCTGTTGGACCAGCACAAGCTGCTCCCGAAGATGAAGCTGATGAGCCTCCAAGCGGGTCAACCTATTGCACGCGTTTATTAGTCCGGTCAAAATCTGACGCAGCTGGAGGTCATGCGTGTTCGACTGCCGATCGGCGGCAAGCAGGGCATTGGTCGCCTTGCTGATGCCAGGAGGTATACGGGCTGGAGGTATACGGGCTGAAGACAAACGAAGGTTAGAACAGGTCCAAGGTGAAGACCGGACATGCATGCTTACGTTGTGTCGCCTGTTGAGCAATCTGCTACTGGAGACGTGCGATCGCCTCAAGTGCGTCTTGCAACTGCGCGTCGGTCCCGTTCTGATGCCCTGCCGATGTCTTAGGTGCAGGAGACCGATGGGAGCTGCCAGACCGAACCGACCGGACGGGCGAAGTGACATGCGATGACGTGGTATGCGAGGTGCCTACAAGAACGGTCGTTAAGGAAATACAAGAAGGTCAAGTCCAGCAGTGCAAGTACCTGGAACGGATGAAGAAGATGGTTTCTCCATGTCGGAAAAGTCTGAATGACCAAGGTTCAACTGAATTTGATGGACGAGGTCAGACCGTTGACGTTGTGCGACACGGTCTGACTCAGGGGCGGCTGTGGAGAAGCGTGCCCAAATTTGGCACACTTCTGGTCAAGTTTTGTCAAGGCATTTGGTCTAATTTCGGATTGGTTTAAACAAGGGGGGATTTTCAGCCTATCAGACTCAAGAAGTGTCAAGAACGCAGTTTTGGTGAGTCACCCGACTTTGGGTATTTTACATATTTTTGTGGGGGTACATTTAGGGACTATAGGGTAGTAGTATTTTAGTTGTGGTTTTACCTTTTAGGACAGAGGTTATACCTTTAAGTAAGGAAATCTTTTAGCTTTCGGATAAGTGGCTGAAACCTCTTCTGGTCTTGGTTCACACCACAGCTAGGGGTCGCCGTTCTTCCCCTTTTCGTACACTAGTCGCCTCCGCCCGCCGTGGAGTGTTTGGGGGAAGAGGGTCGAATTATCCCCTCTCTCCCATTATACCCGGTCTGTACGCGCCGCACGCGCACTTTGGCCCACCGGAAGTCCCTCGACGGGAGTACGATTTGGCGATCTCAACACCTCAACTCAAGTACGTTTGGAACGTGCTATTCACTGGATTGGTCTTGGCGTGGAGATATCGTTTGTGGAGTTTCACGAGCATATTGGGTCTTTACGCGGACATATTGGCTTGTTTTAATATTTGTTGGAAACTAGACCGGTTTTGGTCTTATTTCGTATTGGTCAGGGGCTAGACCGGAACGGTCGGTCTACCCTCTATTATTTCGTATTGGTCAGGTCTTGATCGTTTGGACGATCGACCTATTGGAAGTTATCTCTTGGAAGTGTTTTTGGTCTGTTTGTGTCTGGGGTGAAGAGTTCCTCCCCAGAGATACCTACCCAGATCGGTCTTCTATATTCAAGACCGGTTCGATCCAATCTGCGATCCCGATCCACCGAGTGTGTAACTAGCCCATTCCATCGGGTACAAAAGGTGAGATGGACACTAAACAATTGGACCAAGTGGGTTCTGATGACGACCGGTCGTCTGCTTGCAGCGGACGGTCGGACCAGATCTCGAGTGGTGGTCCGCGGAGTACCCCCTCCAAAAGTTGGAAGGCTGGGCGCGATGGTGGTAGTCAGGTTATCGATGCTAATGTTTTCGATTTCGAAGTTGACTCCACCACAACTCTCCAAGGCTTATCAAAGCCTTTCACGTCCGCGAGGACGGCCAGAAAACCTGGCTGGTACACCAACTCGGTGCTAGAAAGCACCGTTTCCCTCGGTGCTAGAAAGCACCGTTTCCCTCGGGGCTTTGTGCTGTCGGCCCCTACCCTGGGGCTTAACAGCACTGAGGGATCCCCCAGTAGGGCGCCCCGCACCTACTGGGAGCCGTCGTTTCCCGACGGCTTGGTCAAGGGCTTTTTACCCGCCCTCGGCCCCTTAAAGCGAGTGTCTCGCTGGGGATTTTTCGGACATCTGTTCCGAAGATGATCTGTGCTTCCACACAGGAAGCATCTCAGCGGCCCATTCCGCTGCAGCATTGCAAGGAGCTCCGACTTGTAGATCTGTAGAGTCAGAGTGACTCTTAGCGGGAGATTTCTCTTCCGCTTCGACCTGACTCAGGTCCATTGGTTCGAGGCCCACCTTAGAGGAATGAAAGTTCCTTTCGGCGTTGAACGCCATCTTAAACGCCTCCCCCAGGGATTGGGGTCGGCATCAGAACATTTCCGAACGTGCCGGTCCTTCTTTCAGGCCTCCCATGAAGAAGGGGATGGACACATCGTCCGAATACGCTTTCGCGTACATCCCTGCCAACAGGGCCTTCAGTACTTGGACATAGTCTCCAAGTCCCTAGTGCCCTGACGGCACCTCAGAAACGCAAGCTGATTCTGAAAAACCAGATCAGGCGTTGCGTACATGTCCATAAGCTTTTGCTTAAGGACTTCCCAGGTTGAGAACACGCTCGTGACCGAATCCGGACACGTAAACGCCCATGAACGGGCTTTGCCCGTAAGATGGGTCAACGCAAGTCCTACTTGCAAGTGATCAGCGATCACATTCGCTGTGGAGAAGGCCGTTTCGACCTCTCGCAACCACACGTAAAGGTTGTCACACTTCTCACCGGTAAACGCCTTTATCTTAAACGATAATGGGGGCGCACCCCCGTGGAACGACTTCCACCTAAACTCGCCTCATGGGCGATGAGGGCATTGACCCTTCCCTTTACGGCCTCAAGGTCCTGCTCCACTAGGAGATGAGGGAATTGACCCTTGCCTTTACGGCTTCAAGGCCCTGCTCCACTAGGAGCTGCATACCCTCGTCACCCAGTAAGGATAACAGCCTGTTAAAGGCTTCCTGCTGGACGAGGGTCAACCTATCCCAATCGTACTGATTCATCCATTGCAGAGGATGCCTTAGCCTACCAACACAGGTGTTGGATTGACTACAAGTGATACCAGATGTATCCTGGTGCGTACACGCACGGTGCGAATAGCGCACAGAGGAAGACTTTCCTTTAAGCGGCGTTCGCCGCCACTTAGCCGATACGCCCTTATAAAGGGCTTAGTAGGAGAGAGATCTCCTTTTCAGGGCCAAGATTCCCGGTTTGGTTTACTATTAGCTTTCGCTAATGCCTTAACGCAAGGCTCCCTTACTAAGGGTGTAGCTAAAGGGAGGACTCCCTTTACGCTACTGCACTCACTACACGCGCGACCGGCGAGGTCGTGCGTCTGTAGTCGGTTGAGTAAAATGTAAACTGAATGTATATTTAATATATAATCAGCCTAAATTAATTTAAACTAAGGTAAAATATATGTAATACTAAGTAGAACTTACCAAATTCGTACCTAGCTAAAATGTAGTGTACACCACCTGTGTACCAACACGTGGCTGGCTGCCACGCCACCCCAAGGGCTCCTGCCCTGATTGGTTAAAATAGACAATGGTTCAAAACCTTTCGAACCGGTCAATACTGACCCCAACCGTAGTGTACTCACGTACACCACCTACTAAATGTGACTCAATGTAACCCTGTTACACCACTGCCGTGAGATATAGAAAATAGTCTGACCAACTCCTTCCTGGTTCCTTGCGCGCACCTAAGAGTTTCATCCCCTCCGCGTGAGTTATACGCACACTAAAGGCTACATTCATCTTATTCATGATGTGCCACAACGCTGGTTTTTCTTTCCACCAGGTTTCTGCAAACCGGTCGTAACATGCTTCCTCTAGGCCGGCCAGTGATGGTCCAGCAATTCGACCTTGATGTCTTCCGTCCATTTAAACCCGCAGCATTCTTCTGCGATGGATATCTTTCTGAAAAACTTCGTTACCCAGCCCCAATAACCAGACCCAAGACCCTTGTACGCTTCAGTTCCATCGAACGGCCGGACCTGGAGTTTCTTCTCCTTGGCAGTCGGTGGTCTTGGCATCGTGTATGGCTGCACATGAACATTTCCAGGCGCTACGTATGCCTGATGAACGTTCCCAGGAGCTTCGTATGCCTGCTGGTACTAATTCGCTGCTTGCTGTTGCATGTAGACGTTTGGTGGTTGCACGTAGGCGTTACCGGGGTTAGGACCCCCGCCCCTTGTGAACACATCCTTGCCGGCTTCACTAATATTCTTGAAGCACATTTTTCCGGCGCATCCGGCGTTGCCCCCGTCTTTCTCCTCATCGCTCCCATCCAGGGAGGCCAAGCTCATCTTGGTTTCTCCATTTGACTTCGGCGCCGCGGTTTTCGCCGGCGCCCCCTTGTTTAACGATGATTCCAAATCGTCAAGCGATTCATCATACGTGTGAACAATAGCATCATGTCCTCCGGGTTCACTGTCTGATTCGACGAGTCACTGCCCTTAATTGGGCTCATAACCTGTTCGTTGCTGTCGTTCATCCAAACGTGCGTACTGTGCCACACGTGTTCCAGTTGTCACGTACTGACGTGCGAAATTCTACTCCACTTAGATGTTCCGAGCAAGTAGCGTGACAGCGAAAAATAAAATAAAAAACGTAAACTTATTTTCCACAGTCCTTGCGCAACTTAAACGTAAAGCAGCGACCCAAACCAACAATCACGTGATACGAGAGACCAATACGCGAAAACAAATCCTACTGACACTGCAGCGTACCAAGTAATCAACGCAATAATCGCCAAACAATCTGCGCACTGTAGAGCGCTTGTTCTACACTAAAAAAACCACACGATAGTCAATAATCAAATTCAGAAGTGATTTATTAGTGTTAAGTTTATACCTAAAACTAATAATATGCAAATACACAATGTTTTGTACCTAACATAAAGTTATGTACAATACATCACCTTTTCACTGTAAAGTCGCTGAAAGTCAAAAATGGCGACGCGAGCTGCTGCGCAAAAAGCGCGCGCTTCTAACAGATCCGCAAGTCGCCAACACCCCCGATCGAACCGATCTGGCCAAGGAATTAAGATAGGAGAAGAAATACTGGCTGATCGGGAAGGGCGCTGCCGATGTCGACAGTTATGATGCCGATCAGACCGCCCATTTGGATTTCTGATCGACCCAGAAGACGTGTTATGGTCTAACACACCGGGAACACCCGATCCACTTGTAGTATCGCAAGGAAACAATTGGAATAGGTGAATCCGATCTTGATTATGGCGATCTGGCCAAGAAGTCCGAACGAAACCGACTGAATCAGAATGGTTATGGGGTGCCACGGACATATGAAGTGGGAAAGCAATATTTTCAATAGTGCCGATCGGCAATATCGATCGGTGTGAATTTGTGATGTTTATTGTGATTACGACTACGGGTGTGTTGATAACTGTGATGTATTGATTATATTTTGGTGATGACAAAGTGGCTTAAGGATGTGGATGATTTTTTTCGGTGGCAATGATAACGACTCTTTCGATATGGGTACAAGTGGATGGGGCAAGGGTGGACCTTGACTAACGGGATTAAAACCAAGATAGATGAGACGATCTAGTAATCAAAAAGGTCATTTTATTGATGATTAATGCATGAAAGATTGCCCGATCGGCACATACCAAGTTAGCGTCTGCGATCACCCCTAGCCGAGGGAAATTCATGGCTGGGTGATCTGTGATCTTCTCATGAATTGGTCGCGCCAAGGCTGCTCCTTGTCCATCGAGGTCAGGGCGTACAGCAGGTTGTCAATTACGGTGTCGCAGCGGTAGCCGGGGTACCAAGCTCCTCTTCAATCATATCCCCGGCTTTCTTCGCGCAATGCCTAGCCATATGGAGGAAAACGGGATATAGGAAGACATCAATGTCACATTCCTTTTCCCGCATGCCCTCCAACACGAATTGGCAGATCGACAACCAAGATTCACCCGCCCGACTTCGACGATGTTCCGCTGTTTCTGGAACGTCGCGAGATCCTTGTCCGCCTTCACCTGCCCCGCGGGAAGCACCAGGTAGTGGTTAGATTTCCAGATCGCTTGGCAGTGGACTTGGTAATACTGCTTTAGACGACCCACGAATAAGGCAATCCACGTAGTCATCGTGAGCGTGACGCTCCGATCGCGGCTCAACAAAACTTCCCATGGCTTGGCATCATACAGACGGGTGACCTGCAATCCGGTGACAATATCGGGTCACCACATAGTTGCGCGTGGTTTCCTGACTGCCAGTGGGAAGAGACAGTAGTCTGGACGTGATAGGGCGCTGGCCAGATGTTGTTTGATCGGAACAGATCGACGCAACAGATCGATCTGCCCCGGAGACCATGGTTCGTTGACATCCATACCCGAAGGAGGCTGAGGCACATCAATCTGCAATGCCCCTAGCAATGTGTGACGATATAGGCCGGAAGTGCCGGGCAGAACCGTTAACTTGGATGCCTCAACAGCCGGCTTCGATAATTCTTGGATGCTGTCACCCTTCGGGTGCACCACTTGGTCTGTCCCTGGCGTTGACGTTTCGACTGTAGAAGTATATCGGCAACGCTGGGTGGATTGGGATCGTGCTAGAGCAGAAGCTAGCTCAATTGAATCCGTTGATCCACCCTCGGAATCCGAGCCAGACAAAGCTAACGCTGACTTGGACTTACCGACAGTTGGTGTCGAGGGCGCTTCATTTTTCGGGGTTTGTACTGGCTTGGATGGGTCCGTTGACGCATGGAGGAGTTTCGACGGTGTCTTTTGGCTCTCTTCCGGGACGTCGCTGGAATCTCCTCGTAGTCTGGAGCAGCCGCTAGGTCCCTCGCCCTCGCGCCTCTTGACGCACCCTTGCGCTTCTTGCCGTGTGCGCGTATTTGGGGGGGGGAGGAATTTCAGCCAATGAATAGTGAGAATTTCCGCCCGAATTTTGTTGGGAAATCGCACCACCTGAATGCGTCTGTGGGTCCGCGGGGGCGCTCGATGCTACTACTCAAGGAATGCGATAGGCGACAAGCGACACGTAGCCAACTCATCACGGCACCCGTAGACGATTCCCCAGTGTCGATTCGACTCTTGGGTCCAAATGTCGAGCCGATCTTGGGAGGCACTAATTCTGCCGGAATAATCGTCGATCATGAACTTTAGATCAGCGATCTGCCGATACATCTCGAGTAGTTGGGAATATATGACCGCCCGATCGCCCTGAGGCTCTGATGATTGTCGGACGACCACTGCGTGCAGCTCCTGAAGACGCGATCGGTTGATCTCGAGACGACGCATGTCGGGACGAGTGCCTATAAGCCCTTCCAACATCGTTTGGAGCAGATTGAAGTGGCCGTAAACCTGGCCAACGGTGTCGACAAGTGTCTGCACAGTCGGGAAGACATCGATCACCAGTGGATCTACAAACAGCAAGAAGTCAGGATCGATCTAACGTGGAATTATCAGTGGAATGGCGTACCTGATCTGTTCTGTTGCGGGACCAAGACCTTGGGACGTTTATTCTCGGCCACCAAGTCGGAACGATCTGCTTGCATAGCGTCGATCAGGTTGGAAATTCGTTTGGAGTCTCGGCGCATTCTATGGAACGCGACGTCGGTCATGGCCTGCTTTTCGAGCGCAAATCTCAACTCCTCCCGGAGCGCATCAATGGTTTCTTGGGACCGATCGACCTCAACTCGGGACTCATCTTGTTCTGCGACGATATGAGTGTGACCCGAGTTGTCCGAATGATCCGACCGGTCAGAAGTTCGAAGATGCGGGGAGTGCGAGCGCCGATCACCTATGGAGATAAATGTTAGTGGAAAATGTGGCGATCGGAAGTCAAGTGGACTTACCTCGTACATTGGATTCGGAAGATTGCATGGAATCGAAGAATGTTTGTGAGTTTGGGCCGCTACCGTTGTGTGGCTGCGACCAGACTCAGGGGCGGCTGTGGTGATGTGCAAGAGAAAATTGTTAACCAGTTTGTACCAGTGTACCAGTTTTCAAGGCAGATCGATCTAGTTGGCTGAAATGACGGAGTATTTTGGGCCAACCGTGTGATTGGAGTGTTTTGTACGCAGATTTGAGGTAAGGCACACTGTTTACATATATTTTACATATTGGATTTTTATTGGATATTAAATATAGTGTTCGTATTACATCGGGTTGCATAAGTCGCCAGTGGATCCGATCTGAGTCATTGGGAGCGGGAAGCTGACAGAAACCCCTCACGTTTATAATCCCGGCCAGGACATAGCTCCACCGGAAGCCACGACAGGGAGAACTCGTTACGTTCACTCACCACTCAAGTTTGGCCCCGATCAAGGGAGGCGGGTTATTTTTTTGATGGGTTACTCATCGCGATCTACTGCGATCAAAGTCCCAGGAATTGGCTGGATTACTCATCGCAATCTGCGGTCAAGTGCCAGAAAAATTTATTGTCTGGATTACCTACTGCCTCGGGCGGTCAAGTGCCAGATTTAACCGCATTCGGAGTGAAGATTTCCGCTTCTTTTGCAGATCGTCTAGTTCGCGTTATCTTTCGTTGGAATTTTGGATCAGAACCCAGAAGTGGTACATCCATAACGATCTACTCAAAAGTCTCCACTAAGCAACGGTCCACCGAGTGTGTAGCCGCCCATAACAATGGGTACATAATGTGAGACGCGTGATGAATCGATCTCGGCGTCCTGCAGTGCCGATCGCTCACCTTACCGGCACCCAGGCGAAGGTCCGCGGAGTACCCCCTCCGTTAGTTGGTCGGCTGGGCGCGATGGTGGTTCAGTTCCGGACACTTCGGTGTTCTATTTTGAACTGGAATCCACAAAATAAAGGTAGTGCTCATTGCAGTTTTTTTAGGTGTGTTTTATCGTAAGAAATTTACGGATTGTTCTGGTGTATTAGTTGTGTGAGATTCGTTCAGCATTTAATTCATCACATTCAAGAGAGATGATTTTTATTTCATCACCGTTCCACTTGCCTGTTGTAGTATCGTTTGGCAGTACCTCCTAGATAGATGATCAATGTTTATATCCTCGGACAAACAAAGTCGGAGGCCGATTCGGTAAATACATTTATCTGATGAATATGGTTTCTCACTAGCTCCAAGCGCACGATACATGTAATGGAGCGGTTGGCCAAATTTTTTGAGGCTTGGACAGTCGTTACCACAGCGCCGGGCTACCGACTATCGAAGGAGGTCCTCCGGTTGTCCTGTGACAGTCCTATGTCATGCTCACCTTGTCTACCCGAAGATTTGGGCGTGGGTCGCTCTCCAGGTGACTGGTACGTAGATCTATGCAATTCCGATGCAGATCGAGTGAATTCGTAGCAGATCGACGGGTGTCGATCAGTTGCAAAATCGCAGATTCGAGATCCCGGGGGAAAAATGGGGGTCGAAAATCGCAGATCGATGATCGATGATCGATGATCGCAGATCGCAGATCTATCTAGTTTATATTGTGCGGATTGACGAGATTGCGTATCGGTAGATCGATGATCGATGATTTCAGATCGCGGATCGACCCAGTTGATCTAGTGTGAACTAGCGAGATCGCAGATCGATGATCGATGATCGCAGATCGACGGTGTCGATCTAGTGGTAATCAGCGAAGAGGTACTTGATTACGTGGCGTAAGTCTTCACCACTTGATCGCCGAGCCTCTTAAGCCTAGATCTCTAAGGAAATACCCAATATATTTTCTTTTCCTAGCTTAAATTTAAGAGGAAGGGGGTCGATCTGCACTTTCTATGTGCGGATCGACGGATTTCTCAAAAATCCACCTAGAGTTCCCAAGGGGGGCTTATAGCAGCCGGATTTCTAGGGGATAGACGCCAACGAATGGGGGAAGAGGTGAAAACACTTGGATTGATCACCGTCACAATAACCTTTCCAAAAGGGGCCGCTGAAACAGCGGGCGGAGTTGAAGGCGAGTTCTTCTGAACTTCACGTCTTTCGGTGGGCCAAAAAAGTGCACTACGTGCTCCCGCCCGGGACGTGTGAAGATTCGTATGCAATGAAAGGGAGGCGCGAAGTTATCACGCCGTCCCAATCGATTATCGTGCTGATTGGACGCAAAAGGAAAACCTTTTTACTGCTTATATCTTAAAATCAACCAATTACCTAATATCGACCAATCATCTCTACCAACCTGATATGCATCAGCTACCAATCAACCTGATATATCGCCGTCTGTCGCTTACCATCATGTACCTGTACCCTGCGTCGCTTCTGCTCCGGATGACCCGTCCATGTTCACAACAGTTGTACCCAAAATCTTCCATACGCTTCTCCACATACACATCGTGTCCATTAAATTTTGTGATATATAAAACTATATTAGCATGCACTCTTTTGAGACAGTGTCCTAAGAAAATGCTGTGGGTCCCCTTTCACATTTGGTTTAGGTGGCTTCATTTAGGTCTGCCCACCGAAATTTTCTTTGTGGAGGAGTCTAGTTCAAATTCGAACACCGAAGTGTCCTGAACCCGACCACCATTGTGCCCTGCCGACCAACCTACGGGGGGGGTCCCCGCGAACCTTCTCTTGCATCCCGATCGGATGACCGATCCGTATTGCAGGACGCCTGGTCTCATTTATCTTGACGCTTCTCACCTTGTGTACCCATTGGTTTGGATGGCTACAGACTCGGTGGACCGTCGCGCGATGTGAATTTAGGGGGATCGATATGGATCGATACACTTCTGGGTCAGGTGTAAATGGAGCGGAAATCGTCACTCCAACTACATCAATAACCAATATTCTAGTGTATACTTAATTCCAGTATAATTTTGAGTAGATCGCGTATAGCGATGTGGGGACCAAACCAATAAAACGAGAGATCGATAGACCAATAAGGAACAGCCAAGCGAACGTATTCAATATCTAGGGGCTCCACCAACGAGATCTCCTCGTAACCTTTCCAATAATAGGACACGTTCCAAACGTGGACGACCTGAGAGTGAGTGTCGTTGTGTGTAACCGGGTTACATTTGAGTTGCATTTAGTGTTGGTGTACATGAGTACATTACGGTTGAGGTCAGTATTGACCGGTTTGAAAGGTCTTGAACCATTGGTTATTTTAACCAATCAGGGAAGGGGCCTTGGTGTGGTGGTGTGTCATCCATCCACGTGTCGGTACACATGTGTGTACACTACATTTTAGCTAGGTACGAATTTGGAATATTCTACTTAGTATTACATATAGTTTATATTAGTTTAAATTAATTTAGGCTAATTACATATTAAATATATTCAGTTTACATTTCACTCTAAAGTGCAGACGCGCGACCTCGACCGGTCGCGCGTGCAGTGAGTGTCGTAGGTAAGAGGGAGCCTCCCTTTACTTACACCCCGTAAAGGAGACACAGCCGTTAAGGCTAAGTAGTAAACCAACCCGGGAATCTTGGCCCCGAGTAGGAGATCTCTCCTACTAAGCCCTTTATAAGGGCGTATCGGGTAGCGGTAGATACCGCTTTAAGGAAGAGTCCTCCTCTGTGCGCTATCCGCACCGTACGTATACGCACCGGATACATCTGGTAGCACTTGTAGTCAATCCAACACCTGTGTTGGTAGACTAAGGCATCCTCTGCGAAGGATGAATCAGGACGATTGGGATAGTTTGACCCTCGCCCAACAGGAAGCCTTTAAAAGGCTGTTACCATTACTGGGTGACGAGGGTATGCAGCTCCTAGTGGAGCAGGGCCCTGAGGCCGTAAAGGCAAGGGTAAATGCCCTCATCGCTCATGAAGCGAGTTTAGGTGGAGATCGTTCCACGGGGGTGCGTCCCTACTGTCCTTTAAGATAAAGGGATTCTCTGGGGAAAAAGGTGACAACCTTTATGTGTGGTTACGAGAGGTCGAAACGGCCTTTTCCACAGCGAATGTGATCAGTGACCACTTGCAAGTGGGACTTGCGCTGACCCATCTTACGGGTAAAGCCCGTGGATGGGCGTTTACGTGTTCGGACTCGGTCACGAACGTGTTCCCTACCTGGGCGATCCTTAAGCAGAAGCTTATGTACATGTACGCAACGCCTGATCTGGTTTTTCAGAATCAGCTTGCGTTTCTGAGGTGCCGTCAGGGCACTAGATACTTGGAAACATATATCCAAGAACTTAAGACCCTGTTCGCAGGGATGTACGCGAAAGCGTATTCGGACGATGTGTCCATCCCCGTCTTCATGGGAGGCCTGAGAGAAGGGCCAGCACGTTCGGAGCTCTTCCTATGCCGTACCCAATCCCTGGGGGAGGCGTTCAAGATGGAGTTCAATGCCGAGAGGAACTTTCGTTCCTCTAAGGTGGGTCCTGAACCCATGGACCTGAGTCAGGTCGAAGCGGAGGAGGAACTTCCCGATAAGAGTCACTCTGAATCCTTTCCTCAGGGCTTCGGAGCAGAGATCCATGCAAGTTGCAGAGGCATGGACTGCTGAGATGCTTCCAGTGTGGGAGAACGGATCATCTGAGGAACAAATGTCCGCGGAACCCCCAGCGAGATACTCGCTTAAAAGGGCTGGGAAGAAGCCCTGGCCCAAGCCGTCGGGAAACGACGGCTCCCAGTAGGTGCGGGGCGCCCTACTGGGAGATCCCTCAGTGCTGTTAAGCCCCAGGGTAGGGGCCGACAGCACAAATCCCCGAGGGAAACGGGGCTTTCTAGCACCGAGTTGGTGTACCAGCCAGGTTTGCTGGTAGTCCTTGCGTACGTGAAAGGCTTTGATAAGCCTTGGAGAGTCTTGATAGACTCTGGGGCGTCTGACCATTATGTCAGACTGGCTTCTATTGAGAAGAGTCGGCTGTATGCCGAGGACCTAGAGGGACGTTCTCGTGACGTTGTCACGGCCCGTCTAGCGGCGGGCGTATAGGTTTCTGTACCCAAGGTCTCGATTGACCTTAAGCTGAAGTTTGCAAACTTCGATAGCTTAGAACGTTTCCTAACGTTTCCTAGTCCTGGACTTGGACTCTAGGTATGACCTCATTCTGGGCATGAAGTGGCTGGAACGCCACGATTCATGGATAGACTGGAAGTCTAAGTCCATTGGCTCAACGCACCCCCGATCGGGTGAAGCATTGGCGAGTCATGAACCCACCTTTGCTTGATCGCAAAAGCGATTCTGGCGTGAGACGCCAGAGATTGGGATGTCTGAAATGATCATTCCCAATGGCGTTAAGGAAGAGTTCCTTAACGAGGGGTATTCGGCGGTTAATCCCCACGCCGTAAAGGGCGAGACTGGTGAATTACCAGTGGCAGAGGTGGATTACGCTGAGATAACTCCAGTGGTAGGGGTAGAGAGACCCATGTGGTTAAGCGCGAGGCGCTTCCAAG
Organism: Peronosclerospora sorghi; assembly: GCA_026184515.1. Classification (NCBI taxonomy): domain Eukaryota; phylum Oomycota; class Peronosporomycetes; order Peronosporales; family Peronosporaceae; genus Peronosclerospora; species Peronosclerospora sorghi. Next base: position 46,227,291 of record CM047587.1, on the reverse strand, counting down.
CAAAGAGACCCGTAGTTCGTATCTTTTGCACGTCGGAAATAATTCCGACCACGCCGTTATAGGCGAGACTGGCAAGTCGCCATTGACAGAGGTGGATTCCTCTGAGACGACTCCATTGGTAGGGGTAGAGACCCCTGTGGTTAAGCGCGAGGCGCTTCCAAGCGAAGAGACCCGAAGTTTGTCTCTTTTGCACGTCGTAAAGGATTCCGACTACGCCGTTATAGGTGATACCGGAGTGTCACCGGTGGTAGAGGTAGAGACCTCTGTGGATAGGCGCGTGGCGCTTCCAATAGATGGGGCAATTGACTCCCCCCATCTGGGTCTCGGGATGAGTCCCGAGGCCTGTAGTCAGCAGTACTATAGGATGCTGAATAGTGTGACAGGTTTTGTCACAGAAGGCGTAAGCCTGGAACGGTTGCCTGGGGTAGGCGAACTGTTGTCGTTGGAGTAGATGTCCTTCAACGAATTTGAAACTGCTTTGAAAGCAGCTGAAATCGACGAGGTTGTCCTATTACATCCGGAAGAGGAGTTGAGCTCCTCATCCACGATGGACGAGTCATTTTTTTGTGCAAACCAAACAGGCATTGAATGCCCGAAGCGGCCTCAAGATCCTTGCGGATCCTGAGAACCCTTACCATTCCTTATTAAAGGAATTTGGAGATGTCATTAGTGACAACCCACCGATGGGGTTACCACCGGATCGGGGAGTCCGACATGAAATTGATTTGGTTTCTGGAACAAAATACTGCGTAACTAGGCAGTGGCCTCTCCCCAAGGATCAATGCGACGTCATCGACGCATTCTTCAAGGGGAAAAAAGAGGCAGGGATGGTACGGGAGAGCAAGTCTCCCCACTCATCTCCCACTTTTTGTGTTCGTAAACCGAACGGAAAGTGGCGCATTGTGCATGCGTACAACAAGCTGAATGCAGCTACAGTACCCATGCAGACTCCGATTCCTCGGAAGGATGTCCTCCAGAACAATATGGCGGGCTGTACTGTATAAAGTGCCTTAGATCTGGTGGACGGGTATTATCAGTTGCTCATGCGAGCGTCCGATAATCCGCTTAAAGCGGTCAGCACGCCTAGCGGCATGCTGTGGGAGTGGCTTGTTATGCCACAAGGGCTTTCGAATGCACCAGCGACTTTCAATCGCTTGGTGACTCAACTCTTTCGCCCTCATAGGAAGTACGCTCAGACGTACTTCGACGATATATTCGTTCATAGTCGTGCGGAAGGCGACTCGTCTGATGTTCAGACGCATCTGATACACCACCTTCGAGTGGTGCTCGAATGTATGCGAGAGCATAAGTTATATGCAAACGAATCCAAATGTATTTTTGGTGCTGAGGAAATTCCTTTCCTCGGATGCTTAATCGGTAAGGATGGAGTGCGGGCGGATCCCGCGAAGGTGAAAACCATTGTGGAGTGGCCTTCACCTGTAAATCTTAGAATTTTACGGAAGTGGCTTGGACTAGCCAATTATCTCCACAAGTACAGCGAGAACTACGCTTAAATGGCGAAGTCATTGACCGACCTTCTTAAGAAAGATGTTGATTGGTGTTGGGAAACCAAACACCAAAACGCTTTTGAAGCGGTTAAGGGGAGCTTGTTAAAAGCTCCCGTTCTTGCTCTCCCAGATTCTGGGAAACCATTTAGCGTCGTCTGCGACGCCTCCGATTTCTCAATCGGATGTGCTTTGTTACAAGCAGACTACGCGGGGACGAGAGCGCGTGATTGCGTTTGAGTCGAGGCATCTTAAAGCTGCGGAACGGAATTATCCCGTTCATGACAAGGAGCTACTTGCAATGAAGTATGCTCTTGTCAAATTTAGGGTTCACCTACTCGGCTCAAAGCCGTTCGTGGTTTATACTGACCACGCGTCCTTACGGACAGCGACAAAGTCGCCTCATCTATCGCAACGGATGGAGCGTTGGCTCTCCTTATTTGCGGAGTACAACTTTGAGGTTAAGTATAAACCTGGCAAGCAAAACGTGCTTGCAGACGCGTTGTCGCGTCGTCCCGATTACGAGCTCGCTCATGCGACATTCGTCACCACATCTTTGGTGGATCTCATACGCCAGGCGTATGAGAAAGACCCACAGTGTACGGCGCTAATCAGCTCGTTAGGTGAAAAGGGTCTTGGCTCGTCTGAGCCAACCCTGTCAAGTCGAGCTAAAGATCGTTTACACCGTTACAGGTACTGTGGCGGTCTGCTATATTATATCACGAGCGCGGAGGACACTCCACGGATGGTAGTACTCATGATGAGGAACTGAAGTATAGAGTCCTCTTTGAGGCACATGACGCCCCTAACGGGGGTCATTTAGGTCGGGATAAGACCTACAGCGCCTAAAGCGCTAAAGCGCTTTGTATTGGTGGACCAACATGTATAAGTGGGTCGTTGCGTATATACGCACCTGTGAGACGTGTCAGAGGGTTAAAACCTTTGCAAGTTCAGCTGCGCCTTTGGCGAGCTTATCGGTTCCAACGGAGTGTTGGAAATCCATTAGCATGGATTTTAGCTTCGGTTTTCCGAAGGATAAGGCCGGGAACACCGGCATATTGTTCTTTGTAGACCGATTGAGCAAGATGGCTCACTTGGCGGTGGTGCCAGAGTCCATAGATGGACAAGGAACAGCTAAAGTGTTCCTAGACCGTGTCTTTCGACAGCATGGTCTACCCGATTCCGTTGTGTCGGATCGGGATCCCCGTTTTACGGGACAATTCTGGGGAGCGTTGTTTAAGGTGCTAGGCACCAAGCTCCTCATGTCCACTGCGGATCATCAGCTGACGGACGGTCAGACGGAACGCGTTAATCGTGTTGTGGAGGATATTCTCCGGTGTTTATGTCCGGATTCTCCAAAGAGTTGGAGTGAGATGCTTCCGATGGTTGAATTTGCTATCAACAGTTCAGTACATGCATCTACGGGGTTTACCCCGTTTTTCGTGAACGGATTGGTGAATCCGAGGGTTCCGTTGACGCCACGCGTGTGTGGCCCAGGGCTTGAGGGGGGAGGATTCTCCGATGTCAGCCCTGTATCGGTGCGAAAGCACATCGATAAGTTTTTATCGACGCGCCTTAGTGTCTTACGACACGTCTGCGATGCCATGGCGGAAAGCAAAGACAAGCAGAAGGAGCAAGATGACCGCAAGGGGCGGCGTAACGAAAAAGTGTACAAAGTAGGAGAAAGTGTTTTATTAAACGCTAAAAATCTTACTACACATGCAGTTTCAAATGTGTTGCGCAATAAACTGCGCCCCAGGTTTGTGGGGACCTTTAAGGTATTAGCCCGAAAGGGCTTATCGTATACCTTATACATCCCGAAGGCGATGCGTACGCATCCAATCTTCTATGTGGGTATGCTTAAGCCATACCGGAACCCTGAGGCGGGTCCCCTCTCGGAGGAGGGTGAGAAGCCGGATAGCCGAAAGGCGCGACAGGTCGGAACATCTCCGATAGGGTTTAAATACGACCCTGAAGCTCCGCAACGAGAAACTCGAGAGAGGCAAGCCGCCCCTCGATGCGTTCATTCGCACTCCCTTCGTTGCGGAGTCCCTCCTGAGCATCTTGGATGCGACGGCTGTGCCGATTACAGCGCTCGTGGAAGTCACGTCGCAATAGCGCGACCCCCTCCTCCAGTGCTCGATACGGAGGGTACTCCACATTACCATGTGGAACGCCTGATGGCACGACGCCATCACCGGGGTGAGACCCAGTACCTGGTGAAGTGGAAAGGGTATCCACATTCCCAGAGCTCGTGGGAATACGAGACTCCCCTGAGTCAGGATTGCCGTGACGTCGTTGACGCTTTCGAGCGGAAGAATCCCACTGAGAGTCAACGACCAAAGGCGCTGAAGAATCCCCTTCACTCCCAGTAGCTGGGAGTTCGCCGGAGGCAGATGCTGTGCTTGCATGCTCTTCGGCACCACATCGAGAGCAGAGCGCGTATAATAGGAGGCAGGTAATTGCCCTTTCGCTTTGGCCTGAGCATAGGCCAAGCGTAGCACCCTCTCTACCCGAACGTCGTGTTCGGAAAAGCTGTTGTACAGCGCATCGAAACTGGGGAGGTGTTTCTCCCTTTCCGCCCAGGAGCGGAATGCCTGTTCTGCGTCTTCGACGCTTTCGGCCCTCAAGAGAACGAAGGGAATCTCGCGGATGATATCCACGAGGACACCGCGTGCCTGTTTCCTGAGGCGCGTTCGGTAGGACTTGGCAGTGAACTGCTTAGGCGTAAGCAATTTTTCCCGGAGTTGTTTCCGACGCGCAATTTCACGCGGCAGTATAGCCGCTGGACCAGGGGTATTTTGGAGGCTAGACCCCTCTTGACCGCCTGCTTAGCCCTCTTTTGAGGGTCGCGAGGTCCCTTCCGTGCCCGTACGGCACGTCGGGCCTCTTGAACCAAGGACGGTTCATTGGTGGTGGTCGCCTGTGGCAACCTGGAGGTATCACCCATGGAGGGTAACGGTGGCGCACGAGTTAGTGCGTTTTCCCCACGTGTGGGGAATGGGTTGGATGAGCGACAGCGCCGTTCGGCGCTGTCAGCGTGGCCAGCCGTTGGGGAGATCTCCCCAAGGGCATCCACTTCCGAGTTGTGGGAAGAGTTTGCGTCCATAGCACCGTTGAAGGTGTACAATGGACAGCCAGAGGTACTGGCGTTGGAGTTCTCCAACAAGTTTTGATTATTGCGTAAGCAATAGTCTTGATGGGGGAGGATGTAACCGGGTTACATTTGAGTTACATTTAGTGTTGGTGTACATGAGTACACTACGGTTGAGGTCAGTATTGACCGGTTTGAAAGGTCTTGAACCATTGGTTATTTTAACCAATCAGGGCAGGGGCCTTGGTGTGGTGGTGTGTCATCCATCCACGTGTCGGTACACAGGTGTGTACACTACATTTTAGCTAGGTACGAATTTGGAATATTCTACTTAGTATTACATATAGTTTATATTAGTTTAAATTAATTTAGGCTAATTACATATTAAATATATTCAGTTTACATTTCACTCTAAAGTGCAGACGCGCGACCTCGACCGGTCGCGCGTGCAGTGAGTGTCGTAGGTAAGAGGGAGCCTCCCTTTACTTACACCCCGTAAAGGGAGCACAGCCGTTAAGGCTAAGTAGTAAACCAACCCGGGAATCTTGGCCCCGAGTAGGAAAGCTCTCCTACTAAGCCATTTATAAGGGCGTATCGGCTAAGTAGCGGTAGATACCGCTTTAAGGAAGAGTTTTCCTCTGTGCGCTAGCCGCACCGTGCGTATACGCACCAGCTACATTGTGTAAGTACGCGTTCCCGTCGTGGTACTTCCGGCGGGCCAAGTGCGCCTGTAACGCGTCCCGGCCGGGTAAGTTGAGCGAGAGGGGACCTTGTTATCTTCTTCCCCCAAAGACTCCGTAAAAGGAGGGGGTGACTTATGCGTCAGCAGAAGAAGCACAGAAAAACGTACACTGTATTTAACATCCATTAAGAAACTAATATGTAAACTACATGAAACATCTTGCGACTCACCTAAAACTGCGTACTTGACACTCCTGACACACTATGGCCCAAAAGCTTCTCTCCTTTCAACCAACTGATCGCTCCAAACCGATCAATGGTACTTCAAGTTTTTCCTATCTTTCGGAAAATTCCTCGCAATTTCTCCACTAATTTCGATCCTTTGGCGCCCAGACCTGTCTAACCGCCTTCTTCCTAGGAGTCTTAACTTATATTGCCAAAAACCTTTGGGCTCATAACCTGTTCTCTGGTCATCTACGCTAAGTTCTAGAGGTTACTAGTGTAATGGGGTGCCATTACATAATTGATATTCAAGTTAGAATATCTCAGTTTAATTTCAGACGCGTTTTCTGAAATTTAAATAAGAGATTATAAGTTATTATAATCTACGAAGGAAAAGTCGATTCGGTATAAATACCGAATCTTGCAGGTTAACTAATAGTACAGTTAGTTGAATACTTGATATTATTATATTAATTAGGTAGTTACTATACTATTAGCCTCTAAACCACCCATTAAATAAACATTCTTAATTTTGCGTTCTTAAGACAAAGTGAATATTTATATTTACTTTTAGTATAGGATTAGTTGTTATCAACTAATCCTGCCCTATTACATTGCGCGCTTCTTCGCAATTACAGTGTAAGCCCGTAACAGGATCAGTCCTGTTACAACTAGGCTTTAAACCAACTAAATAACCAAAATCTGTATTTAGTCGTATGACGTTGTTGCTTTTAAACCGTAGCTATCGTTGAAAATCAAAAGATGTTTGTACAGGGACTTGATCAATGGTACTATATAAAAAGTTCTTTATCTCATAAACATTCAAGATGCATTAGAAGTATTGACGACCTACTCTATTTGCGACCTGTGAGAATATTCCCAGGACCAAAAAAGGTAAGTAATCTACGTAAATATCCAATCGCAAATTCAAATTTGGATTTTGTCCAAAAACCAAATTTTATTCACCCAAACACATGTAAACAAAGCGCACAAGAAATTCCATCAATTGTCAGTTTGTATTTCAAAAATTTGTTTGCAAAATTATTGTATGCTACGTACTAATTATTGTAAGCAATGTAGCTGTGTGTTTGGGTCGTGGTCCGGTCGATACGCATGTATAAGAACCGTATGGGGCGGTGCTTTCGCTTCCAGCGATCACATGGCATTCTGGCGTGTTCCGCTTGCCGAGAGCATCACGCGTCTTAACAGCTCCTCTTGCTCTGCGAGACACTGGTCGAGGGACCGAGGTGAGGCCTGGGAACTGCGGCCAAGATGCGGGCTCATGGTGCTGTGATTGTACATTTTGAGCTTTGAAGGGTTTCCACTCTGTTTTGAGTTCAGCGCTGAAAGTGGCATCATATCCATCGTGTCAATAGTCTCTGTTACTTCATCTTCATCAATCCCAGAGGTTATAGTGCTCGAATCTGCTCGAAAAATCGCAGACCGGTCGTTAGTTGCGTCCAGTTCTGAGACAGACGGTACTTTGCTAGCACTTGAGGTGAGCAGTGAAGCTAGCGGCGGTGAGAAGGAGGTGTCATCGCTTGTTCCCGTCTCGGAGAAGCTGGACACGTAACTGCTTTCGGATCCAGTTTTAGAAGCGACCGAGTTGCAAAATTCACTGAGGTCCTCATTTAGGAACTCGGCGACCGATAACATGTCACTATGAGTCTCTCGCAGCTTTGTCACACAGAGAAGGCAGAATTTCGACTTGACAATTTCAAAGCACTTGTTTGATTCGGACATCGTGTCTGCTTCGTCATCTTTGGCTGTACGACGGACAATGATACACCGTCGGCAAATTAGATCTCCGCACAATCTGCAGAAGTGTCGGCGGCGAGTTGGTCCAAATTTGCGAGAGCATACGCTGCAGTTTTTGCGCGAGATCGACTTCGTCTGTCTCTTTTGTGTCATCACACCCTGCTTGAGTATGCGCCGCGAATCGACAAAAATAGCCATGTTCATTAGAATGTTCATCATCCGCTTGTAGTAGCTTGACGTAATCACTAAACCATTCAATTGGTTTTCCGACAACATGAAAAACTCCGTGGTATTCGCGTCGTGATCAGCAGGTCTGAAAATCCAAACAGTCTTGAGCTGAATACGCTTTGTCTTGAGCCTTTTGGGTAGCTGCATGCACTCGGGTATATCGAGCGGAAGCGTGACGCGAATACCAACATCACAACCTCGTAGATCCTTCGTATAGATCAGATACTCCATGTAGCAGTTATCACGCTTCTTCATGAGCTGCATCGGACTCAGACAAGTCCATTTGATACCCATGTATAAACATTCCTTTTTGGACGTCATGGTGTAGATGTTCTTCAGTACAGCTGCATCTACCGCGTATCCAAACATGAACTGATTCCAAGCAAATAGATCGGCCGAAGTCTCGGCGTAGAAGAATTCCATCATATCGCGGTACTTGCCATTGATACGACCAAAGATACGTGCCAGTGTTGGGGTAGAACTGCCTGGCATATCTCTTTTAATGGCTGTAAGGCTTTTCACCTTACTCACTAAACTCCACGGTGCTTGGTAAACGTTATGCAACGCTCTAGCCTCGTGCTCCTCGTATTCAACCAGAGCATTCTTGATAATCTCCTGCAATTGTGCCTCATAGTCCTGGATTTCCTGGTTTGTGAGGTGAACTGGTGGGAAATAGTTATCTGGTAGTGGGAAATGGCTAACGTCGTCCACATTGTTCTTTACGTTATCACCCTGTTCCCAACTATAAAGAGAAGCACATGATGATATGCATTAGTCAGTCACAGATTAACGAGCTTTAATGATTCATTCAATGTTTCCGTACAATTCAGAGGAATTCGAGCTTAAACTGGAACGCTGAGGCATTGGAAGTCTGTTTGTGTTATCTCGCCTTGCGTATCGCTCCATCGAGATTCAATCGAACGCTTTGTTTGTTCGCTTGCTAAGTTGCAAGTGATGTTTCACATCCCATTGATTCAACGTGGCGCCATGGGACAGTCTCGGCCATGAATGTCTGTCATCTGGTTGGTGGTCTTTGTTTTTTCTTTCTGTGCGACGCCGATTTGCGTGGAGATACCTACAGTACCAGTGCAACTCGTGTCAGCATTGTCTACATCTAAGTGTATGTAAAGAAACAATAGGCTTCACCCGCTTCACGCATTCGAATACATATGCATCTAAAGCAAGCAATTTTGATGGCGTATTGTCAGATTTTCATATACACACGCTATGCTACAAATGCCGAGTAAGCTAGGTACTTAACTGAGAAATTCCTTGTTGTTGAATCGTAGTCTATTTCGCCTTCCTACTATAAAAATTCCGTAAACAATTCTTCGGTAAGCTACTTTTTTTTGCTACCACATGACACGTAATAAAAAAAGACACCAACATAAGGTTTAGTTAAAATGTTACGAAAACATAGCTTAAATGCATGAAAACTAACGATTGCACATGAGTTTGTCACGCCCTACGTGTAGTTGAGCTTGTGGCTTCAACGAATTTCTATCGCTTCGCTTCGGTGGGATTTAATTCGTTGAGGGTGCGAGTATGGCCTGCCTTCAATTAGCGACAAAACCAGAATTAGAACTATTATGTCAGGACGCTTTAGCTGATTCGGATATTACGCTACGATAGAAACTAAAAATGATATCATTCAGCTACTGTACACGACTAAGCATTAGGAGAGCGGCAACCCTTCGACTCGACGGAATGAAAGACATTTGGATGACGCTTAGCTGATTCGGATTTTACGCTTCTGTAGAAACTAAAAATGATATCACTCAGCTACTGTACACGACTAAGTATTAGGAGAGCGGCAACCCTTCGACTCGACGAAATGAAGGCATTTGGACGACGCAACCAGAACACCACATTGTCTAAAAAAATTCGATCAATCAAGCGTCAAAAGGGCGCACATTTGGTTTTTAGAATGTTCGGAGAGTCTTGACCGAAACACGTTAGATTGGGAAAATAACACGTAATGTAAGCGCGCGATTATTTAAACTACTGACTTTCATTAATTTTCTAGTAAGCCACGGTCTAGGGTTCTTTCATACAACTAATAAAATTTGGGGCTGCTAGCACACCAAAACAACCTGTGCAATACCAGGAAAACATGTGCCCCGCACAGATTGCACATAAGATGTAGCTTGCCCTGGACCTGGGAATGTCCAGCATTCTCATTTTCAAGAATCGTCCTTGCTCAAAGTTAGTATTATCCTCTTGGCACCTTAGTCACTCCAGTCACTCCATTTCAGGACGCATAAATTGTAGCTCTCTTGAGCCCAAATTATTTTCTGCCGACGTGCAATTTAGCCTAAACTTTGTATAATGTGGACAAGCACGCCTACAAGATTTGGATACATGGGTAGGGTAGACGATTGTTGGTCATCAGCTTGATGTCTGAGGTGTTGGAAAAAATACGATGGGTGGTACAGTCGACAATTTTTTCAAAGGACGGAACCACGGTGGTTTCAATCTTTTCATATATGATTTTGTGATTAGAGATTTTGGACTAAATGTTGTGATTAGAGATTTGGGACTAAATTTTAATTATAATAATACACCGGAATTGTTAAATCGACGCCCCAAAAAATGTTAAATCCACGCCCTTTTGATTTTATTACTAATTTTTTGTTAAATCGATGCCCTTTTTCCATCCATCTATCAAAATCTATCTACTCTATATACTCTATATACTCAAACGGAAGTGTTCGGCGCGCGGGCAAACATCGGATAGAGGTCTCCTTCATCATCAGCACGTAAATGCGCTATCCCAAGTCTTTCGCCCAATCCATACAAAATAGGATTGTCATCGTCATTACACGTTAGCTGTGTCGAAATCTCAATAAACTGGTTTTCAAATATCAAGCCACTAAATCTAGCACCATCTTCATCTTTCTCTACTGGAGTTGTTGAGTTAAACAATACTTCCCCCGAATGACGACGTGAGACCGCTACTCCGAAGGGCGTGGAGTAAAATGAACTAGAAAATCCTCTTCTTCATCAGCGTTTTCTTCTTGACGTCTTACAGGCATGTCTGGTACTTCATACCGTGGAAATGCAGGATCAGTGATGTGGATACGAACTTGATTAGTCGACAGTCGAACCACATTCAGCTCCAATAGTGCCAGATCGTTTCCAAAAGGACCGTGACTTTCATGCTGTAGTGCCAGCGTCCCACGCCACCCATCCGTTGTTTTATCCAGGTTTTTTTAAGAGCTCGTATCCTTTCGCCATTGGCTGGAAACACTCTCCATCATCAAAACAACAGCCAACGCTACCGCAAGTGTCGGCATCTTCTAACACTTTCAGCGACGCAAATCTCGGACTGCGACGAGACATGCGCAATACTTTGGGCACATTTGCGCACTCTTGCGCGGTCGGCGTCTTTGAAGCAGGAAAGACACACGGAATACCTCCGTTCTCAAGACTTTTCCAGCAAAATCCTTGAGCCAGACACAATTCTTCCGTCGGCTCGGGAAAATTTGCACGTGGCGGGTAGAAGTCCATGCGAGAGTCAGTCTCTTCCACGAACTCAGTTGTAGAAGTAGTCACACTTCCAAACCAGAGACAAGCTGCTACCACGACAACTTTAAAAAGGACCATCGCTCTTGATCCTGACTTTACCGTCGACGAGCAACAACTTGTTCAAATTGCCACAAATTACGTTATGAAGCGCAGTGGCTTCCTCTTACGTAGTTATGCCCTCCGTATTAAGTGCGAAAAGCCGAGGCGTTTGACGTCCATACGCCAGGTCGCAGCTTTCCCCGCATTCTTTTTTTTACGATTTACTGCATTACCAAGCAACATATCTTGTGTACTCCACACGAACTTTCGTTATCGAAGTTTGAAAGCCTGGAAAGGCGTCGATTTAACAAATTTTAGGCGTCGATTTAACAATTCCCTAATGGTCGCCCTACCCGCACACCCCTCCACCCCAGGGGCACCCCCCACGTGACTTTCGACCAATAGAGATGAATATTGCTACTAATAGTATATATTGGTAAAAATAGCGCTTACATCTATCTCTACCTTTATAATAGTTTTCCGTGTGACACAGGTACCTACCCTCTCGCGTAGCTTTGTCAACTCGGCGATCCCATTGGATCCAAAAACAGAGGGCGTTACCGCCGAGCACGTAGACGACTCCGACGATACACTCACCCACTTAGAATCGAGACAAACCCAGCACCGGAAGTTTTGGTTTACGACGCATTTGCATTGCAAGGCGCCAGATTAGCGTCGACGTCAAGCGTCTAGCCGTGTTGTTGTGTCGTAAGTATTCATTAAGGAGTACGCTGACAACGAAGGGAACGATGCAAAAGATGAAGAGGAACTTGGGGTGGATCATTTCAGTGTGACCAGTTTCGGTTATGTTGCGACCAATACCAGTGTCCAGAAGCAGATGGTTGTGGCCACCGCTTGTGGCTATCATGTTCGGATAGCCTTTCCACCACTTCATCATTTCATTAACAAGCTGGAGCTCGTACATTGGAGCCCAAGTCGCAATATTGCCAAAAATGAACAA
>CM047587.1:46186105-46214875 GCA_026184515.1 Peronosclerospora sorghi | reverse complement strand
GACGGTGGTCGACGGCGTGACTGGAAGAGCCAATGCTTGATTCGATTTTTTGGGTGGTTTGCATCGAATTCTGGAGTCTTGAGGGCGGCACAGTCCGCCATGGTAAATATTGACTGATTGGTGTTGGCAAGTTCAGGAATGATATTGTGGCTACCACACGTGGTGCCAATCAACAATAGCAAGAATCAATCGAATTTTATGCGTCGACGCCTTGCTTTTGCAACTGTTCAGTTTTAATCCCTGTCCGTTTGATGTGCTATCGCTAGTAGTTAATCGAAGTGTAGAAGTACCATGCCTTGTCTATCTGTAGTCCTTTCCAGGAAACCGAACATGTAAGTAAAAATACAACTATGTTCATATATTTCTTTGCATTTATTGCTCACAGACGTTCTTTCACTACATGTTCAATTACGGCTAAAGGGAATATATGTTAGTCTCAGTATGTCGGATCCCCGATTCTTGCAGATGAAAGCTGGTAGCGTAATATCGTCCCACCAATTTTGTAATGAAAGATAATAAACTAAAAGACTTTCGCCAAAAATTTCCAAGAGTTGAGCTCTTGCAAAAATAGACATGCGTCTTTATTGGTTGAAGACTGAGGTGCTAATATAATGGTAGTTTCATTAATAACCAGGCCTCTGTATATTAATATTTCTATTGGTCGAAATTCACCCCCTAGGGTGGAGGGGGGTGCGGGTAGGGCGATCCATTCCCTAATACACCTTTACTCTATCTTTACGAAATATCTCAGCCCGGTCACACATAGGGCGCTCCTCGCTTCGCGCATCAAAGGACTCAAGAACTGGCCGACTTTGAGTGGTAACTTTTGTTCACACGCGCCCCCAACTCGTGTCAATTTTCCTTATGAGGACCGCGAGCCCATCATACATCCTTAGTAGGAGCCGCGATAGCATCTAGCGTGTACTTAGCCGCACATGTGAACTTAATCGATTCCGTGTACGGAGGGACCACAGCGTCGCGGAAGCGCGAAAACGTCCGCCATATATAAAACAATGTTCACGATCATGTCTGATCCCCACGAGATATTCAAGTGGCGTATCTATTTCAAGTGACAGCGATGGGTCATATTCTGTCTCTCCTCAAGTCGTTCAAGGGTTAAACTGAGCTATTAATGTGGATTGAACTCTCCACAGGCTTTTGGTCGCGACAGCTGCATCGTATATGGGTGGCCGCTAAAACTACGCTGAATTGTTGTTGAAAGTTGCGCTTTGAGTGTAAATGAAGCCGAATCTTGTGGGTCGATCAAGTGCATCCGTTAAGTCCGCAAATCCGAGTTATCACTTGTGGCCACTCAGATCTGGTGATCAAGTAGATGCAAGGAGAGACCGATGCAAGGCAACCAAGCTGCAGGTTTTAAAACAATGAGGGATGACCAAGCTTCTTGAGTGGCATATATATATAAAGAGAGAGAGCCACTGATTCCCGAGTTGACCAAGACGATAGACCATGGTTTTAATCCGGTATGTGCGTCGGCTGTTTCGAGAACTAGGCAAATGCGTGTCCCGTCCTGGAACGATAACTCGTTCAGAGTCTGCCTTATTGGGCTCGGCTACTGCAGGAGAAGGAGCAATGGATCATGCAGCTGAAGTAGTTTTGGAGTAAAAATGTGACTAACCTGACCAGTGATAAGGCAAAAGATTCTGCGAAGATGGTAACTGATTATGATGTGGAAATGGACGTTATTATCTTGCGGAGAAGTTCACCAGATCAACCCGAAAAGTTGACCAGGTCAACCTGATCGTGATCAGGAAGCAGGTTGGCTATTCCTGGGATGTTACTGCCTGATGTGATGCACTCCATTTAAGTACTACACACCAATTACCATTGAGTTAACCGTCGTAGGATGGCTCAAACTCCCACACCCATAAGGATAATCAGGATGATCACCAGACGACACAGTTTGACTCGATACCTGCTGAACAAAGAATCGTCATCCAATTATCAGGCCGAATCAGAGTTGTTCGATTTTCTACGGAGGAAGACCTGGTTTTGTATGGAGGCGATCACTACGCTGAATGGCCGAATACACTTTCGTTTAACCATAGGTTTTCGATCTGTTTCTCCGAAGCTTCCGTTTCCTGATTATTGGTTGCCTGATAAGCTAGAGTTTTGACTCACGAGGGTGGCTTCAATCGATCGACACAAGACCTGATCCCGTCTTTGGCCAATCGCATGCCAAGTATTGGAGTTGGGGTTTGACCGTAACCCGCACCCTAGACCATCAGATCAGTAGCCTTCCGTCAAACGTTGGCGTCTGATGGCAGGCTACTGATCTGATGGTCTCCTGCCTCTCATCTTTTTTACGCAGAAGGATCTCGCCTTACTTCTTTGAAGTCGCAGTCGTTCGGCCACTAGAAAGCGTTAAAATACAGTGTAGTTCAGATTAAGCTTACGAAAATAAGAATATTCAATTTACATTTTGTGATTGACTATATTTTAGGTTAATCAAATAGGGTCAGCCTGCGGTCACACCCCCCTCCCTTTCATCTGAGGGGTGTGTATGTGACACCAGACTCTCCCTATACACATATCTAGGGTCAGCACCCCCCCCCTTTGCTACGGTCACACACCTTCCCTTTTATGTCCAAATGCGGTAAATTGGGGCGAAATGAACGGGGTGACTTTAAAATAGGGAATTGATCGGGTGTGTCCCGAACAATTCCCTGATACCGTAACGGTATGATGAACAAGCTGTTGCTTCATATTCCAGTACATATTGCGGAAGTTACTCCTCGTCACGATATACACTTCACACTACCCTCTGGCTTCACGGATACCTGCGCGAAAAACCACAGTTCTTTATTAGCAATTGTCAACCTACTTTTTTTCACCAAATTACTCGTTGACGACATACATTCAGGTTAATATCATACGTTCCATGGGCGTAATTCGGGTCCGTGTTGTACGGCAATGGCGTTGGTTTTTTCTGAACTGGACCAAAACTTGGCTCGCAGCGGAATGACTCTAATGCTGCTTTGAATATCCGAGCTATCGGGATGACGTTTAGAGCATGGGGTTAGTCTTTGACAATCGCAATTCAAACTGACAAGAATTTCTTACCACTCCAGTTGTTCATCAACACTACACCGAAGATGTGGTCCTCAGCTTTGCCCATTGGGATTGGCTCGCCAAGATTACTTGAGGGTCCAACGAAAAATGCCTGTGGAGAACCCACCGATGTTAGAATGTCATAACATGTGAATGACACATCGTAGAGTTACTTGCCATCTCTAGCTCGAAGTCGAGCACACTGCACAGACCATATGTAACGGGGTTACATTTGAGTTACATTTAGTGCTGGTGTACATGAGTACACTACGGTTGAGGTCAGTATTGACCGGTTTGAAAGGTTTTGAACCATTGGTTATTTTAACCAATCAGGAAAGGGGGCCTTGGTGTGGTGGTGTGTCAGCCATCCACGTGTACACAGGTGTGTACACTACATTTTAGCTAGGTACGAATTTAGTAAGTTCTACTTAGTATTACATATAGTTTACATTAGTTTAAATTAATTTAGGCTAATTATATATTAAATATACATTCAGTTTACAAAAATACTTAAGACTGCTAGGCGCGCGACAACGCCCGGTCGCGCGCGCAGTGAGTATTGTAGCCTAAGGGAGTTCTCCCTTACGCTACCTCCCTTTATAAGGGAAGCCTTGTTAAAAGGGGTTAGCGAAATCTATCTGTAAACCTCCCCGGGAATCTTGGTCCCGAGTAGGAGAGCTCTCTCCTACTAAGCCCTTTTATAAGGGCGCATCAGCTAAGTAGCGGCGAAAGCCGCTTAAAGGAAAGTCTTCCTCTGTGCGCTAGCCACACCGTGCGTGTACGCACCCGGCTACATCTGGTAGCACTTGTAGTCAATCCAACACCTGTGTTGGTAGACTAAGACATCCTCTGCAAGGGATTTTTTATCAAAAAATCATATGATTGCAGATGTTGTTACAAGTATTGGTACTTTAGTTATAAAGTAAAGGAACTCTACCATACAGACGTTTCTAAAGACCTTATATCGACAATTACAGATGGGATAATAGAAGAGTCGATGAAGTGGCAGAATCGAGCCTTATACAGCGTTTATCCTATACTGTATTTGGATTATATACACGTTAAAGGCAGAGATAATCATACCATTATCAACAAGGCTGTATATTTAGCTATTGCAGTTAATATGTCTGGTCAAAAAGAGATATTGGGCATATGGGTTGGCAAAAATGAGGGCAGTAAGTTCTGGATGCAGGTTATCAATGAGCTAAAAAACCGAGGTATATTGTTCAGAAGAAACTAGATTGCAAAGAGCAAAAAAGAGAGGAATTGACGATATTAGTTTGTATAACAAAACGATAACGTTTACCCACTTCTATACTGCTTGAATCTACAAAAGATACTCCATCGCAAGGATCAGGACGATTGGGCTAAGCTAACCCCCGTCCAACAGGAGCCTTTAAAAGGCTGTTACCCATATTGGGTGAGGATGGCATGCGCTGTCTAGTGGAGCAGGGCCTCGATGCCGTGCGTGAAAGGGTGAATGCCCTTATCGCCCATGGGGAGAGTCTTCGCGGGAGTTATCCCGCGTCTACGGGGGTGCGCCCTCCGATGTCCTTTAAGATGAAGGAATCCACCGGCGAGAAAGGTGAAAACCTTTATGGGTGGCTTAGAGAGGTTGAGACCGCATTCGCCACCGCGAACGTGATCGAGGATCACCTGCAAGTGGTACTTGCACTGACCCATCTTACGGGCAAAGCCCGTATATGGCCGTTTACGTGTTCGGAGTCAGTCACGGACGTGTTCCCTACCTGGGAGGTCCTTAAGCAGAAGCTTATGTACATGTACGCAACGCCTGATCTGGTTTTTCAGAATCAGCTTGCGTTTCTGAGGTGCCGTCAGGGCACTAGATACTTGGAAACATATATCCAAGAACTTAAGACCCTGTTCGCAGGGATGTACGCGAAAGCGTATTCGGACGATGTGTCCATCCCCGTCTTCATGGGAGGCCTGAGAGAAGGGCCAGCACGTTCGGAGCTCTTCCTATGCCGTACCCAATCCCTGGGGGAGGCGTTCAAGATGGAGTTCAATGCCGAGAGGAACTTTCGTTCCTCTAAGGTGGGTCCTGAACCCATGTACCTAAGTCAGGTCGAAGCGGAGGAGGAACTTCCCGATAAGAGTCACTCTGAATCCTTTCCTCAGGGCTTCGGAGCAGAGATCCATGCAAGTTGCAGCGGCATGGACCGCTGAGATGCTTCCAGTGTGGGAGAACGGATCATCTGAGGAACAAATGTACGCGGAACCCCCAGCGAGATACTCGCTTAAAAGGGCTGGGAAGAAGCCCTGGCCCAAGCCGTCGGGAAACGACGGCTCCCAGTAGGTGCGGGGCGCCCTACTGGGAGATCCCTCAGTGCTGTTAAGCCCCAGGGTAGGGGCCGACAGCACAAATCCCCGAGGGAAACGGGGCTTTCTAGCACCGAGTTGGTGTACCAGCCAGGTTTGCTGGTAGTCCTTGCGTACGTGAAAGGCTTTGATAAGCCTTGGAGAGTCTTGATAGACTCTGGGGCGTCTGACCATTATGTCAGACTGGCTTCTATTGAGAAGAGTCGGCTGTATGCCGAGGACCTAGAGGGACGTTCTCGTGACGTTGTCACGGCCCGTCTAGCGGCGGGCGTATAGGTTTCTGTACCCAAGGTCTCGATTGACCTTAAGCTGAAGTTTGCAAACTTCGATAGCTTAGAACGTTTCCTAACGTTTCCTAGTCCTGGACTTGGACTCTAGGTATGACCTCATTCTGGGCATGAAGTGGCTGGAACGCCACGAGACATGGATAGACTGGAAGTCTAAGTCCATTGGCTAAACGCACCCCCGATCGGGTGAAGCATTGGCGAGTCATGAACCCACCTTTGCTCGATCGCAAAAGCGATTCTGGCGTGAGACGCCAGAGATTGGGATGTCTGAAATGATCATTCCCAATGGCGTTAAGGAAGAGTTCCTTAACGAGGGGGATTCGGCGGTTAATCCCCACGCCGTGAAGGGCGAGACTGGTGAATTACCAGTGGCAGAGGTGGATTACGCTGAGGTAACTCCAGTGGTAGGGGTAGATACCCCTGTGGTTAAGCGCGAGGCGCTTCCAAGCAAAGAGACCCGTAGTTCGTATGTTTTGCACGTCGGAAATAATTTCGACCACGCCGTTATAGGCGAGACTGGCAAGTCGCCATTGACAGAGGTGGATTCCTCTGAGACGACTCCAGTGGTAGGGGTAGAGACCCCTGTGGTTAAGCGCGAGGCGCTTCCAAGCGAAGAGACCCGAATTTTGTCTCTTTCGCACGTCGTAAAGGATTCCGACTACGCCGTTATAGGTGATACCGGAGAGTCACCGGTGGTAGAGACCTCTGTGGATAGGCGCGTGGCGCTTCCAATAGATGGGGCAATTGACTCCCCCCATCTGGGTCTCGGGATGAGTCCCGAGGCCAGTAGTCAGCAGTCCTATAGGATGCTGAATAGTGTGCCAGGCGTTGTCACAGAAGGCGTAAGCCTGGAACGGTTGCCTGGGGTAGGCGAACTGTTGTCGTTGGAGGAGATGTCCTTCAACGAATTTGAAACTGCTTTGAAAGCAGATGAAATCGACGAGGTTGTCGTATTACGTTCGTAAGAGGAGTTGAGCTCCTCATCCATGATGGACGAGACAGGTTGGTGCAAACCAAAAAAGGCATTGAATGCCCGAAACGGCCTCAAGATCCTAGCGGATCCTAAGGACCCTTAACATTCCTTATTAGAGGAATTTGGAGATGTCATTAGTGACAACCCGCCGATGGGGTTACCACCGGATCGGGGAGTCCGACATGAAATTGATTTGGTTCCTGGAACCAAATACTGCGTCGCTAGGCAGTGGCCTCTCCCCAAGGAGCAATGCGACGTCTTCGACGCATTCTTCAAGGGGAAAAAAGAGGCAGGGATGGTACGGGAGAGCAAGTCTCCCCACTCATCTCCCACTTTTTGTGTTCGTAAACCGAACGGAAAGTGGCGCATTGTGCATGCGTACAACAAGCTGAATGCAGCTACAGTACCCATGCAGACTCCGATTCCTCGGAAGGATGTCCTCCAGAACAATATGGCGGGCTGTACTGTATAAAGTGCCTTAGATCTGGTGGACGGGTATTATCAGTTGCTCATGCGAGCGTCCGATAATCCGCTTACAGCGGTCAGCACGCCTAGCGGCATGCTGTGGGAGTGGCTTGTTATGCCACAAGGGCTTTCGAATGCACCAGCGACTTTCAATCGCTTGGTGACTCAACTCTTTCGCCCTCATAGGAAGTACGCTCAGACGTACTTCGACGATATATTCGTTCATAGTCGTGCGGAAGGCGACTCGTCTGATGTTCAGACGCATCTGATACACCACCTTCGAGTGGTGCTCGAATGTATGCGAGAGCATCAGTTATATGCAAACGCATCCAAATGTATCTTTGGTGATGAGGAAATTCCTTTCCTCGGATGCTTCATCGGTAGAGATGGAGTGCGGGCGGATCCCGCGAGGTGAAAGCCATTGTGGAGTGGCCTTCGCCTGTAAATATTAGAGATTTACGGAAGTGGCTTGGATTAGCCAATTATCTCCACAAGTACAGCGAGAACTACGCTGAAATGGCGAATCCATTGACGGACCTTCTTAAGAAGGACGTTGACTGGTGTAGGGAAACCAAACACCAAAACGCTTTTGAAGCGGTAAAGTGGAGCTTGTTGAAAGCTCCCGTTCTTGCTCTCCCAGATTCTGGGAAACCATTTAGTGTCGTCTGCGACGCCTCCGATTTAGAAATCGGATGTGCTTTGTTACAAGCAGACGATGCAGGAAGGGAACGTGTTATTGCGTTTGAGCCGAGGCAGCTTAAAGCTGCGGAACGGAATTATCCCGTTCATGGCAAGGATCTACTTGCAATGAAGTATGCCCTTGTCAAGTTTAGGGTTCACCTACTCGGCTCTAAGCCGTTCGTGGTTTATACTGACCACGCGTCCTTACGGACAGCGACAAAGTCGCCTCATCTCTCGCAACGGATGGCCCGTTGGCTCTCCTTCTTTGCGGAGTACAACTTTGAGGTTAAGTATAAACCTGGCAAGCAGAACGTGCTTGAAGACGCGTTGTCGCGTCGTCCCGATTAAGAGATCTCTCACGCGACATTCGTCACCTCATCTGTGGTGGATCTCTTACGCCAGGCGTATGAGAAAGGCCCACAGTGTACGGCGCTTATCAGCGCGTTGGGTGGAAAGGACTTGGCTCGTCTGAGCCAACCCTGTCAAGTCGAGCTAAAGATCGTTTACACCGTTACAGGTACTGTGGCGGTCTGCTATATTATATCACGAGCGCGGAGGACACTCCACGGATGGTAGTACTCATGATGAGGAACTGAAGTATAGAGTCCTCTTTGAGGCACATGACGCCCCTAACGGGGGTCATTTAGGTCGGGATAAGACCTACAGCGCCTAAAGCGCTAAAGCGCTTTGTATTGGTGGACCAACATGTATAAGTGGGTCGTTGCGTATATACGCACCTGTGAGACGTGTCAGAGGGTTAAAACCTTTGCAAGTTCAGCTGCGCCTTTGGCGAGCTTATCGGTTCCAACGGAGTGTTGGAAATCCATTAGCATGGATTTTATCTTCGTTTTTCCGAAGGATAAGGCCGGGAACACCGGCATATTGGTCTTTGTAGACCGATTGAGCAAGATGGCTCACTTGGCGGTGGTGCCAGAGTCCATAGATGGACAAGGAACAGCGAAAGTGTTCCTAGACCGTGTCTTTCGACAGCATGGTCTACCCGATTCCGTTGTGTCGGATCGGGATCCCCGTTTTACGGGACAATTCTGGGGAGCGTTGTTTAAGGTGCTAGGCACCAAGCTCCTCATGTCCGCTGCGGATCATCCGCAGACGGACGGTCAGACGGAACGCGTTAATCGCGTTGTAGAAGATATTCTCCGGAGTTTATGTCCGGATTCTCCAAAGAGTTGGAGTGAGATTCTTCCTATGGCCGAATTTGCTATAACCAATTCGGTCCATGCATCTACGGGGTTTACCCCGTTTTACGTGAACGGATTAGTCAATCCGAGGGTTCCGTTGACGCCACGTGTGTATGGCCCAGGACGTAAGGGGTGGAGGATTTCCCTGATGTCAGCCCTGTATCTGTGCGAAAGCGCATCGATAAGTTTTTATCGACGCACATTAGTTGTCTTACGACACGTTTACGATACCGTGGCGGAAAGCCAAGACAAGCAAAAGGAACAAGCTGACCGCAAGGGGCGGCGTAACAAAAAGGTGTACAAAGTAGGAGAAAGTGTTTTATTAAACGCTAAAAATCTTACTACACATGCAGTTTCAAATGTGTTGCGCAATAAACTGCGCCCCAGGTTTGTGGGGCCCTTTACGGTATTAGCCCGAAAGGTCTTGTCGTATACCTTAGACATCCCGAAGGCGATGCGTACGTATCCAACCTTCTATGTGGGTATGCTCTGAGGCGGGTCCCCTCTCGGAGGAGGGTGAGAAGCCGGATAGCCGAAGGCGCGACAGGTCGGAACATCTCCGACAGGGTTGAAATACGACCCGGAAGCTCCGCAAGGAGAGACTCGAGAGAGGCAAGCCGTCCCTCGATGCGTTCATTCGCACTCCCTTCGTTGCGGAGTACCTCCTGAGCATCTTGGATGCGACGGCTGTGTCGATCACAGCGGTCGTGGAACTCACGTCGCAATAGCGCGACCCCCTCCTCCAGTGCTCAATACGGAGGGTACTCCACATTACCATGTGGAACGCCTGATGGCACGACGCCATCACCGGGGTGAGACCCAGTACCTGGTGAAGTAAAAAGGGTATCCACATTCCCAGAGCTCGTGGGAATACGAGACTCCCCTGAGGCAGGATTGCCGTGACGTCGTTGACGCTTTCGAGCGGGAGAATCCCACTGAGAGTCAACGACCAAAGGGGCTGAAGAATCCCCTTCACTCCCAGTAGCTGGGAGTTCGCCGGAGGCAGATGCTGTGCTTGCATGCTCTTCGGCACCACATCGAGAGCAGAGCGCGTATAATAGGAGGCAGGTAATTGCCCTTGCGCTATGGCCTGAGCATAGGCCAAGCGTAGCGCCCTCTCTACCCGAACGTCGTGTTCGGAAAAGCTGTTGTACAACGCATCGAAACTGGGGAGGCGTTTCTCCCCTTCCGCCCAGGCGCGTAATGCCTGTTCTGCGTCTTCGACGCTTTCGGCCCTCAAGAGAACAAAGGGAATCTCGCGGATGATATCCACGAGGATACCGCGTGACTGATTCCCGAGGCGCGTCCGGTAGGAATTAACGGTATAATGTTTGGGCGTTAGTAGTCGGGCCCGGAGTTGGTTCCGACGCGCAATTTCACGCGGCAGTATAGCCGCTGGACCATGGGTATAGGAGGCTAGACCCCTCTTGACCGCCTGCTTAGCCCTCTTTTGAAGGTCGCGAGGTCCCTTCCGTGCCCGTACGGCACGTAGGGCCTCTTGAACCAAGGACGGTTCATTGGTGGTGATCGCCTGTGGCAACCTGGAGGTATCACCCCTAGTGAGTAACGGTGGCGCACGAGTTAGTGCGTTTTCCCCACGTGTGGGGAATGGGTTGGATGACCGACAGCGCCGTTCGGCGCTGTCAGCGTGGCCAGCCGTTGGGAAGATGTCCCCAAGGGTATCCACTTCCGAGTTGCCGGAATAGTTTTCGTCCATAGCACCACTGAAGGTGTACAATGGACAGCTAGAGGTACTGGCGTTGGACTTCTCCAACAAGATTTTGATTATTGCGTAAGCAATAGTCTTGATGGGGGAGGATGTAACGGGGTTACATTTGAGTTACATTTAGTGTTGGTGTACATGAGTACATTACGGTTGAGGTCAGTATTGACCGGTTTGAAAGGTTTCGAACCTTTGGTTATTTTAACCAATGAGGGCATGAGCTCTTGGGTGGTGGTGTGTCAGCCATCCACGTGTCGGTACACAGGTGTGTACATTACATTTTAGCTAGGTACGAATTGGGTATATTCTACTTAGTATTACATATAGTTTACATTAGTTTAAATTAATTTAGGCTAATTACATATTAAATATATTCATGTTTCATTTCACTCTAAAGTGCAGACGCGCGACCTCGACCGGTCGCACGTGCAGTGAGTGTCGTAGGTAAGAGGGAGCCCTCCCTTTACTTACACCCCGTAAAGGGAACACATCCGTTAAGGCCACGTAGTAAACCAACCCGGGAATCTTGGCCCCGAGTTGGATATATCTCCTACTAAGCCCTTTATAAGGGCGTATCGGCTAAGTAGCGGTCGATACAGCTTTTAGGAAGAGTCTTCCTCTGTGCGCTAGCCGCACCGTGCGTATACGCACCGGCTACACTGGCTTTTCCCTGTCTCACATTCTACGCATTGCCCAAAAAATTGTTCATGCTGCGAAATAAACCATGCCAATGAAAATGTCGCCTGATCCGCTGATATGTACGCCCTATATCCTGGTGTCCTCCTTCCAAACTCACATGATAATGGTGGAGGGCATCCGCATGTAGGGTTTCCGGTAAGACCAGCTTGATCAAAGAGTGTCGATCATCTCGATCATCTTTATCACCGCTGGCTTTTCCTTTAGTCATATTTCCGCACTAAATCAACAATCCTTGTTCATCGACATCGTAGTTGTCGGCAATTTTCGCGCAATCTTTCACCTCGTCTGCGCTCAATTGTGAAACGTTACCATGCAAGTAACATCGCAAATCACAAATCCACTTTTCTTCGTCTTGCGCCTCTTTTTTTACACGTTCCGCCCTTATCCCCTCTATGGATACTTCAGGCCACATTGACGGTCGTGTTTGACGAAGGTTACGTGATCTCGTCGTCACCATCACTTGCGGGACAATGGGATCTTCCTTACAAGTAATTACTACAGATAATCTGTTGAGATCAACCAGCTCTTCCAGCTGGTGTTCATCAACAATCCTACATCTTGTTCCACCCTGAGTGGCCATAGTGGTGATATGATCGGCACTCTTGTTAAACTCCCTTTCAACATGCAGCAGATCATGATCCGGCCATTCGCGAAGTTTTGACGCACGCGGCTGCAATACTCTCAATTGCGGTGCTTTGCACTCTATTTCGCCACGCATTTTCCTGATCACCAAATTCGAGTCTCCACACACGATCACCCTTCCTTTGGGATATTGCGACAGTATATCCAAACTTAGAAGAAATCCATGGTACTCGGCTTCATTCACCGTGATGTTAGGTGCATGATCAGCGACCGCGATCATGATCTTCCACTCCGGCAACTTCCACACAATAGAACCAAACGCGCCAACACCTCTCTTAACACTTGCATATCCATCGAAACTGATCACGTATAGATCTTCGACTTTCTCAACCGTGGGAGGTGGTACTTCAATCATCTGCCGAGGTTGCTTTTTCGGTGCGATCGCGATCAGGACTTCATCAATTTCGGTGCGAGGGGTGATACTTGGGGCTTACGCCCCTAGTACCTCCTCTTCTCCATGCACACATTTCTTGATCTCCAAGTCCCATTGTGACAAAATCGCAGCCCATCTCCCCAATCGTCCGTCTATACCGTTGGATGTTAATAACCACTTTAACTTGGATCGACGTGACAGGACAGTGATCGCCTTTCCGACCAGCATCGTAAAATAGACGTCCAGAATTCGCAAAAGAGCCAAAACTTTCTTTTCGACGGGGCTGTAATTCAGCTCACCGCTTTTCAGTGTCCGGATCGCAAATGCGACGGTGCAATACACTTGATCATGTTCTTGTACTAACGCGGCAGACACTACCCACTTGCTAGCATAAACCACGATCACCGGTGTTTTGGTTTGATCGAAATGGCGTAGGGTTGGGGCGGACTCGATCTTTGCCTTCAGCATACTGAATGCCGCTCTCGCCCTTATCAATCGGTCATCTTCACGATACGGACTTATTGATCGATTATCGACTCTTTAATTCTTGATAGTCCGTTTCTCGTAACTCGTAGAGTACTGCAGCATAGATCGCTAATCTTCAATACATCTGAGATAGTAATTCAGACTCCCCAAAAACGATTGTATAGCACGCAAAGTGACAGGGAAAGGCAAATTGATCAGATAATCTAAGTTCTTCGGATTTGTTTCCAAACCGCGGCTAGAGACGTGATGTCCTACATAAGGAACTTCGCTTCGCCCCCAGTACGATTTAGCCACGCTGATCAATAAGTTCCACTGATCGCACTTTTCCAGTAGGTTCCGCACTTTATCGCACAATGTTGTCTATGTAGATGCAGGGATCAAGATATTATCGATATATGATCGTCGTTGCAACACAGACGGGCCTTGCAGCTTGGTCGGGATCCCCTTCAGTGAATACATCAGTTGACTCATCAGCACCGTCATTAACCTTGAGATACCCATACAATGCATTATCAACCAGCCTCTGGTAGATTTGCGGAGCATTCTGTAGGCCAAATGGGAATCCGATTCCATTCAAACAATCCAAACGGGGTGACAAATGCCGAAATCAGACGTGCTCGATCGGTCATAGACACGACCCAAAAACCACTTGTCATATCCAAAGAGAAACACCACAAAGCTTTATCCAAATCTTCGAGTAAATCAGAGATCAGAGTCATAGAGTACACCATCAAACGCGTGAGTTGATTCACCGCGCGATAGTCTATACATAATCGAATATCAACCCCATTCTTCTTCACGATGATCACTATAGGTTATGCCCAGGGTGATTGTAACGGGGTTACATTTGAGTTACATTTAGTGTTGGTGTACATGAGTACATTACGGTTGAGGTCAGTATTAACCGGTTTGAAAGGTTTCGAACCTTTGGTTATTTTAACCAATAAGGGCATGAGCCCTTGGGTGGTGGTGTGTCAGCCATCCACGTGTCGGTACACAGGTGTGTACATTACATTTTAGCTAGGTACGAATTGGGTATATTCTACTTAGTATTACATATAGTTTACATTAGTTTAAATTAATTTAGGCTAATTACATATTAAATATATTCAGTTTACATTTCACTCTAAAGTGCAGACGCGCGACCTCGACCGGTCGCGCGTGCAGTGAGTGTCGTAGGTAAGAGGGAGCCCTTGCTTTACTTACACCCCGTAAAGGAGACACAGCCGTTAAGGCTAAGTAGTAAACCAACCCGGGAATCTTGGCCCCGAGTAGGAAAGCTCTCCTACTAAGCCCTTTATAAGGGCGTATCGGCTAAGTAGCGGTAGATACAGCTTTAAGGAAGAGTCTTCCTCTGTGCGCTAGCCGCACCGTGCGTATACGCACCGGATACAGTGATGTAGATGGCTGGATGATCTTCGTGTCCAACAACCACTGATCGAGTCTGATAAATTCGCGCGAAATTGTGGAGCAACCTTCCGACACTTTTGAGCGATCGGGCGCGCATTTCCTACGTCAATATTACAAACAACCCCACGTGCAGCAGGAAATAACGCGTTTCCCTTCCTTATCAACAGATGTTTCTTCGCCCAAATTATATCGCGAAGCTGATCAATTTCCTCTGCTGTGTTGATCAATGGATAACCATCTTGCAGATCATCCTTGATATCTTCTTCGGTACTTGCGGACTCCTCAGGCAGCGTGGCAAGCTGTTTCTCCAACTCTTCCACGAACAAATCTCTACCTTCATAGTAGCACACTTGATCGTCGGTAGGAATCACACCAAATTTGCTATGATCGACTGATACTGGGTAATCGTGCACCTCTTGACCAGGCTCATCTCTTGTAACAGATCGTTCAACTTAGTGATAAAGGGTCGGACCCTTCACACTCGGCTCCTGATCGCACTTCTTGCACCTTCTGCGATCTTCCGGTTACTAATTCCACAGATGCCATGATAGAGTCCGCAGGTCGTACTAAAATTCCTTGAGGAATATGATACTCCTTTTTTTCGACCAAGGGACCTTGATCGAAACTTTCTTGATCGTCATGCACAGAAACGGTAGAAGCTTAAATGCGAGATTCTGCCACTCCTTATAACGGTTAGATACCACCGAAATAAATCCAGGGCGACGGGGAACGTCGTCTTTGCTCATCCAGATACCTAAAATCGTATCGTCTTGTAGGATGATCGGATGATCAGCGACGTTCGTAATGCGCAAATACCGTAGATTATCCAGGAATCTAGTCACAGTGGGGACCCAATTCTTCCCGGGAGTTATCCATAATTTCCGAGATCGTTGATCACGAATCCGAACCTCAGCAGATCGGCCTACTGGGATCTGCTCATACTGATGAAGTTTCATAAAGTTTCCACTTGATCCGTACAACTGCCGACGCCCTTCCAATGGGATGATCACTTCATCAGGAAAACTTAGTGCGCCGTGGGAGATGTACAATCTAATACCATCTGGGATCATAAAATCCATACCCAATATAACATCTTGAACAACGAGCTTTCCCACCCATGCATGGAAATAATAGACCAAAGAACCCTCTAACGTCACCTTGATCTTAGTGCACCCTTCTATGAGGTATACAATTTCTCCGATATCAACACATTCTTGTTTTTGGCTCGTGTCGATTTTACAACCCACCTTACGAGCAAAGGTTGAGTCGATGATCGACAATTTGGCACCAGATTCGAATAGCAACGTAGCACGTTCATTATTAATTTTTACTCTCGCCTTGGATTGTTTAAACCATTTCTTGGGCGAGTGGTACTTCCAATATCCACGTGATTCACCCGGAAGTAGATCAACTTCCATGATAAACGGGGACCGAGAAAACTCATCAATACGGAAATTAGCCAAACGTGGTAAATCAGGCTGATCACATTTTTCATTATCTTTTTTTCTGCTTGATCATCTCTCTTATTATCCACATATGAAAAAATACGCAAACCAGAACGTTCGTCTCGTACCATATTCCAACCTGGCGAGAGCCTAGTTTAACATGTCTTCATCTTCCTTGGACGACATTCCGGAATGCTTGGTAGGGTTGTACCACTGGAGAATACGATTGTAAAATTCCTCCATAGGGCACTTTCCAGCGTCATGAATTTCGTCGCATGCACGGCATACATACAAGCAGTGATCAGTCGGGTTTCCCTTCTTGCCACACTTCATACAGGTCAGGCGTTTACAATAACGCAAATTGTCATGCTTGATCCACAATGAGTACACTTCTTCGTCACCCCTTGATCAACTGCACTTGGTTCACTTCGTTTGCCAGATCGAGGCTCGAGATAATCACGCTTGTATTGTTGATCATGGAGCGAGTATACAGAATCCATGTCAACATCATTAACACATCCTTAACCGCCGCCGTTCTCCCTGGCTTTGGCTGGTGACTTTTCGTGCGTACCACTTCAGGTGTCGCCTTGACTCTTTCCTCATCCAGAAACCACCCCATAGCCTTATTAAAAAAATATTGCAGCCGTGGGTCCTGTGGTCATCGATAATCTTCTGCCTTGGCCGATTGATGTTCCTTCTTCACGGCCGAGAACTTGGCTTCATCCTTCTGGCAGATCGTCATCCGGGTAATCTTGGGTTGCACGCTATCATCACTGCTCGACTCCAATTCAGACATATCGCCCTCTGAAGGAGCTGATTCATAACAGGATGATCCCGTGTGTTCTGCCACGTTGATCGACGGACCCGCTTTAATTTTCAGCGAAGAACTGGGGGGCTCCACCGTAGTGGATCGACCCACGATAGGTACCAGCAGATCATATAGTCGAAGGGTAGCGGTCGAAATATCTTCTAGGTCCTGATCGAACACTTCTTCAGCATCGTAGGCACCTGTCGTCAGACCAACTTGTTTGATCAGGCGTATTAGCCCTAACACCAGTTGAAGCTTGTCCTTCCCATCCGTCACTGGTTGATCGACTGGTCTGTTCAGCTTTCCGCTGATTGTGACTCCTAGTAGGCTCATGATCGAATCCATCAATAATAAATCTTCCAGTTCCTTCCTATAAAACATCCTCACAAGATCAGATTCTGATGGCGGCGTACTTGATCGACTTTCGTCGCTCTCCGACCCAGGCGCCTTTATCAACGCCTTCGGTTGGTCGGTCTTGTAGTACGTCACCACCGGCTTCCAATCCAGATCATCATATCCATATGCAATAGGCGGATCGAAACTTTCTTTGTGATCCGCAGGGGATCCCGATAGAGCCTTGCGAAGTGATCGAGGCTTTTCCTCCTTTATGTAATTAGGATACCTCCACAGGTCCTGATGATCAGCATTTCCTTTCTTCTTCAGGAGTGACGACGGCGAACTTCCTTCCATCGTCACAACCACCTACTCCTTTTCCACTTTCATCTTCATTTCTGCTTCCACTTCCGTTTTCACGTCCGCGTCAGCGCCATCTTGCAGGTAATCGCGGTGATATCCGGAGTCGTCCAAAGATTCGGGCACGCGCACCATTGTGGTGGAGCTGCTGATCAGAATTTTTGAGGTTCGATCAGGCGTTACCACAGCTCCCTGACTACCGACTAAGGAAGGGGGTCCTCCGGTTGTCCTGTGACAAACCTATGTCTTGCTCACCTTGTGTACTCGACGGTTTGGGCGTGGATCGCTCTCCAGGTGACTGGGACGTAGATCCGCGCAATTCCAATGCAGATCGAGGTGAATTCGTAGCAGATCGACGGGTGTCGATCAGGTGCCAAAAATCGCTGACTTGAAGTAGCGGGATAAACTGGAGATCAGTGATCGCAGATCGATGATCGATGATCAAGATCGATGATCGATGATCGCAGATCGATCTAGTTGATCTTGCACTGAATCGACGAGATTTCGGATGATCGATGATCGCAGATCGCAGATCGCAGATCGATCTAGTTGATCGTAGGTTGCAGATCCATCTCGTCAATCTTGTACGAATTGGCGAGATTGCGGATTGATGATCGCATATCGACGGTGTCGATCTAGTGGTAATCAGCGAACGGATACTTGATCAAGTGGCGGAAGTCTTCACCACTTTATCGCCGAGCCTCTTAAGCATATATCGCTAACGGAATAACCAATAAATTATTTATTCCTAGCCTAAACTCAAGAGGAAGGGGGTCGATCTGCACTTTCTATGTGTAGATCGACCAATTTCACAAAAATCTACCTAGAGTTCCCAAGGGGCGCTTAAAGCAGCCGAAATTCTAGGAGATAGGTGCAAACCAATGGGGGAAGAGGTGAGATCACCCGGTTCGATCACGTTCCCAATAACCTTTCCAAACAAAGCCGCTGACACAGCGGCTAGAGTTGAGGGTGAGTTCTGAAGAACCTTACGTTTGCCGGTGGGCCAAAAAGTTCAATACGTGCTCCCGCCCGGGACTTGTAAGGGTGCGTAAGCAAAAAAGAGGGAGACGCGAGGTTATCACGCCGTCCCACTCGGTGATCTAGGTGATCGGACGCAAAAGAAGAACTTTATTATTGCTTATATCCTAAAATCAACCAATTACCTAATATAAACCAATCAGAGCTACCCGTCCTGATGTGCTCCATCGACCAACCAACCTGATATCTCATGCGCCTGTCGCTTGCCATCGTGTACTTGTACCTTGTGTCACTTCTGATGATGGCCCGTCCATGTCCCATGTCCGCGACAGTTGGCCACAAAATCTACGGTACGCTTCCCCACACATGCATTGGAAGGCAAATAGGCGATCCCCGGAATCAGGTTAGCAACGATACAGCTGAACGCATGCATAGGACCATAATGAATATGGCACGGTGTATGTTATTTGCTTATGGTTTGAATTTGTCTTTTTGGGTTGATGCCGTGGACTATGCAGCTTTCATCATAAATAGAAGACCGACAAATGCTAATCAAAGGCCTGTCACAGATTGATATTCTAACAAACAGATACCGCAACTTGAAGATTGTCGCATTTGGATCTCCACGCATCGTTTATTGAAATCCCAGAAAGGATTCGTTGGCTCATAGAGCCCAGATTGGTGTGATTATGGAAAAAGTTAAGAGGTCAAAGGTCTTACAGTTTTCCTGCGAAATGATCTAAAAGTTGTGGTGACGCAGCACATTCCAAATTTCAAAAACTTTGGATGACACGCAAAACCAGCAGCTGCGACGATTGTGCCTAGGCGAGAATAGTCGGGAATTGGAGGGATTCGGTTCGCAAGATGCTCACCCTGAAGACAATATTTCGAACAAACAAGCCAAGATAAAACCATGAAAGAAAAAGAAGACCTCCTGGATCAGGGGTCGTCATGAAACACGCGGATACGCCAAGGAAACTGTGGATGATAACGGGAAAGATAACGAAGCAAAACTGTCCAAAATCGAAGGCAGTGGAGTGGTTAACATGATAACCGAGATGGATCCTAAGAACTATTCGGAGGTCATGAAGAGCTGTCACAAAGATAAGTGGATTATTGCTATGATTTAACTTATCTTTGCGACAGCTCTTCATGAATTCTGAGTAGTTCCTGGGTTTAGGGCATCATAAAGAAACCTGAAGCTTGCAGGCACACTAAGTTGGTGTATAAAACCAAGAGCGACGCGAAGGGGAACATTGAAAGATACAAGGTAAAAATAGTTGCTTGTGGGAAGAACAACGTTTCGGCGTTGATTATCGACTCATTTTGCAGCTTTTATGGACATGGGAATGGTAAAAAAAATACTCGCATTAGCCAATAAGCGGAATTTGAAAGAAAAAAACGGGGATTTTCCCAAGGCTTATGTTAAGGCTTTGGAGGAAGAGCACGAGATTTAACTCTTTATTCCCAAGGGTATAAACATAACTGGAAATGTTGTGGAATTACACGAAGCGAAGAATCTTAACGAATTGGTCCTCAAGTTGAAGAAAACTTTGTACGTTTTAAAGCAAGGGGGTCGTTTGTGGAACCGACTGCTGCGTAAGAAGCTGATGGAACTTGCTGGATTTCGTTCAGTGCTACACCTACATATTTCTCTACTTTAAACGGAACGGTATTAACACTTTGTCACTGGGGGTTTAAGTTGACGATCTACTTCTACTGAAATTCACGAAAGCCTAGTGACAAAGCTTTTTGAGGATATGAAAGCTCTAGAGATAAAAATTTGGGCGAGTGTCAAAAATTTTGGGTATGAGAGTGACTGATGACATCCAAAGAGGTTATTTCCGTTGGAGTTAATGACTCAGCTGGTAGTTTTCGGTCTATGGGCCGCTGGTTTAGTCAATATGATGTACCTATTCAATACTGGTATACTAATTATGTTACTTCCACAAGTTGTCCATAAGACATAATATAGTGGGTACAAGAATGGCATTGACCTGGAAAACTGCAAATGGCTTGTTTAACTCAGATTCATATTGCAGTTGTAGGCTTAGAGGTGGCAAGAAAAGAGAAATAAGGACCTAAATATATTCTCTTCTCAATTTTCCTCATAACATCCACATCTCCTTCTTTTACATAACTAAAAATTTCCTGGATCAAGAGAATACGATACAAAGTCTTTTGAAAGATTTTGCTTTCACAAACTCTAGTAACGTTAGAACGCCGATTCGTGATGATTTTAATGCAAACTGCATGGACAAACAAATTCAGTTTTTGATGAAACCAACCGATGGTTCACCTACTGTGAAGGATTTCCAGTCACTTGTAGAAAGTTTGGTATGGATAGCAAGACGCACCAGGCCTGACATCTATTTTGCGGTGCACAAGGCCACTCGTCAGTCGCATACGCCAAAAAGGTTGGAATGGGAGCTCGCCAAAAGTAGCTTGAAATATTTGAAGGGAACTAAAAAGCTTATGGTTGAAAATGGAAGTTTCGAAAAACATTGGAAGTGATGAATCAGTTTATCTGGAAGCTTTCGGTGACGAAGATTACGCTGGATGTATGGAAGTTTGAATATCGGTCACTTGTGAACTATTTCACTGAATGGTATAAATTCGTATTGGATGTGCAAAAGGCAAGGATGTGTTTTTTACTGTGGAAGCAGAATATTATGCAGCTTGTAAAGTTGAATGTGAACTACTTGGAGTATATGAATTACTTTCCGAAGTTGGAATACAACTTAAGTTGCCAATGGTGCCATTTTCGGCTAACCACGCTATTAATTTTTCGGATGAAGAAAACAGTTCGTCGAAAACGAAGCACATCGATTTGAGGATTAAATTTTAGTGTCAAAGCGAACGACCGTGATGATTGAAGTGCGTTAAAATAATACTAAGGACATTGTTGAAATGTTGTCAAGATGCGCGTGTGCAATCTGCATACAAATTTCAAGTTGTGCGCGATCATTGTGGCCATTTTTATATTTTTGCATTTATTGCATCATTGGTACTTTAGGATTTTATCTATTATTAAGTTTTAGGTTAGGTTCTTAGGTACTATTCTATTTTATATTCAGTATATCTTTTACCGTTTAAGTCTATTTACATCCTGCCCTCGTGCGCCCCTACTCTGATCAGGTAGGGCGCGCTTCTTTTAATAAATCTACATCCCAACGCCAGTCAGACTCTAACGGTCTGAACTGCCATTTAGGAAGTTCACACGTGCCCCCAACTTGTGTCAATTTCCGACAGGTTATGAGCCCAATGAACACAGGGGCACGTAACGGCATACAAACTTTAAGATATTACTCACATTAGTCCTGTGACGTTGGCGATTACGTTTGGACTGTCTCCTGGTATATTGGAGTTGTTTATTCACTGGAAGCGACTGTTTGCGTTGGCGGTTGCGCTGTTGTCGTGGTGGATTGTTGTTTTACTGAGGCTGACTGTTGCGCTGGCGATTGCGCTGTTGTCGGGCTGAAGTGTGATTTTATTGTAGAATTAACTATTGCGCTGTCCATTGCGCTACTGTTGTAATTGACTGTCTGTTCATCATGGACGAGGTCGAGATGCTCGACTCGGAGAGCGCACTGAAGGAGCTGTTGATACAAGTAGGCAAGATGAACGACCGATTGACGAAAATGGACGAAGAGAGGCATGAAGGCCTCGGGCGAAAGATTTCGCCAGTTACGGTCCGAGATACACCGGTTGGATGCGGCGACACAGCCTTCCAAGAAAGTATAAATAATTTCGCGCCGTTTGGACAGCGCATAACGATAAATGATTTATCGGTTGATGAAGGCATTGAACGAGGAAACGCAAGTCGAGTGGAAGCGCCGCGTGAAGTACCTCAAGTGCCAGTTGGAGTGCCTGATGATAGGCAGGTGGCTGCAAATGTTGGGAACCCAAGCGCACAGCCGCGCGCATACAAGATTACCAAGTTGGTGATCGAGAAGTTCACGGGGGTAGAAATTTACCCCGGACTTGGTTCTGGCTTTAAAGACTGGGCCTATCTATTCGTAGAAGCATTGGAGATAGCTGAAATTTCGTCCGGTTTCCAATGGACCGAAAGACTCAAAGTTAACAAGCTTGGTGAGCACCTCGACGGTGAAGCGTCTAGGTATTTCCGATCAAACGTTGGCGTGTGGTGACAGGTCTCACAGACCTTGCATTACGTACTGGAACAGATGTGGCGCGCATACAAGGTGAACATTTCGCATCAGCAGGTAGCACAGCTGTTTGCCAGCCCGAAAGATTCACGACGTTCCTGGAACGATCATCCGCTGTATCTGACAGCCTTGGCACACGAAATTGAATCCAGCGAGAATCTTATTGTGGAAAATTTGGTGAAGTATGCGGTACCAAGTCTGAAAGACGCGATGATGACAAGATACAACCCGTTGCGCAAGGACTACATGTTGCACGCGCAGGAGTTAGTGGCGTGAGCACAAGAAAGCGAGGATGATCATGTCAAGAGTCATAGGACGCCGAGAATAAGTTTAAACACAGTGAATGAGAACAAGAAGGCGATTACGCGTTACGGCTGTGGCGGAAAAGGACATATTCAGCGAGATTGTCGCAAGAGTTTCGATAGGAAACCAAGTCACCGGAAAGTACAAGGCAATAAGGAGAAGGATTATGGTCTAGAAACCATATATACAGGTACAGAGTGGTCGGCGATACTAAATTCAAGTGATTTGTGTGAAAGTGACGCGTGGGTTCTAGACAGTGGAGCGAGCCGTCATCTCGTGGGAGATGAGTCGCTACTTGAAGATGTAATGACAGTGACTGATGATATGAAGATGACTTTACCTGATGGAAGTTACATTCAAGTGACCAAGATGGCAAGGTGCGTCTACGGAGTATTGATGACCCAAGTACTGTTATAGCTTTGCGGGAAGTTTACTACTCTCCGAAGTTAGCAAGGAACCTGATTTCGCTAGGAAGATTGATGCAGAAAGGGTGCAATTTTGCACATCGTGGTGATAATATGGAAATGCGTTTGCGAGGGAACTTACTGTTTACGGTGGAAGTTAATGAGTCCATCCTAACAGCAAATCTCACGCCGACGCGACGTATCACTAAGATTGAAACACTGGATACGAAAGCTAGTGAGCAAGTTACTAAGGCGTTAGATGGAGAAGATCCTACAGCAGATGACGAATCAAGTATGGAAGAA
Organism: Peronosclerospora sorghi; assembly: GCA_026184515.1. Classification (NCBI taxonomy): domain Eukaryota; phylum Oomycota; class Peronosporomycetes; order Peronosporales; family Peronosporaceae; genus Peronosclerospora; species Peronosclerospora sorghi. The sequence continues at coordinate 46,191,425 of CM047587.1, read as the reverse complement.
CAAGTGGTACATAACGTGGTGCAACAGAGTGACGCTGAAGCAGGAGTTTAAGCAGGTAAGAGCATACAAGAACAAGGTACAGAAGCAGAAAGCGGTGGCAATAACAAGGCGTGTAGTGCAGCAGACCCCAAGATTCAAGGAATACAGGGACTCACTCAAGAGCAAGAAAGTCAAGAAGAAGTCCAGCGTGGAAGGAGCAGTAATCACGGAGCGAGTGACGAATAAGACGACTGAAGGAGTGGAGGATTATGCATTATCAGTTTATGCAGTGAAAGGACCGGATGATGTTGGTACAAGGCCGAAGTATGCAGAAGATCCAAGAAGTTATGTTGAAGCCCACAAGCGAGATGATTCTGTCAAGTGGAAGGAAGCTGAAGACGCAGAGTTACGAGCGTTGGAGGAGATGGACACATGGGAAGTTGTTAAGTGTCCAAGTAACAGGGCAATACCAACTAAGTGGGTATATAAGACCAAGATCAAGGCTGATGGAGCGATCGAGCAATACAAGGCGCGTCTGGTAGCGCGCGGATATAAGCAGATTTATGGAAGAGATTTTGTTTTCACGTTTTCTACAGTGGTGGATCTCAGCAACGAGAAAGTGGTGTTAGCGATGGATCAAGTGTGGAATGTGCCAGCGCGGCACGGTGATGTGACGAGCGCATATCCAAAGGCGCATGCAGAGCAAAATTTCGAGATTTTTCTCAAGATACCTCAAGGTATGAAGATCCAAGATGAAGTGTTGCAGAGTTTCGAAGTGGAATCAACCAAAGTACTAGCTTTACGCTTGAAAAGGAATTTGTATGGATTAAAGCAAGCAGGGCGTATGTGGTACGAGTTGTTACGCAAGACATTATGTGATTTGAAGTTCGAGCAGTGCATGACTGATACGTGCATATTCTCCAAGAAGGATGCTGAAGGTATTGCTATTGTTGGAGCTTACGTGGATGACTTGTTAGTGACAGGTACCTAGGTCGAGTTGGTGGACAGATTTTTCAAGGCAATGCAGGTGCTGGAGTTAAAGGATCTCGGTCCAGTGGAGAAGTTTTTAGGCATAAGGATTGTCGGAAACCAAGAAGAAGGATACACGATGGATCAAGAGGCGACGATAGATGAACTATTAACCAAGTACAAGATGGAACACGTGAATTCTGTACAATTACCAATTACGAGCACAAGCGATGAAACATATGACTACAAACCTTTACCCAAGGATGCGGTGGCTGGTGTACCGACGCAGAAAATGTTCCAGTCGATAGCAGGGAGCCTATTATGGATATCAAGATGCACAAGGCCGGACATATCATTTGCGGTGCACAAGGTCACGAGAAGCATGCACGCACCTACTCAAGGTGATTACAAGGCGGCGATGAAGATATTACGCTACTTGAAGGGGTCGAAGGAGCTGAAATTACGGTTGGAATGCAAGTCAAGAGATGAAACAAGTTTGCAACTAATGGGGTATACGAATGCAGATTTTGCCGGAGACAAGCAGGACCGGAAAAATGTCAGTAGATGTGTGGTGTTTCTAAATGGAATGGTTGTTGGTTGGACGTGTAAGAAGCAAGGTACAGTCGCGTTGTCAACCGCAGAGGCAGAGTTCGTTGCAGCAGCTGTCGGTGGCAAGGAAGTGCTAGGTTTGAAGGAGCTACTTGGCGAGATTGGAGTACAAGTTGAAATGCCGATGATATTACGTATGGATAACCAAGCAGCGATACAACAGTTGGAAGACGAAGCAAGTGGTGCGGCGTCAAAGCATGTGGACGTGAAGCTCAAGTTTCTGAAGGACTACGTCAAGCGGGAAGCGGTGAGACCGCTGCACGTGGCCAGTGATCACATGATCGCAGATCTTCTGACGAAGCCACTGTGTGCAGTGCGAGTCTCCCGCTTACGCAGCAAGATTGGATTGGGCTAATGATGATGAGTTACGTAAAGAATGGCACGATGCTCGAGGAAGGAGTGTTGAAATGTTGTCAAGATGCGCGTGTGCAAGCTGCATACAAATATCAAGTTGTGCGCGATCATTGTGGCCATTTTTGTATTTTTGCATTTATTGCATCATTGGTACTTTAGGATTTTATCTATTATTAAGTTTTAGGTTAGGTTCTTAGGTACTATTCTATTTTATATTCAGTATATCTTTTACCGTTTAAGTCTATTTACATCCTGCCCTCGTGCGCCCCTACTCTGATCAGGTAGGGCGCGCTTCTTTTAATAAATCTACATCCCAACGCCATTCAGACTCTAACGGTCTGAACTGCCATTTAGGAAGTTCACACGTGCCCCCAACTCGTGTCAATTTCCGACAGACGTGATTGTCTACTTATTCACGAAGGCGCTAGCTCCGCCAAGGTTAGAAGATATGAGCACAAGGATTGGTCTATGGGAGCATTGAATGGGATGTTTTCGAAGTGCGCAATGATGAGGAGTGTGAAATTCCGAGGTATTTCAGGTGAAGCATCATATGCAAATACGAAAATAGGTATATTCAATTTACATTTGTGATTGACTATATTTTAGGTTAATCAAGTATATGCACTTTTTTACATTTTTCTTAACGAACGACTAGACTGTTCTTTTGAGCGTTTCTGTGGGTTCTCACGCTTACGCTGTGGATACCAAGTGGAGACAGGTTATAACGTAGGGTTAACGTATTCCGATCGCGTAGATTGTGGATTATACTAAGTTTCGCTATGGTAAACCATAAAGTAGCTCAACAGAAACATGAGACTGGGACTTATAGGCGGCCTCTAAAACATCACTAGGGTTGAATTGGGGAGTGGGAACTTCGTAAGTGAATCCGAATCCTTTTAAGTGCCTGCGGGGTAGATTGAAGACGATCTGTTCTGCGAACCGAGCAAGGAACAAACTTGAGTGCTGTTTTCAGCGCGCTATTATGGAGGATACGAGTCGCTCGCAACTTTCTGATCTTTGCTTTACTGGGTTAGTATGAAAGCGCTAGTGGACTGTGGTGTGGAAATTTTCTTCTCTGTCTAACCCAGACTCACTACCGGAGGGTGTTCTCCGTTTGTCGGGTTCAAAATCAGGCTGTTCAGCAGCATCCTGCCCCCCCCCCCCGGTCAGCTCAAGCAGCTTGCCAATCCAACTCGATAACCTTCCCACCATGTGTATGGGCGGTTACGCTCTCTTGGTATCGCTTGACGATTATATCCGTGTTGGGTAAGCTTTTGCCCGCAAATCCTTTACCACGGGTTATACTTGCCGACAAATAGGCTAGCCAAGACAAAGGACTACTCCAATCCAATTCAAGTAAGGTGAAACCCCAACAAACGTCTTAACGCCCTTTAACAGCAGCCAATAACTTCGCCCCCCCCTCCAAAAATAGTAGAACCGTGTCACAAACACTCGCTAGTTGAGTGAGTACACGTTACTTAGCACTTTCCTTCCGGAGCAGCGCATGGTAACCCCTAAACCTATACTGCCCTGGGATGAGGTCATCTTGCACTCGTTTACGGGCAAGTGGAGTCGCAGGACGGATAGTAAGAAGACGTGACTTGATCTATAGACGATAATCCAAGTATTGACAATATAATTACAAAAAGTGTGAGCTCGAGGACACAAACAAGGAATAAAGCCGAGTCGATCTAGCTCACAGGCTGAGCTTATTATAAGTTAGGTCATCTTCGATGGGATTAAGACAGCGCACTGGCAGAACAAGCCAATCTGGTCCGTGATCACTATAGCGCACGAATGTAGAACATTCGAAACCAGACTCTAAAAGGGGATCGACAATCGAAATGAGCCGAACGACAGATTGTCTCGCTATTTTGATCGCGACCGGCTGATCGCTGAGGCTGATCAAGTAAGGCCAAAAACCACTGGTCATGAGTTAATTTATCTGCAGCTTTGCAAGAAGGTCTCCGAGCTGAAACTTTAAATGACCAAACTCCTGATCCAGTTAGCCCCTCATCGTTATCTATGTGACAAGAGAAGAAACCAAAGTACGTACACCTTGATTGGGCTCCCAAATATATTTTTCACCATTTCGTATAAGATCGTTAGAACGACCAGGTAACTCAAGAGAATGTTATGAAATTGAATGAAGTATGAACAATTGTCCGAGGACTTAAGTATATATAATTTTACGGCAGGTCACATGTCGATGTGGTGCAATTGGGTTAATTGGTTTTAGTATAGGATAAATTATTAAATCGGTTTTCGATTTCCTAGCTTCACGCTATTGATTTCATCAGTGAAGGGTTAACAAAGTCCCCTCTAGTTATACAGAGGTATCCAGTCAGCCGAGGTTACCCAATATACCCTTTCGAAGAACTCTCAACGGTCGACTTTCATCACCCCTACGAGATTATTACAATTGGATAAAAATCTGCGAGAGTAAAGTGTGATTAGCTGAAATGTTTTTGGATTAATACGATTGGTGAAAAAGCTACCCGGGAAGAGGGGCATTTAAAACCTTACAATCCGGTGGATGATTACGGTGATTGAATTTAAGGAGGGTTGTATCAGCATAGCATCACAGGTAAGGAGCTTATTGTTGGAAGGGCGCGCAATTCCTGCGGCACCTCGCGTCGCAGGATTGTTGTTTCGACGACTTTACAGTGAAAAGATGGTGTGCTGTACATAACTTAGGTTAAGTACAGAAACTTACATATATGCATATTATTAGTTTAAGTCTAAATTTTAAGACTAATAAAATCACTTCTGAATTTGATTTCTCTCGATAACGTGGTTTGTGGAGTTGGAGTACGCCGCACTTGCGGTTGGAATATTTCTCTCGTTTATCTCGTGGTTAGTGGATTACGTCACTGTCTAGTGTGGTGGAGCGGCTGATCGAAGTTTTTGAAACTTGATCAGGAGGTACCACGGCGCCCAGACTGCCGACTAACGAAGGGGGTCCTCCGGATGTCTTCGACTGCTTGTGTTCTTGCTCACCTTGTGTACCCGACGGCTAGGCGTGGGTCGCTCCTCAGGTGGCGGGGACAGCGCACAGCGAATTCTTGGTGCAAGATTGAATTAACTAACTTGTGACGATACAACCGATGCGATCAGGCTTGATCACGTGCAATCAGGTGCTTAAACCACGTCAATTAGCCGCGATCAGGCTTGATCAAGTTTGGGCTAATGCTAATAACCGACAATCAGCAGTATTCCGTCTTGATCGCAAGTGCGATCAGGCGGCAGTCCGATGCGATCAGGCGCTGAAACGAAGCCAATCGGTCGTGATCAGGCGCGATCAGGCTTTGGCTGACGTTAATAACCGTCGATCAACAATATTCTGTCTTGATCGCAAGTGAGATCAGGTACTGAAAGGCTCGATCAGGGGCTAAAAGCTGCTGCCCAG
>CM047587.1:46165353-46175858 GCA_026184515.1 Peronosclerospora sorghi | reverse complement strand
ATAATGAGTGATGATGAACAGGTTATGAGCCCAAGCAAGGGCAGTGACACCTCAGTTAAGACAATCAAGCCAAATGATATGGCGCGGCTATTAGCAAATATCATGGATCGATTAGACAAGATGGAACTGTCGATCAACAAGGAGGCGCTGGCACAAAATGCGGCGCCTAAACCCAGGGGAGATTCCAAGATGAGTATCGTCTCTCTTGGGGATAGCGGTGAGGAAAAAAGGGGGTTTGCAAGGAAGGATGAGATTCGAGCACATCATCCACGCAAGAAAGGATGCGTTCACGAGGGGTGAGAGTACTAGCCCTGGTAACCCCTACGTGCAACAGCCGAACGCCAATCAGTACCAGCAGGCATACGTTGCCCCTGGGAACGTGGGCGGATAAGGTTTTGGTGTTGTTAGACCACCCACAGCGAAGGAGAAGAAGCTTCAAATCCGACATTTCGATGGATCTGAAACTTATAAGGGGCTGGGGTCGGGTTTCCAGGCCTGGGGAAAGAAATTCCTCAGGCAGATAAGTCTTGCGGAAGCCTCGTGCGGTTTCCAGTGGTCGGAGGATATAAAGGTGGAGCGGCTGGGCCATTATTTTGCTGGCCCAGCGGAATCCTATTATAACCAATTGGCAGAGGGTTGGTGGAACGAAACGCCAGCCCTCTGGTACGTCATAAATAAGATGCTGACGGCGTTCAGCGTTCCGATTACGTACGCAGAAGTTATGAAGCTTTTCGGGGCGCGTAAAAGACCTGGAAGATCGTGGTCCGACCAGTTCCTTTACCTCACCGCGGTGGCCGAAGCAGTCGGCACCGATTGTAACGCTAAGGTATTAGACAATGTGGTCTATCATGCTGCGCCGGAGATGGAACATATTCTCATCCCAGGTATGACCACACGAGGCTGGACCACCTAAGACAGGCCGAAGAATTCTGCCAGTTTGCGCAGGATGTTGAGTTTGACAGCCGACGACAGAGGGGTAACCACGCGGATTCTGTAAATTGGGTGGCCGAAAAGGCCAAGAAGCCTACCAAGAACCGTGGTGTTACGCATGTGGTGAACAAGGGCAGTTTAAAGGGGAATTCCCTAAGAAAAAGTCGCCTAAGGAAGATTTTGCTCTGATGATCACTGGAGGCGATGAACAAAGTAATGAGGATACGTGGTGCTAGACAGCGGTGCGAGTATGCATCTAACGTCTGGCCTGACGTGCTTAATTAATGTGAGAACTGTGACCCATCAATGCTACCAAGCAGATGGTAAAAGATTTGAAATCACAAGGAAGTGCACGCTGTTTATCCGCTTCAAGTATGGAAACAAGGGCACCCGGGTGAAAGTCAAAAACGTCTACTATGTAGAAGGAGTTACGCGAAACATCTTCTCGTATGATATTTTCGAGGAAGGTGGTTAGTTCTCTCGTACGTTAATAGAAAAAGAACGCTAGTTAGGCGTGATTCAGGTGTTGGAATTGCAAAGATTGACATGGACAACAACCATTTAACTGTGGAAGGCACAGTGGATCGTCCAAAGAAGTCGTATAAGGAAATGGTTATGTCTGTGGTTGCCACAAACGACGCGGATTTTATGGTGGACAAAGACACCCAGAGTGGAACACTTATGCATTTCCACTCTCGGATGGGTCACCTAAATTTCGATACAGTTATTGCGTTGTCGAAAGACCCGCAGTATGATATTCACGGACTACACACGACGACACTCCGTTACATGCGCGCAGGGGAAGCAGACGAAGAACAATCGATCCAAGAAGGATAGTGGAGAAAATGCGCCCATCGATAGGATTGATGGTGTGTTTTGTTCAGACCTTAAAGGTACAGTCACACCAAGAGATAGATTGGGAAACCGTTACTTGGTCAACTTTATTGACTACAAAAGTAACTATGTAAGATTTTTTTTGCCAAAACAAAGGACGTGGCAGCCAAGAAGTTTGAATTTTTTGGCATTTTTCGAGCGCACGTTTGACTGCAAGATACACGTCTTGAGGACAAACGGCGGCGCTGAGTTCAAGAAGGTGGATTACTTTTGTCGAAGCACCGGCATTTTGCACCAGATAAGCGAAGCCGAAAATCAAACCATCAACGGCAAGGCGGAACGTATGCATCGGACCGTCATGAATATGGCCCGGTGCATGCTGTTCGGGAGCGGTCCAAATTTGTCATTTTGGGGGGATGCGGCCGAGTATGCGGCGTACGTGCTGAAACGCACCCCCACAAGCGCGAATCCTAAGCGGATGTCGCCGCTGGAAGTTCTGACAGGTTTGAAGACAAACCTCGGTGAAATCTTGACGTTTGGGTCCCCGTGCACTGTTTACAGAGATTTGGGGAACAAGACACTCGCCCATTGTGCACAAATTGGGGTTATTATTGTCAGAAGTGAATAGAACAAGGGATTCAAGGTCTTCCTTAAACGTGAGCAAAAAGTTACGGTTACGCAGCACGTAAAAAACGTAACGACTCTCACGGATGTACAGAATCGTCAACTCAAGAATGTATTGAATGAAGAAGAAACCGCAGCCCAAGTAGCAATCCAAGCGTCAGAAGGAGCTGCGGGAGCTTCAAATGAGCTGGAAGGCGATGAAAACGTCGAAGAACAAGGTAAAAGGCTTGAAAAAGATCCGAAACAGAAGGAAAAGAAGCCTCGCTGGACGAGAGACCGGTACGTTACGTGGCATTACGCTGAGGAAAAGTCTCAAGCGGAGAGCAAAACTGACTACAACGATGAAGAAGAAAAGCGTCGAGTGGTGAACTTAATCACGGAAGGCGACCGAAGGAACTACAAGGACGAAACTAATCGCAAGAACGCGGGCAAGTGGATCCAAGCGATGAAGGAAGAAATCGAAGCTTTGGAGTTGAATCAAGTATGGGATGTCGTCAAGAGGCCAGTTGACACAAAGCTGCTTCATACCAAGTGGGTATACAAGGTCAAGACTGATGCGAATGGCGAACTAGAGCGCTACAAGGCAAGACTAGTGGCAGGCGGAAACGAGAAGCTTTTTGTGGTCGACTACGAGTTGACATTCGCCGCGGTCATGGAGATGACCACCGTTTGTTTTATACTGATGCTCGCGCGAAAATGGAGGGTTCAAGCTATGCATGGAGACCTCCCAAACTCTTATGTAAAAGAGTTAGAGGATGAGGATGAGCATGACATCTATCTATACACCCCTAGTGGAATTCGCATTGAACACGAGAAATTGGATGAACTACAAGTTGGAAACGTTCAGCAAGTTGTTTTAAAGTAAAAAAAACGCTTTACGGATTAAAACAAGCAGGAAGGCAATTGAATCTTTTACAAACGAAATTTCTCGATCATCGCTATGAACAAAGTTTTACGGATGGATGTTTGTATTTCAAAAAGATTGACCGTGAAACAGTCGTTGTGGGCGTTTACGTCGACGATTTATTGGTTACAATGACCAAGAAAGAGTGCATCGAGAAGTTTTTCAAAGAACCGGAAGACTTGGAGATTAAAACTCTAGTTCAAATTTCAAAATTTCTGGTTATGCGGGTAAATTACGATGAAATGAATGTATACTTGTTGGACCAAGAGGTCATGATTAAGTAACTACTTAAAGTGTATCGCGTGGAAAATTTGAATGCTGTCAAAGCGCTGATTGGCGAGGAGTACGAAAGTGAAGGTATTAAAGATCAAGAACCGCTAAAGAATGGCAAAAACAGCAGCGAAAAGAAAACTAAATATTTTCAATCATTGACGGAACTCTACTGTGGATAGCACGCTGTTGCAGACCAGACATTGCCTATGCAGTGCATAAGGCCACGCGTAGGGCGCATGCTCCAACTAAATGTTATTAGATTAAATCGAAACGGATATTAAGTTTTCTGAAGGGGACATCTGGAATGAAGTTACGAATGGAAGTGGATTCTGAAGCGAAAGCTTAAGGATTAATGAAGTAGAAATTTCAAGATATTCTGACGCAGTGTCGTGAAGTGGAGCTATATTTACAACATGTAGGATGTGATCTGCAACAGATATTATTTTATGGTATATTAATTTACACCAAGACTCTAAATACTAGCACAATGTTGCTTTTTACGCTGGTGATTTCCTCAATCATATGTGTACGACCATCTCATGTGCTCATCAAAGAAAGTATCAATTACCACCTTCTTGTCTAGTCAGCGATGAACATTAACATCAAAGATCGTTGTGTGCGTCCATCACATGAACAACTGTTTCAACAAAGTCGTGGTAGCCCTAACACATACGAGAGTGCAAATGTTTTAGTCAAAATGCTGTGCTCTCTTGAGCAACATCAACTAAGAAAATAAAGACACAGACACAGCTTACATGCACTACGGCAAATTCAATCCTGGCAAATAAGTCAATGAAAGGCCATGCACTTTTGGCTTCGAAATCTGTCCGATGTAATGCCCTGCAGCTATGAGCGCTAGGGCGTGGGCGTAGTGGGCTAAGTAGATCATGAAGACAAAATGTCAGCACCACTACAGAAATCCAAGAAACAGACGCATCTTACATACACAACGACATGTTCAATCTCAGTGGTAAATCTAACGAGAATTCATGTGCTCTCAGCCACACACTGTCCTGCAGCTATGGGCGCTAGGGCGCGGGCAGTAGCAGACAATACAGATCACGAAAGCAAACTGTCAGCACCACTACAGAAAGACAAGACACAGACGCATCTTACATGACCGACGGCAGGTTCGATCCTAGCGGTGAATCCAACAAGAAGTCACGTGCCCTCAGCTTCGCAGACTGTCCTGCAGCTATGGGCACTAGGGCGCGGGTAGTATCAGACAAACCAGATCACGAAAAAAAACTATCAGCCCCACTACAGAAAGCCAAGACACAGGCGCACCTTACAAGCATAGCAGCAGGTCTGATTGTGGCGGGAAGCTCCCGGAAAGTCATGCGCTCTCGGCTGACCAAGTTGGTTAATTGGGCGTTCTCGATTGTTCTCAAGTGGTTAAGTATTTTCATTTTGGAAAAATATTTTCAGCCAATCAGAGGCGACCCGCGACGGCCACCTCGCGGCTGATTGATTTATGAGTGGTATGAATGTGGAGATATAAATGTATATTTTTAGCCAATCAGAGGCGACCCGCGACGGCCAACTCGCGACGGCCTCCTTGCGACTAATTGACTTATGATTGGTATTAATGTGAGGATATAAATGGATATTTTCAGCCAATCAGAGGCGACCCGCGACGGCCACCTCGCGACTAATTGACTTATGATTGGTATGAATGTGGGGATATAAATTTATACTTTTAGCCAATCAGGAGCGACCTGCGACGGCCACCTCGAGACGGATTGATTTATGTTGGTATGAAAGTGGAGATATAAATGGATATTTTCAGCCAATCAGAAGCAGCTAGTGAAGCATCTACCTGAAGTATACATCCCATCCAAACTGAGTAACGTGAAGGTATTTCACTGAGAGAATAAGACAACGTTGGTGACTGATTACGACTTCAGCGGGAACTTCAAATGGACAGTATGGATATGGTAGAATCCCTATTGAGTTTGAGAGCGATAGGACGAAAAGATGATGGAGCAAAGGGCAAAGAGGAAGGTGTTTCATTCAGTGAGAATACAGCCCCAGATCCGAATGCCTCAGAAACTACAACAGCATCAGTATCCAGGTCTAGCTCATCATGGCCTAAGGAGGAGGAGAAGAGTATTGAAGACACAACAGGCCAACAAAAGTACAAACACCCCAGCGCATGACATATATGATTTGTATAATCAACAATGTCACGCCAAAGGATGGATCGTAAGGACTAAAAAAGGGGTCATGTGCAAGTTAGAGCCAATGGGAGTTAAGCGCAAGAGGGGTGATGAATGGGACAAAGATGAAATAGAATGGTTAACGAACATGATAGACCAGGAGGCTACCGCTACAGAAGTGGTTGAGCGGTATCCAATAAAATTCCCGCAATCGAAGAAGATACGTACTATAGCAGCTGTGCGAAAGAGGATGCAGATGGTGTATCGGTCTGGGAAAGGTAAAACTCAAACACCAACGAACCGAGAAAAAAAACAACGCATAACTAAAGGACGCTGCAGAAAATAGATGAAATGAGAAGATGACATATTGACAGAAGCGATAAGACATGGAAATGCGGATATGAAAGTTATTGCAAAAAGGTTGAGTGACGTCACAGACATGGATGGAAAAAAGCTAGTGCCAAGGACAGAAAGTGGAAGTAGGCATAGGCTGCTTCAATTGAAGAATAAGTTGTGTGCTAACAACCACTCGCTCACACAGTCAATATCTACATCAGATCAAGGAAGCATTTTTGGAGACGATGAGAACCAAGGTTATATCAATCAAACAATGTCTGAAAGCCAGAGATTGGAGTCAGAAGAAGAAGACAAATCAAACCAATTGGATGTCATTGGCATAAGGGATGATAACGTGGTGAATCAAGAATTTGATGTTATGGGTGGACACATGATAGAAGACACATTAGAAAATGAGGGATCTAAATGCACTGTAGAGCATGAGGAAGAGAAAAACGCAGCCCTTTCAGTAATTTTTGACCGAGTAGTGCCGGAGAGTCAGAGGATGGGATTAGAGGAGAAGGACAAGCCAAAACAGTCAGTCGAGTACATCCCAAATCCAACAGAACGATCTCCAATAGCAAATGAGGATGAGAACGTAACCGGTGCAGATAGGGAGCATCACACCATGGAGGCCTAAGAAATGGATTCTAGGAGTGGACATACAATAGAAGCTCCATTAGATGGTGATAAATCTGCGCACACTATAGAATGTGAGGACGAAGAGAAGCCAGCTTCTCCACTATTGATTAATCTGGTCGAGTAGACAGAGGATTCGGAATCCAGTGCAAGTAATAGAGATGAAAGAGACTTGGTCTCGGAAGAAGATGAGAAGCACTGTAATATAGGATGTGGAAAAGTGGAAGAGAAGAATGAAGGTACCACGGAGGGTTTTGATGTATCTACAACTGGAGATAATGAAAAAGAAAAATCATACGGAGAAGTCTTGAGTCACCTCACTCCAATGACTGATGTGGATACAGAAATAACTCAAACAGTGACTCAGAGGGCAGATGAGTATCGGAAATAAACGTTCAGTAATATTTTGTTCCAATAGACCAACCACGCTTATTGTGGAAAAGTAATTGTCAACCAGGGTCAACCGCATGGCAGGTGATATTACGCATGAAAGATGTTGGAAAGGAGTGGTGTCAAGAAGTTGATAATGTCATTATTGATCCAGGAACTATTATTAGTGTGGCAAAGTCTTTGGACTTCCATAGAGAACTTGGTGGAAAACAACAACTCAGAGCCATCAATCCAGAAGATGCAAGAAATGTATTATTCGTGGTCACACTATTACTAAGAGATTCGGAGTCTCTGGCAGTTTTCCTTCGGGAATGTTGGGGTGGAGGTTATGGACCATGTAGAGATGAATTGTGCTGTCTATTGTATGATGTTACAATACCACAGTTTAACTATCACAGAATTTGCAGGCATTGGTTGTACTTCAAATCTCGGGAGGTGTATATGGATAAGTTCACGTCAGTGAGTGACTATCTCCTCACTATGTGTTTAATAACACACTTGGAAGCACGTTGTGTTACCGATCCGATTCAGTACAAGTATGAATAGGACTCAAAACTTGTTACGTCAACAATGGATCTTCATGTGACATCTTATGGAGTGGGGCAATGTTTAGCTAAAAGATGGAAAACATAAGACAATGATCATTGTCCAGATCATTTCATGCCGTTGATGAGAGGGGTGTTATATTTACAAGTAACTGGAGATTTCAGGACTGATTATATAAATATGGATCAAGTAAGCTTGAGGAGATGGGATTATAGAAGACTCTGCGTCGAGCGATATCATGAATTGATTTTTCTGGACTGGGGAATAGTATGCTCTGTTGGATTCCGATACATAATTATAACCACCGCAAATGTCGGGGATATACGTAGTAACATCTGCAAATTGCGATGCTTACCCGTGGTTAACATCATGAATTATGTCAGAAGATTCAACACGGTGGATAAATTGACTAGAGAACCGTCATCTCCATTACTACAATTAATGAACAAAAGACAGAAGATTGAGTCGCTGAGGTCCGCATCGGTGATGGCTGAAATAGAACGGAAACATGTGTATAAGGAATTTCAACGTACACTAGATATGGACCAATTGAAAGTAGTACGAGCAGCTGTGGAGAAAAAAGAAATTGTTCTAGCTCGTGGTCCTTACGGATGTGGGAAAACATCTACAATTACTGCGATTGTGTTAACACTATTAGCGGTGTTTCCACGGTGTCGCATTGCTATCGTCTCAAAAACTAATGCAGCCATCGATGACGATCTTAAAAGGTTGATGGATTCCAAGGCGATACCGGATCACGACATAGTGCGGTTGGGTGAGATAAATGGTACGATGGCATTACTGTAGCCGGTGCATATACGCACGGTGCGGCTAGCGCACAAAGGAATACTTTTCCTTAAAGCGGCGTTCGCCGCTACTTAGCTGATACGCCCTTATTAAGGGCTTAGTAGGAGAGAGCGCTCCTACTCGGGACCAATATTCCCGGGTTGGTTTACTGTAGCCTTTGCTAGTGCCTTAACGGCAAGGCTCCCTTACTAAGGGTGTAACTAAAGGGAGGGCTCCCTTTACGTTACCGCACTCACTACACGCACGAACGGTCGAGGTCGTGCGTCTGTAAGATAGAGTGAAATGTAAACTGAATATATTTAATATATAATTAGCCTAAATTAATTTAAACTAATGTAAACTATATGTAATACTAAGTAGAACATACCAAATTAGTACCTAGCTAAAATGTAGTGTACACCATCTGTGTACCGACACGTGGATGGCCGACACGCCACCCCCAAGGGCTCCTGACCTGATTGGTTAAAATAACCAACGGTTCGAAACCTTTCGAACAGGTCAATACTGACCCCAATCGTAGTGTACTCACGTACACCACCTACTAAATGTGACTCTAATGTAACCCTGTTACATCCTCCCCCATCAAGACTATTGCTTACGCAATAAACATATCTTCGTTGTATAAGTCCAACTGCCAGTACCTCTGGCTGACCATGAGCACCTTCAGTGGTGCTATGGAAGAAAACTATTCCGATAACTCGGAATTGGATGCCCTTGGGGAGATCTCCCCAACGGCTGACCACTCCGACAGCGCCGAACGGCGTTGTCGGTCATCCCATCCATTCCCCACACGTGGGGAAAATGCGCTAACTCGTGCGCAACTATTACCAACCTCGGATGCCATATCCGGATCGCCGAAGGCGATCACCACTACTGAGCTGGACGCAGCTCAAGAGGCTCAAAATACCGCACAGGCATTACAACCTTCCTTGCACGTCCCCATGCACCCTACACGGGCGGAATATCGTTTTGTAGGTCCTCGTGACCTCCCAAAGTGGGTCAAGAATGAGGTAAAGAAGGGTTTAGTATTCTATACCCTGTCCTCGCGGCTGTACAGCCGCAACCCATCACACGCCGGAATCAACTCCGGGAAAAACTGCTCACGCAGAAGCAGTTTACTGCTACCGCATATCGAGAGCGCCTCGAGAAAAAGGAACAGGGTGCCGGTGTTGGGAACCTCGGCGAGGTTCCCCTCGTTCTCCTGCAAGGATAATATGCCAAAGAGGCAGAGCAGAAGTTCCGCGCTTGGGCGGAGGGGAGAAACGTCTTCCCGAGTTTTTAAAGCTGTACAACAGTTATTCCGAACGTGACGTTCGGATAGAGAGAGCATTGCGCTTGGAGTTTGTCAGAGCCAAAGCGATGGAGCTATTACGTGCACCATATCGCACGCGCTACGCCAGCGCCCCTGTCTCCACCACGGTGCCAGAGGACAGTGTGAGCGCCACATCTGCCTCCGGCGAGCTCCCAATTACTGGGAGTGAAGGGGCTTACCCCGCCCCTTTGGTCGTTGACTCACAGCGGGATTCTCCCGATCGAAAGCGTCAACGACGTCACGGCAATCCTGCCGCGGGGGAGTCTCGAACTCCCCCGAACTCTGTGAATGTGGATAACCCTTCCATTTCACCAAATAATGGGTTTGACCCCGATGATGGCGTTGCGCCATCAGACGCTCCTCCCCGTCCTGCCTTCGGGCAGCCTGCCGGCCGCCCAACCGGGTAGGCCAAACAAACGGACACGAGCATACATGGCTGACATCGGGGACTCCTCCCCCCTCAAGCCCTGGGCCACACACACGTGGCGTCAACGTAACCCGCGAATTTACTAATCCGTTCATATTAAACGGGGTAAACCCCGTAGATGCATGCACCGAATTGTTTATGGAAAATTCGGCCATAGGAAGCATCTCACTCCAACTCTTGGAGCATCCGGACATAAGCTCCGGAGAATATCCTCAACAACGCGATTAACGCGTTCCGTCTTGTCCATCAATGGACTCTGGCACCGCTGCCACGTGAGCATCTTGCTCAAACGGTCTACAAAGACCGAAATGCCGGTGAAACCGG
>CM047587.1:46151569-46165343 GCA_026184515.1 Peronosclerospora sorghi | reverse complement strand
GCCTTATCCTTCTGAAAAACGAAGATAAAATCCATACTAATGGATTTTCAACACGCCGTTGGAACGGCTACTCTCGCCAAATACTCACCTCCATATTTATAGGCGGACTTGGCCCCCGCGAACAATTGGCAATGTCCAACTGTATGCTATAGGTTGACTGGGTTCACACGAACAGTTGGCAATTTCCAACTGTTTCCTATAACAGCTGAATCTGTAGAGGGTTTGACCCTCTGAAACGACTCACAAGTGCGAATATACGCACAGACCCACTTGTATATTTTAGGCCACCAATACAAAGCGCTTAAAGCGCCGTAGGTCTTATCCCGACCTAAATGACCCCCGGTAGGGGCGTCATGTGCCTCAAAGAGGACTCTATACTTCAGTTCCTCATCATGAGGAACAACCACCCGCGGAGTGTCCTCCGCGCTCGTGCTATAGTATAGCAAACCGTCACAGTACCTGTAACGGCGTAAACGAGCTTTAGCTCGACTTGACAGGGTTGGCTCAGACGAGACAAGTCCCTTTCCACCCAACGCGCTGATAAGCGTCGTACACTGTGGGTCTTTCTCATACGCCTGGCGTATGAAATCCACCACAGATGAGGTGACGAATGTCGCGTGAGCGAGCTCGTAATCGGGAAAACGCGACAACGCGTCTGCAAGTACATTCTGTTTTCCCGGTTTGTACTTTACCTCAAAATTGTACTCCGCAAAGAAGGAGAGCTAACGGGCCATCCGTTGCGACAGATGAGACGACTTTGTCGCTGTCCGCTAGGACGCGTGGTCATTATAAACCACGAACGGCTTAGATCCGAGTAGGTGAACCCTAAATTTGACAAGCGCATACTTCATTGCAAGTATCTCCTTGTCATTGAACGGGATAATTCCGTTCCGCAGCTTTAAGCTGCCTCGACTCAAACGGAATCACGCGTTCCCTTCCTGCATCGTCTGCTTGTAACAAAGCACATCCGATTGCAAAATCGGAGACGTCGCAGACGACACTAAATGGTTTCCCAGGATCTGGGAGATCAAGAACGGGAGCTTTTAACAAGCTCCACTTTACCGCTTCAAAAGCGTTTTGGTGTTTGGTTTCCCAACACCAATCAACATCCTACTTAAGAAGGTCCGTCAATGGCTTCGCCATTTCAGCGTAGTTCTCGCTGTACTTGTGGAGATAATTGGCTAATCCAAGCCACTTCCGTAAATCTCTAATATTTACAGGCGAAGGCCACTCCACAATGGCTTTCACCTCGCGGGATCCGCCCGCACTCCATCTCTACCGATGAAGCATCCGAGGAAAGGAATTTCCTCATCACCAAAGATACATTTGGATGCGTTTTGTAGATAGTTTATGCTCTCTCATACATTCGAGCACAGCTCGAAGGTGTATTACGTGTGTCTGAACATTAGAAGAGTCACCTTACGCACGACTATGAACGAATATATCGTCGAAGTACGTCTGAGCGTAATTTCTATGAGGGCGGAAGAGTTGAGTCACCAAGCGATTAAAAATCGCTGGTGCATTCGAAAGCCCTTGTGGCATAACAAGCCACTCCCACAGCATGCCGCTAGGCGTGCTGACCGCTTTAAGCGAGATATCGGATTCTCGCATGAGCACCTGATAATAACCGTTCACCAGATCCAAGGCACTGTACACAGTACAGCCCGCCATATTGTTCTGGAGGACATCCTTCCGAGGAATCGGAGTCTGTATGGGTACAGTAGCTGCATTCAGCTTGTTGTACGCATGCACAATGCTCCACTTTCCGTTCGGTTTCCGAACACAAGCGTGGGAGATGATTGGGGAGACTTCCTCTCCCGTACCATCCCTTCCTCTCCTTCCCCCTTGAAGAATTCGTGACGTCGCATTGCTCCTTGGGGAGAGGCCTCTGCCTAGTGACGCAGTATTTGGTTCCAGGAACCAAATCAATTTCATGTCGGACTCCCCGATCCGGTGGTAACCCCATCGGCGGGTTGTCACTAATGACATCTCCAAATTCCTTCAGTAAGTAATGGTAAGGGTCCTCAGGATCCGCAAGGATCTTGAGGCCGCTTCGCGCATTCAATGCCTGTTTGGTTTTCACCAAAACTGACTCGTCCATCAAGGATGAGGAGTTCAACTCCTCTTCCGGACGCAACACGACGACCTCGTCGATTTCACCTGCTCTCAAAGCAGTTCCAAACTCGTTGAAGGACATCTCCTCCAATGACAACAGTTCGCCTACCCCAGGCAACTATTCAAGGCTTACCCCTTCAGTGACAACACCTGTCACGCTATTCAGCATCCGATAGGACTGCTGAATACCGGCCTCGGGACTCATCCCGGGACCCAGATGGGGGGAGTCAATTCCCCTATCTATTGGAAGCGCACCGCGCCTATCCACAGAGGTCTCTACCACCGGTGAATCTCCGGTCCCACCTACAACGGCGTGGTCGAGATAAATTCCGAAGTGCGAAAGAGACAAACTACGGGTCTCTTCGCTTGGAAGCGCCTCGCGCTTAACCACAGGGGTCTCTACCCTACCACTGGAGTCGCCTCAGAGAAATCCACCTCTACCACTGGAGACTCACCAGTCTCGCCTATAACGGCGTGGTTGGAATAAATTCCGACGTTCGAAAGAGACGAACTACGGGTCTCTTCGCTTGGAAGCGCCTCGCGCTTAACTACAGGGGTCTCTACCCCTACCACTGAAGTTGCCTCAGAAAATCCACCTCTGCCACAGGCAACTCACCAGTCTCGCCGTTAACGGCGTGGGGATTAACCGCCGAATACGCCTCGTTAAGGAACTCTTCCTTAACGCCATTGGGACTGATCATGTCAGACATCACAATCTCTGGCATCTCACGCCAGAATCGTTTTTGCGATCGAGCAAAGGTGGGTTCATGACTCGCCAATGCTTCACCCGATCGCGGGTGCGTTTATCCAATGGACCTAGACTTCCAGTCTATCCATGTCTCGTGGCGTTCCAGCCACTTCATGCCCAGAATAAGGTCATACCTCGAGTCCAAATCCAGGACTAGGCAACGTTCTAAGCTGTCGAAGTCTGCAAACTTCAGCTTAAGGTCAATCGATACCTTGGGTACAGAAACCTATACGCCCGTCGCTAGACGGGCCGTGACAACGTCACGAGAACGTGCCTCTAGGGTCACGGCATACAGCCGACTCTTCACAACAGAAGACCGTCTGACATAATTGTCAGACGCTCCAGAGTCTATCAAGACTCTCCAAGGCTTATCAAAGCCTTTCACGTCCGCAAGGACTACCAGCAACCCTGGCTGGTACACCAACTCGGTGTTAGAAAGCACCGCTTCCCTCTAGGCTTTGTGTTGTCGTCCCCTACCCTGGGGATTAACAGCACTGAGGGGGGCCCTGTAGGGAGCCCCCACACCTACTGGGAGCCGTCGTTTGCCGACGGCTTTGGCGAGGGCCTTTTGCCGCCCTCGGCCCCTTCCAGCGACTATCTCGCTGGTGATATTGTGGACATCTGTTCTGCAGATGATCCACGCTTCCACACAGGAAGCACCTTAGCGTCCCACGCCACTGAAACATAGCTAAGAGCTCCTCCCCGAAGCTCTGCGAAAAAGATTCAGAGCGACTCTTAGCGGAAGCTTTCCCCTCCACTTCGACCTGACTCAGGTCCATGGGTTCAGGACCCATCTTAGAGGAACGAAAGTTCCTCTCGGCGTTAAACGCCATCTTAAACGCCTCCCCCAGGGATTGGGGTCGGCTTCGGAATAGCTCCGAACGTGCTGGCCCTTCTCTCAGGCCTCCCATGAACACGGGAATGGACACATCGTCCCCGTACGCCTTCGCGTACATCCCTGCCAACAGGGTCTTAAGTTCTTCGATGTATGCTTCCAAGTCCCTAGTGCCCTGACGGCACCTTAGGAACGCCAGCTGATTCTGGAAAACCAGATCAGGCGTTGCATACATGTCCATAAGATTTTGCTTAAGGACTTCCCAGTTCGGGAACACGGTCGTGACCGAATCCTGACACGTAAACGCCCATGTACGGGCTTTGCCCGTAAGATGGATCAGCTCAAGTCCCACTTGCAGGTGATCCTCGATCACGTTCGCGGTGGCGAATGCGGTTTCAAGCTCTCGAATCCACACATGAAGGTTTTCACCTTTCTATCCGGTGAATTCATTTATCTTAAAGGACATCGGAGGGCGCACCCCCGTAGACGCGGGATAACTGCCGCGAAGACTCGCCTCATGGGCTATATGTGCATTCACCATTTCACGCACGGCATCGAGGCCCTGCTCCACTAGATGGCGCATGCCATCCTCACCCAATATGGGTAACATCCTTTTAAAGGCTTCCTGTTGGACAGGGGTTAGCTTACCCCAATCGTCCTGATCCATCCCTTGCAGAGGATGTCTTAGTCTACCAACACAGGTGTTGGATTGACTACAAGTGCTACCAGATGTAGCCGGGTGCGTACACGCACGGTGCGGCTAGCGCACAGAGGAAGACTTCCCTTTAAGCGTCTTTCGCCGTTAATTAGCCGATGCGCCCTTATAAAAGGGCTTAGTAGGAGAGAGCTCTCCTACTCGGGGCCAAGATTCCCGGGGTGGTTTACAGATAGATTTCGCTAACACCTTTTAGCAAGGCTTCCCTTATAAATGGAGGTAGCGTAAGAGAGAACTCCCTTAGGCTACAATACTCACTGCGCGCGCGACCGGGCGTGGTCGCGCGCCTAGCAGTCTTAATTATTTTTGTAAACTGAATGTACATTTAATATATAATTAGCCTAAATTAATTTAAACTAATGTAAACTATATGTAATACTAAGTAGAACTTACTAAATTCGTACCTAGCTAAAATGTAGTGTACAACACCTGTGTACCAACACGTGGCTGGCTGCCACGCCACCACCAAGGGCTCCAGCCCTGGTTGGTTAAAATAACCAATGGTCCAAAACCTTTCGGACCGGTCAATACTGACCCCAACCGTAGAGTAATCACGTACACCACCTACTAAATGTGACCCGAATGTAACCCTGTTACACAACGAGAATATCTGGTCCGCTGGAAGGATCATGACGAAGCAACTTGGATCGACGAACTCGATCTAAATTGTGGAGCACTGCTACGAGAGTTCGAGCGAGAACGAGTCAGTCGTAATCGCTTCGCAGTGATGCAGACTCATGAAGATGAAGATCAAGACACGCAGTAGCACCGATCAGTATATCGATCGGTGTGAATATGTGTAAGGTCTGAATTATTGTGAATAAATGTGATGAACTGTGATGAACTGTGATGAACTGGAGTAGTGGAGTGACGAACGTGGTGATAATTTTTGCGATGTGGATGGAAACTGTGTGTGATAATGTGTTGGTACAAGTTTGGAGAAAGTGATGAAATTTGGTCAAGTGATCAGGTGACCAGGAATTTGGAAAGAATGATGACATGTATTATGGATTATCTGGTCAGCTAACTGCCGCATCAAGATTCGAAGTCAAACCACAGACGACCGATAGTCAATGCTGGATGGTCTTCGATCTGGTCCTGATGCTTATTGCGCCAGGGCTCCTTCCGATCGATCTGGATCAAGGCGTCTTTCAGGTCTGCGATCGGCTCGTCACAATGAAGACCGGGATACCAGACGCCGTCTTCAGCTAATACCCCGGCTTTCTCAACCCGACTCTTGGCCATATGAAGAACTACAGGATATAAAAAGATGTCGATGTCGCACTCGTGGGACAGCATCCCTCCCACAACGAACTGGCATAGGGTCTGCCAGGCCTCGCCCGCCCGACTCCGGCGCTTCTTCCGGTTCTTCTGGGATGAGATCAAGCCTTGATCATGCTGCTCTCGATCAGGAGGAAGCACTAGATAGTCTGTAGACTCCCAGATCGCTTGGCTGTAGGCTTCATTTAAAGCCTTCACTCGACCCAAGAACGAGTCGATCCACGCAGTCGACGCAAACATGGACCCCAGCTTGGAGCGGATGAACACTTTCCATGGCTGATCTGCATACAGACGGGCGATTTGTGGTGCTGTGACCAGGTCCGTCCGCCATGCAGAAGCGGCAGGAGCCTTTGAAGCTGGAGGAAAAAGCGAGGAGTCTGGACGCGATAGAGACCGGGCTAGTATGTGCTTGGTCAGGGCTGATCGGTGCAAGCTACTGATCTGCCCCGGTGACCATGGCAAAGTGGCATATAGTCAACGTCGGAAGGGTTCGATCTCCGATCAACACTCCTTTCAATCGGGCGTTATGGCGCAACCCAGATGTGCCGGGCTGGAAGGAAGGCGTCGATCCTGTCAACTCACGCGTTCGTGCAACACCATCGCCTTGGGAGATGATCACCTGATCAGCCCCCGATGCAGACTTCGCTGTAACAGGTCCTCGGCGTCTATTGGATTGGGACTTGGACAAAGCGGTGATCATGAACTCAGAATCTCCCGATCCGTTTATCGAGTCCTCTCCGGAGGAGATCTCTATATGCTTGGTGTGAGCGGCGCGGGGGCGTAAGGGCGCATGGGATTTGACGGTGTTAGACGTATTATCTGCGTCCGATCTTTGGCTCGGAAGAAGCGCCTGCGTCTTAGCTTTCTTTTGGGGCGCGGATTGCTTCTTCACGAGTTCGGAGTCGGGCGCTACGCCCCGCGCCCTTGAGCCTTTCAACGCGTCCTTACGCTTCTTGGAAGTTTTTGGAATCTTGGAGTGTTTACTTTTAGTCAATGAGTGGCGTCGTTTCCGATCTTGGTGCAGATCGATCAGAGCGGCCGATGCAGATCGGTCAACGCTAGAGCCTGAAGCCGGACGCCGATACAACAAGTCGGTCAACTGCTGGTGGAACGGATCTACGGCCGCCCAACGACAGTTTGGCGCCTGGGTCCAGGCGTCCGATCGGCTCTAAAAGGACTCGACCTTCTCGATCTGGTCCTTGACCACGACCTGAAACTCGCCGATCTGCCTCTCCAGGTCACCATGTTGGGTGCGGAGTAAAGTCCGATCGGACTGATCCTCCAACCTCTGCCGGTTGACCAGCGCGAGATGTTCCCAGAGGTGTGACCTGTAGGCCTCCAAACGAGACAGATCATGCCGTGCGCCGATCAGCCCGTCCAAGATCGGTCGGAGCTGATCGCAGTGGTCATGCGACTGCCGATCAGCCGCGAGTAAAGAGTCAAACGCCTTGGCGATGTCGGTGGGCAGCCGATAGGCACGCGAACGAAGGTTAGAGCAGATCCAAGACGAAAAGCAGACCGATCAGCTTACCTTGCGTTGTTTGTTGGACAATCTGGTCCAGGAGATGCGCGTTTTCAGCGATCACCTCCTGCAACTTCGTGGACACGGGGATCAAAGTATCCACTTCCTTCCGCAGTGGCAAGAATGACGTATTATTAACGTCCAACTGCGACTGAAGCTCCCGGACTGTCTTCAGGAGCTGATCGACCCCGATCTGATGCCCATCCGGTGTGTCGGAATCTGGAGTGTTGCGAGGGCTGTCAGATCGGGCCGATCGGGGAGGCGAATTGACATGGGGAGATTGGGAACACAGGGCACCTGCAGCAACTAGCGTCAAGAGGGGAACACGATGATCAGGTGCACAAGGACAAATACCTGGCGAAGGCGGATTCGACGATCTGTCCATCGGTGTGGAAGTATGCTATTGTGAAGATCTGGAATGCCAACTGGTGGTGAGATCGGGTCGCTACCGTTGTGCGGCTGCGACCAGACTCAGGGGCGGCTGTAGTGAAGTGGATTCAAGAATTTTAGTCACTTTGTCTCAGCGGCACGCCGATCAGGTTATCAGCGATCGGATTGGTGGAAAACAAGGAGGCTTTTAAGCCTATCATGTGCAAGAAGTGTCAAGAACGCAGATTTTGGTAGGTCACATGATATTGCGTGTACTTTACATATTTCATGTTTTTACATATTGGGGACCGTAGGGAGATAGGATTGGGAAGTTTTGGTTTTTCCTTCTAAGAGCCTTTTGTTTTTTCCGTCATTCTTGGTCGTTAACACCTCAACAAGGAAGTCGTTCGCATCTTTGCACAGTACATCAGTCGCCTCCGCACGCCGCGTAGTGTTTGGGAGAGGTTCTAGTAATCCCCTCTAGCTCATTATACCCAGCCGGGACGCGTTACAGACGCACTTGGCCCGCGAAAGTCCCTCGACGGGAGTACGCATTGGTCGTCTTCGCAAGCCCAAGTTACACACGTTTGGAACGTTTAAACAAGTTTTTGGATTGTTACGTAGATATATCGGTCGTGGAGTTTGTCACGTTCTCGTTGGATCTCCATATTGGAATATTGGAGTTTTATTCATACATTGGTTGGGGCTCTACGATCGATTAAGCGATCTGCCCTTTGGAGTACACTTACTCAAAGTATAATTGGTCTGCCCGTACCCAGGGTGAATAGTTCCGCCGAGGGTACACTACCCAGCACGGTCTAGCATTTTATACCCAAATCATTTCACATCAACGATCCACCAAGTGTGCAACCAGACCATTCCATCGGGTACACAAGGTGAGATGGAGACGCAAAAATCGGACCAGGCGTCCTATGCTGATGATCGGTCGTCTGCTAGCAGCGGACGATCAGATCGGATCGTAGGCGAAGGTTCGCGGGGTACCCCCCCCCGTCAGTTGGAAGACTGGGCACGATGGTGGTCAGTCAGGTTCTCGACACTACGGTGTTCGATTTTGAACTTGACTCCACCACATAATTAGGCCCCCAATTAGACTCCCAATTAGGCCCAATTTTTTGGCACACTTTACCACACTTCATTGATGCGCCGAGCGGTCAATCTGAACGGACAATCGATCAGGCGAGTCGACGTTTTCCGTTGCTTGGTTTCTTCGTCCTGACTTGGCCGATGCTTTCCGCTTCGGTCGCAAGCGAGCCACACTGTGCCTTTCTGAAGGTTCGAGCGAAGAACATTGACCTCAAAGCCCATCGGATTGTAGTGCGCCCTCGCCGATTGCAGGAGCAGGTCCCTAGAGCCGTACGTTGTGTTGAGCATCTGTAATGAAGACTCTGGTGATAGCGCCATGACTTAGCCAAATGTCCGCACTATTTTTGCCAATGTGCGAGGTGTAAACTTGCGCGCAGCAAGCGCCTTGCGCCTGCCTTTCTCCTTCGCCCTTCGGGTGTGTGGTGGCTGCGGATTACTTCGGGATAGGAGAGAGATTTTTTGCGTCAACTCGTGAGACCTATGTGATATGCCTGTAGGATGAACCGTAGGATGAAGGCGGAGGGATCACCGATCACAATTTGGTAGTCGTGTCAATTACGCCCATATGTGGGTTTATTGAGCAAATTCACGTGACGTGGGGCGTGCAAATAGTAATTCCCATCATTATATTTTCATTTATAGCATTAATAATTTCGTACTCTTATAGCATCTCCGACGGTCAATGTTAAATGCGTTCTATATCAATTTAACACCGACATCTCAAAAAATGGGTTCTCCACCGGTAAAATTAAATCTTTGCTAAATTAGAAATTTCTTAAAAACCTGGACACCCAGTGCCAAATCTGGAATCATTGTCGACGCGTATTAAATCAGTATTAGAAAAATTTGATATCATATAAGATGGACACCGCTGGAGCAAGTGCTCCGAATTTATTAAATAAATTGAGGTTGTAATACTATGCAGCTACAATCTATATATATATAATAGAATTCGATTCGAACTGTGTTTGGTGAGGCAAAAATATTTACAAATATGCTCTACTTCTATAATATAAAACCGTCTCTGCTGAGGCCGTACCTAATCGAATTCCAACTTTACTATAAATCGGACCTAATTTAATTTGACTTTATAACTAGCGCTTTTACAGTTTATCGGACAAAAAACATAAAATACAATTTTGGCTTCAAAAATCGCACTAATCCGTGGTAGTAAAATTGACATGAAGATCAGTATTAAAGCGTAAATAATTGCTTAGAAATGGCGCTTTTTACATCTATTTAAAAGTTTTTGTTTGAAAAGGTACATGGGTTGGACTGAGCCACGACAATAGACACAGCAAGAGGTGTAGACACAGAAAGGCTTATGCAATGCGAATATATTTGAGGAATGAGGATCCTAATGCTACCAACCAACCAATCTCCTAAAGTAACACACCCTGAAGTAACACACCCTTGGATCTTTCCATAAAGTAGCAAAATATCCCCTCAATATGCACTATGTGTGTAGACTCGTCCGGATGACAATATTTTATCCGGATTTCAACACGCTCCCCTCGAGGCATGGCCTCGCACTTTCATACATCTGACCCACACCGATCAATGATCACAAAGTCGCAAGACGATGCTTATCCAACGGCTTAGTAAATGCATCAGCGGGATTCTCATCACCTTTGATCTTCTCAAGCACAATCGATCCACGTTGACTTGCTCTCTCACGTAGTGCCATCTCATCTCAATGTGTCGGGTACGTCGACTATACGTGGGGTTCGTGGCCATTGCATGAGGTGCTTGACTATCAATCCCAACATGGTTTGATCATTTTTCCTGGCCATATTGCGTGTAGGATATTGCATTCACCTATCGCTTCCATTGTCGCTTCACACGCTGCGACGTATTCGTTTTCGGCTGTGGATTGAGCAACCACGGATTGTCGACGCGACATCCACGAAATCGCACCACCGGCCATTGTGAATACAAATCCACTGGTACTCTTTCTCGTCTAGGGGTCCGAACCCCAATCACTGTCGCAAAATCCCCGAAGCATTGACGATACGTCAATATCACTGGTGCTTGGCTTCTGGTACCGAAAAACATAATCAATCGTTCCTACAAGGTACCGTAGTACTCTTTTCATCGCGTCCACGTGTTAGTTTGTCGGTTTACTCACAAACCTGCTTAACGGGCCTAGTACATATGCGAGATCGGGTCTTGTACTCGTAGCCAGATACATTAGCGATCCAATCGCTCCCCTGTAGTCAAAACTTGTATCGACCACATCATTTTCAGTTGCCGGTGCGATTCGCATATTTGTTTCCATTGGATTTCCAACCTTGTTGTCATCATTATATCCATATCTTTCCAAGATGTCTTGAAAATATTTCTTTTGGCCAATATAAATCGATTCATCATTTTGATCCACTTCCACTCCAAGATAATTCTTGAGCTCGCCTTGGTCTTTAACGCCGTATTCACGGTTCAAATCATCAAATAAATCCATCTTGAATTGTTCATCATTTGTCGCGCAAAGTACATCATCTACGTAAATTAGAACCAATGCAATCAACCCATCCTCAATCTTGAAATACAGACAAGATTCAGTTGCACTACGTTGGAATCCACGATTCAGCATTGAATAGTTCAATTTCGTATTCCATTCCCGTCCTGATTGACTCAATCTATATAGAGCTCGGTTCACTTTGTGCACATGACCCTTCTTTTTGCATGGGAACACATCGATCGCCTTCAAATATTGAGATATTTTCATTTGGCGTTAAGATAAGCGGTATTAATGTCGGCACCATACACTTTTAGTCTCAACAATGCAGCATTGGCCAATGTCAATCGTAAAGATGACATTCTTTCCACTGGAGCAAATACATCCGTAAAATCGATTCCTGGTCTTTGATAATTTCCAAGAGCAACAAGTCTCGCTTTGAAACACACTACATACCCATCACGATCAGTCTTCAAAGCATAAACCCACATAGTTCGTACTGCTTGCGCATTATCTGGAATCTCTGTCCCATCAACTTTTTCAAACACGTCTTTAGCTTCCAATGCTGCCATTTCCACAAGCTCAGCCATTTGCCAAAAATTCGCATGCTTCGATCGCATTGCTTCACGATGTTTTTTCGGTAATTTTAATCCAGAAGAAAGGATTGGTCTACCACTTTTGTCCAGCACACGTGTCATAAAATTTGCAATACACTCTTCACTTCGGTATCGGGATGGTTTACGACGTTCGGACCACAACCTCAGGCCAGTTCGTCGGGACTTATCTTGTTCTCCCAGAGCATTACGGTCATTCTAAGAGGAGGTGTCATCACGTTGATTCCGTTTTCTGAAGTACTCTGGTATAATCACTCGCTCAGGATAGCTTGGCTCTCTTGGTCCAATCGGAACGCGAATGCCTCCGTCTACTGATTTACCTGATTCATTCTCATTTTGGTCACTTGAATCTCCATGTTGTTGGTCGTCGTCGACCTTTTGGTCAGAATTTTCTCCATCAACTGATCCAAATTCTCCAGAAACAGAATATCCATCTCCATTTTCATCACCATTTCTCGATGTTCCATCACCGCTGTGAATAGATTGATTTAAATCATTTTCAAAGTCATTTTCATCAGCCTCATTTTCGACACTGGTCTCTTCTTGTGATTTGTTGGTCTCGTTGGTCCCAACACTACTTTGCCTCAATACATCACCATCATCACTTTTATTCACGTCAGCAACGTTGGTCCCAACGCTACTTTGCCTCGATACATCACCATTACCACTTATATACACGTCACCAATATCGCCCTCCTCAAGGTCCACTGTGTGCTTTGTTGACTGGATCTCGACGGATTCATGCGTGAAGCTTGAGTTTTTCTCACTATTGTCATCATCACTCGTCATGCTCAGACTTTGACTTGGCTCATACATTGACACGTCATTATCATCCTCATTTTCATGATCATCTTCATATGGTTCTTCATCCAGTGTTGAATCTTGTTCAGGATCTGGATCCTCAGGGTGGAATAACAACCACTCACTAATATTTGCATCATTTGGGTCTACTTCATGACGATCTTTGTACATCACGTCTTCTACCACGCGAACCTCCGATAAAAACTTGATTGTACCGGTCAGCAGGTTCATACACCTGAACGCCAACCGTATCTTCTGCATATCCAACGATGAATCCAATCCTTGCATTGTCATCTTCCTTCTTGCGTTCCAGAGTCTTGGGTACATGAATGTACGCCAACGAACCCACTGGCCGAATGTGATGTATGTCCGCATCTACCCCAAAATACAATGTGTATGGAATACCGTCAATGGGTCTGCAGTACACACGATTTTTCACATAAGCTGCGTTCACAAGTATGTAGCACCGAATTGAACGGAAGAATCCCGACTCGTGTATTGATGCGTAGCATCTACCAGTGACTGAATGGCCCTTTCAACTGGGTTCAAATGTGATCCTTTGGGACCGACCTTGAGGTGTTCAATTCCTTTCTCGGCATACCAATGGTCACTATCATTATTCACAAGCTCTCGGCCTTTATCGGTTAGCACGCGTTGCACTGGAAATCGTGTAGCCTCTGTAGGCTCATATTTCCTTTCAATGATTTTTGTACTCGAAGACCAGCTTGGCGTTCGGCCCACAATATATACTGCCTCATCTTTTCGTTCACGGTGGATGCGCTCCTACTCTTCAAAAAGTACACAGTCAAGAATCGACTTCAGCCATCCATAATCACCAACACTGCTTTGTACTTCGAGTTAATATCTTTTATTGAAAACATAATATCCGCGTATACGTTTTGATTTGGTGCCGTGAGTCCACGATCTATGCTTTTGAGACCACGCTTTTGACGTTGTTTTTTAACATGGCATGCGTCACATGGCCGTACTTCTCGTTTAGTTATGATCCTCCCCTTGACCATCGCTCTGTACGCCATGATTTTTATATATTGATGGGATGTATGGAGCAAACGTCGATGCCATTGGTGTATTGTGGCCACACCATCCGTGACAGCAAAGTTCACAACGATTGCATTTTCGG
Source organism: Peronosclerospora sorghi (assembly GCA_026184515.1). Taxonomy (NCBI): domain Eukaryota; phylum Oomycota; class Peronosporomycetes; order Peronosporales; family Peronosporaceae; genus Peronosclerospora; species Peronosclerospora sorghi. The sequence goes on along the minus strand of CM047587.1, from coordinate 46,151,643 downwards.
GGATTTTGATGGATACTTCGCAAGGGATCAATGAGTTGAATGTCCACAAACCATTGTTCTTCGTAGCCCGTATC
>CM047587.1:46104695-46126569 GCA_026184515.1 Peronosclerospora sorghi | reverse complement strand
TCGCTGTGCGCTGTCCCCGCCACCTGAGGAGCGACCCACGCCTAGCCTTCGGGTACACAAGGTGAGCAAGAACACAAGCAGTCGAAGACGTCCGGAGGACCCCCTTTGTTAGTCGGCAGTCTGGGCGCCGTGGTACCGCCTGATCAAGTCACAAAAACTTCGATCAGCTGCTCCACCACAGTACATACAGGCTGATGTGGCGTTTATTGAGCAAAACTGTAACAAAAATCGTGCAGCAAATTTATCACTCGCGCAAGTACTACAAGAATCTCGGAGTGATTTCGTCACATAATAATTTCTGAAACCAACCAACTTGGTTTGGCCCGGGATCGAACACGGGAATTTTCGGTCCCGCAGTGATTATAGAACCACTCGACCACGGTCGGATTACTACAAGAATCTCGGGATGTGTGCAAGCTAAAATATCTGAATGTCCACGCAGAAATCTGCTATGGACTTCCGCTCTACGCACAAAAAGCGTTACTAGGGGCATTTTAGGACCAATTCAGAGTTAGTATCTGAGCAACCAGAGGACTTGCCCAGAGAAGAGGCAAAGGATCGCCGAGATGGAGGGGACATCGGCGCAATGATTCCGCATTGTCGACTTTGACCCCAAGACGAGGGGATTCCATAATGTGTGCAGCCTGCCTTTCAGTAAATACCACCGAGTTGCACATACCACTAGTCTGCATCCATCAACCGACAGCATTCATCAACACAATATATCACAAGGCAACGGAAAATACGCGTATCTTTTTGAAATTCAAATCTATCAAGCGTCTGCACCACTAAGCATCAATATCGGCCGTCCACTGGCATAAGTTACTGGTAAGACTCCGCAAGCTGGAGTGCCCTTACAACCGCAACTGGATCAGTAAGTTCACTGCTGTCGTTGTCACCACGCATTTCGCCGCAGCAGGCGTCAGATTTGCTAGCCGACCTTTGAGATGACTCACCGCTCTAAAACCAGTTGCACCTAATGCTGCCGCTGAGCTGAACCCGAGGACAAGATGCAACTGCTACTGTTGATGTACATGTCCATGAGCTTCTGCTTAAGGACACACGGAGTAGTGGGGAAGCTTCGGATAGGGAGGACCATGGATGACGGATGGGGATGGTAGACACTGATTCCACGATCAGACGCCGGTGCACTGCAGGGATTGAGTAATGGAAACGGTCTTTCGATCATACTTTCAGCTTCTGACCACCTCTCTAGATATCTCCTTCAACTATTTTCCTTCCGGCTGATGCTTAGCACAACTCTTTGTCTGTCCGTCGACTCTACTACCGTCAAATTTTGTGCAAATTTACGTGGCGTCGCTCGACACAAAAAACATAGATTTCATTTCGCGGCTAAATACACCTAACACCTCCTTCATGCACCCACACGCTATCTCTCAAATCCACGTGGTGCATTTCTTCCCCCGATGATCAATGTCACCAATGATCTTTCGATCTTGTCCCATAATGGTTGGAGTATATCCCAATCCAAAACAATCGGAACGTAGCGACACGGACTTGAAGTAGTGACGAATGTTAGTCTCCACGTTGGCTTTCGTACCAAACTCTAAACACGAGTCATTCCAATCTTGCTACCATATGCTTAACGTTATTGCCCACAAAGTCTCCTACCTTCGGAGCACCACAAACGGGGACTGACGGCGAGACATCGAGAGTACCTTCACGTTATTCGCAACCGTAAACACAGAGTAAAAGAGCATCGCCCGTCTCACCAGAAAGATCCTGCGCTTGTAGCCACAGCTCGCACTTGTGGAAAAATTTCAGTAAGATCGCTCTTTGACATATTCTCTTCCGTAGCGTCAATAGTCAGCGTGCGCACTTTCTGGTTCATGGTAATCAGCTCAGCATTCGAATGCTAGTGTAACTTTTTCCAGTAAAATACTGAATTCGGCCATTTTGTAAAATTTCTCATAGAATTTTAGGATAGAAAGTTCCCCACTCAATTAGGTCAAAATCACGATTTTCGCCAATAACATTGCGTTTTGATGGAACGTTAAGCATCTTCAATGAGTCTTGACCATGCCCCGGCTCAAGTCCCTCCCAACGAAGCGGGCCCTGGCATCACGAGAGCGCAGTGTATCCAAGCGACAAAAACAAAGGCAACGGCACTCCATTGATCTTTTCCACTGCATGGAGCCACTTGTTTTCTCCAGCGTCGATTCCAGCGTGAAGTGGAGCGACCAAGTCGCGTGGAGACTGGAACTTCCCGTGGATTCCACGCTCCTTCTCTCGTGTCTTTATCAACTCGTTTGCAAGATTCCTGCAAGCGCTTCTCACGTTCAATTGCTCTTAACACTCGAAGCGTCGAATCAAGTCCACGTTCAGGTTCACGGACGACAAGAGGCAGGCACGCAAGTTGTAGCCCTTTCGGAAGTCTTTTCCAACACGTACGAGACGTGGCAGGCACATATGATAACCTTGGTGAAGCGTCAACTAGTACAAGTATCGATTCACGCAACGCGAGGGGCAGACGAAACGAACTGGAGCTTTCGTTATGCCATCAGTATAGCGTGGCGCAAGTACATGGAAACGTACTGCTTTCTCGCACCACCGCGAGCCGAGCCGATGCGTGCCATGTACCATGTGATGATTTGGGTGCTTAAGAAGTCACACGATGTACAATCCAAAGTGTGCCGCTTTCGCTATTGGAACGAGATTGAAGTGCTCTACGATTGTCATGTGGGGGACAACAGCGTCGTGTGTGCTGGATTGCAAGCGAAAACATTCGTCATGCCAGAGATTTACGCGCGGATCGACGCGGCACAACAGCTAAAACGCGATATGCGTGTATATGACGCTGCTAAAGGGTCGTTCTCCGACCTTCTTCCGGCGTTACGACCGTATCAGAAGGCTGCAGTGTGCTGGATGCTTTCACGCGAGAAGCCAGTGGTGCAACCTGGTAACTCACTGACTTTAGGCGTCACATTTGATGAAGCGACAGCAAGATCTTTAGCAGCCTACGATCCATTCAGTGCAGCATTTTACGCATCGCCATCAGCATCAATGGAGCACCACGAGATTCTCCGGCCGCTTCACTGTGATGTCTCGTCCATACGTGGTGGTATTCTAGCGGATGAAATGGGTCTTGGGAAAACAGTGGAAGTGATTGCACTCATCTTGGGCAATCGTAATTCAAACATACAGCCACAATTGCTCTCCACCCACTTCTCGGCTCTTTCGGATGAAATCAGACGTGTCAACCAGGAGATAGCTTGTATTTGTGGCTCATCAGCTAGCCATTCGCTCCAACTTGTCCAGTGTGAATTTTGCGGGACATGGCACCATGAGCTCTGCACTGGGTACACGGTCGACGCCCGAAAGAACGCGTCGGTTCGAGACGCGGCTACGACTTTGCCGAGTATTTGGAATTTTGAAAACCCCGTCCAAACTCTGAACGAACGAGTGTCGACATGGTCAAGTGGAACATTTATGTGCTATCACTGCCAAAGCCAGGAGAGACCAAGCTTTACATGTCGCACGACTCTTATCGTGTCACCAGAATCGATCCATGCCCAATGGGAACACGAAATCTCTCGCCATGTGAGTGCAGGCGCTCTCTCCGTGCTGCGTTATCCAGGCGTCCACGGATTAAAAACGAAACTGGACGGTAAAGGTCCAAGTGCTGAGTGGCAAGTACTAGCATCCCCAGGGCTTGTCTTAGCTCGATACGACCTCGTGTTGACAACGTACGAAGCGTTAGGTGCAGATTTACGGTACGTTCCAACGACCCAAGGTAGCAATCGTCGAGCGAGCACACGCTCTCGACTCAAACGTTACGCATTTGTGGGCTCGCCTCTTGTGGCTTTACGCTTCTGGCGCGTGTGTATGGATGAAGCCCAAGTTGGAGTCGAGAATACGCGCTTGCAAGCATCCTTGACGCTATCGAGACTTAGTGCTGAGCATCGATGGGTTGTCACGGGGACACCCTTTTCATCGTGCGTTCGGGAATTATTTGGCTACCTTCGCTTTCTTCGTATTGCTCCGTACGCCTCCTCCTACTCACCAGGGGCAGATAAATGTGGCAAGAATCTGCAATTCCTGCAGGCTCAGCATACGGAGCAGGAGCGTTGTGATTTTGGTTATTTCCGGACTGTGGTGGAGCGCACGTTTGCTCGCGGTGCGGTCGAGCGCGTGTTAGAGTTGCTGTTGTGGGACGGCCAGTGCTCACTGGACGTTGTGTGTGGGGGTGGCCTTTTGTGGCGCACGGGGAAGAAAAACGTAGTGGAGCAGTTGGATTTGCCGCCACAAACGCGTGAAATTGTTTGGTGTCACTTTGCGGCTGTCGAGCGACATTTTTACGATCAACAGGAGCAACGCATTCTTTCGCTTGTCCAACAGCGGGAGCGAGAGAGAGCCGAGGAGGTGGTGGATCGAGACGATCGTCTATGGCAGGATTTGCTGCTTTTACGGCAACTGTGCTGCCATCCACAAGTGGGCGGTGCTCGACAGGCATGGGGATCGACGTGTGAATCAACGAGCCAAGCGGTTGTGACCATGGATGCGTTTCTTCAGAAACTCGTGGAAAAATCGACGCGGGAGTGCGAGGAAGCCCAACGACAGCTCATTGGAGCGCAAAATGGTTTGGCTGCGTTACTCGTACTCGATCACGATCTGTCGGGAGCTGCGCTCAAGTATATGGCAGTCATTCGTCTCATTCGCACCAACTGGACGCATTTTCGCGCGGATCTCCTTCCGCGACTCCACATCCTGCAAAACCTCGCGAAATGTGTCCAGCAGCTGTACTCACTGCCTCCAGCTCATTGTGCAAGCGAAAGCAACGTCCTGAGTGACACTGACGTACGAGCAGATCCAAAAGACGAGTGCTTGTTTCCTATGCTTCCAGCCCTGGAGAAACGTATTTCATCGGCTGGTCTACTGCCCGACTCGAGTGATCTCTCAGATGACGACCGCATGAAGATACGTCACGAGTGGATGTCGCTGGGACAAAGTGCGCGGTGGCTTCGACAATCCTATCTACGCCAAGTTGAGACGATGCATGTTCAAGCTCTGGGCAATTTCAAACGAATGTTTCAGATGATCAACGAAGCTCAGCACCACTCCGAGACGGACTTGCTTTGTACATCAGGAACGTGGTGGAGCATTGCGCTATCCGTGATTAAAACTACCAGTCGGTCGCTTGTGACCCGTGTACGAGCACGATTATCTGGATTTGATACACGATGGGGAAGGACTATTTGCTCCCAAGTAAGTAGCACGCAATCTCTTGGCCTTATTCTGGTGCGCGAGCTCGAGGCACTAGCAACTCGACGACGTTTGCTCTTAAAGCGCCTGATTACCTTGAGTGAGAAGTTACCGACTCCTGTTGATGTGGAACTTTCTGGCAATTGCCGAAAATGTCGCGACGGCGGCACAGGCCCCATCTGTAGTCATTGCCAATTGTATCACGACCTTGAATTGTATCGACATCATTTTCTTGGAATTGAAAAGACAGTGTCCGGGAAAAATTGGAACATGGAGGAGGTGATCGATGATAACGACGAGAAACAAGCTGGGGTTGGTGCTGCAAAAGACAGTGCCGCGGGGCTGTCGGTATCGTTGTTTGTCGAGATTTTCAAGGAGATTTCAGGTTGTGCCTGTAGTTCGCTCCGTTCCCACGAAACGGGTCGACAACTTGTACCTCAAATTCAAACCTCAATGCAACGGGAGATTGACTTCTGGACGCGATTGCAACGAGAGTGGCAGGCCGCGAAAAAGCTTCTGCAAGCTCAACATCAGCGCCTCGGCGCTCTGGATGAGCTTGTCATGGCTTGTAGTCAACTCCGGTTACGTCAAGCGGACGAAAAAGTGGCGAGTTCAAAAGCTGAGCGGTTGTACAAGCTGGAGCGCGAGGAAGTGCCAGTGCGCACTCTTGAACTCGAGGCAGATCGAGCGGTAGCTGACGTGAATCTACGCGAAAACATGGCTCAATTACGGTACCTTGTCCAGCTTCAACGCGAAGCAAGTGCTCCCGAATCAAAACCGGCTCTCGCGACAACAACTGCGCGGCCATCTTCTCCTGAATCTACGCAACCAACGTGTCCCGTGTGTTTAGAGAAACTGACCGAGCAACGCGCTGTGCTGCCATGTGCTCATGTTTACTGTATGAACTGCTCTTCAAGCCTCACAGGTCGTCAACATACCAGGAGAAGCGTGCGATGCCCGACTTGTCGTCGTGTCTGGTCCGTTGACAGTGTCACACTTGTTGTTGATGGTTTGACGTCCAACTCTGCTCGAACGAGGTCCCAACCACTCTCGAAACATGCGATCGATGGTGGTTTTGGCTCGAAGCTGGACGCATTAGTAACGTGTGTGGACAAATTGCGACAAGAAGATCCCTGTGTCAAGTGCCTCTTGTTCTCGCAATGGTCGCAACTGCTTGAGTTCGCCATGCAGGCGCTGCGTCCACTTGGTGTGCGGTGCTTTCTGTTTCAATCCAAGCGTGCGCTCCCAAAATTGCTGAGCGAGTTTCAAACTTGTCCCGCCGCGTGTGTGCTCGCGCTTCCATTTAAAATTGGTGCGAATGGGCTGAATCTTGTCGAAGCGACCGAGGTGCTGCTGCTCGAGCCCCTTTTAAGCACGAGTATTGAGGCCCAAGCGGTGAATCGTGTTCACCGCTTGGGTCAAACACTTTCGACGCGCGTCCATCGATTTCTCGTTGCGGACACAATCGAGGAGCGCATCTTTTGGCATGGTCACAAGCAGCAGTCGAAACGGCAGGATCGTGAGACTGAGCAGCGCAGTGGGAATGAAATGACGGACGAGGCGGAAGTCGAACGGTTGGGTGTAGTTCCAGGCCGGGGGGAGCCCGAAAAACTGACCATGAAGGAATTCCAAGCGCTACTGCGAGCGTAGGTGTCGAAGCGACGCTACCACTTTTTTTTTGCAGCTAGAGGAGATTCACACTTTGTACGCTCTATTCGATTGAGCAAGTCACGTGTTCCTCAACACCCAAAGCCTGTCGACACTTTCCAAGCTCATAGCAATCAAGAGGTGCCCTGATTGACGTGAATTCCGTCTAGCTACGGGTAGAACGCTGCGGGGATGGCCAAGTCTACTACCGTAGAGGTTCTGAGCCCCAAAAGGCTTTGACAGGGCACTGGATGACGCTGCAGGAAAGCAGGTTTTGGAGCCGAAGGTGCTCAGTTGGTCCAAATGTTACGTGAAAGTTTGGAGCCTGGAAGCTCACGGAGGATAAATGTGGATATGGAGTATGCGTTTAACAAGGGCGCCCTTCCACACCCACCCGGGGTACCTTCCACACACAGTGGGGGCACTCGGGAGTAGATTATGGTAGACTGTAAACAGTGACTGTATACAGTGTCACAAGCATACAGTCACGAGTGGTAGTGCACAAACTGCAAATCATCTTACGACACGGTTGGGGCCACCGCGTTCATGAATCAATATAATACCCTATCGAATTTTCTCCTGAACAGATTTCACGATCAAACTTGTATTCAGATAACTATCATCCCCAATGCATTCAAAGCGCATGACTATACCACTTCAGGACTGGCGTTTTTTCTTTTTGCTGCAGGACTTTTCTAAGATATCGGATCGCATTTGATTCAGCGCTTCATCTGCGCACTCTAAGTGGCACGCGCGCGTAGTGTCAATGCTCTCTGTCAACTAATGACTTTAAAAAGAACAAGACTACGTCTTCTGTGGTGAGGTGCTATTGAAAATTTTTGACCAGCATGTACCAGTGTACCAGTTGTCAAGTCGGAGTGATCGGGTTGGCTAAAAGGATGGAGTATTTTGGGCCAATCGTGTGCTTGAAGTGTTTTGTTCGCAGATTTAAGGTAAGACACGGTTTTGAATGTAATTTACATATTGTATTTTAATTGGATATTAAATATAGTGTTCGTTTTACTTTGGGTTGCATAAGTCGCCGCTCCGCAGGAGTCATTTGGAGCAGAGGGCTAACACGGTCCCCTCTTGCTCATTCATTCCCGGCAAGGACACAGCTCCCCCGGAAGTCCCACGACGGGAAGCACTCACTACGCTCAATCACCCTTCAAGCCCCACACGTTTGGAATGTGTTATTATTCTCTCGTATTGGCTGGGTCTCCACATCGTGATCTACGATTTGGCCTAGATATTGTCTGGGTTACTCACTGCTGTGTGCACTTGTGGTGGAGTCAAGTTCGAAATCGAAAACATTAGCATCGATAACCTGACTACCACCATCGCGCCCAGCCTTCCAACTTTCGGAGGGGGTAGTCCGCGGACCACCACTCGAGATCTGGTCCGATCGTCCGCTGCAAGCAGACGACCGGTCGTCATCAGAACCCACTTGGTCCGATTGTTTAGTGTCCATCTCACCTTGTGTACCCGATGGAATGGGCTAGTTACACACTCGGTGGATCGGGATCGCAGATTGGATCGAACCGGTCTTGAATATAGAAGACCGATCTGGGTAGGTATCTCTGGGGCGGAACTCTTCACCCCAGACACAAACAGACCAAAAACACTTCCAAGAGATAACTTCCAATAGGTCGATCGTCCAAACGATCAAGACCTGACCAATACGAAATAATAGAGGGTAGACCGACCGTTCCGGTCTAGCCCCTGACCAATACGAAATAAGACCAAAACCGGTCTAGTTTCCAACCAATATTAAAACAAGCCAATATGTCCGCGTAAAGACCCAATATGCTCGTGAAACTCCACAAACGATATCTCCACGCCAAGACCAATCCAGTGAATAGCACGTTCCAAACGTACTTGAGTTGAGGTGTTGAGATCGCCAAATCGTACTCCCGTCGAGGGACTTCCGGTGGGCCAAAGTGCGCGTGCGGCGCGTCCAGACCGGGTATAATGGGCGAGAGGGGATAATTCGACCCTCTGCCCCCAAACACTCCACGGCGGGCGGAGGCGACTAGTGTACGAAAAGGGAAGAACGGCGACCCCTAGCTGTGGTGTGAACCAAGACCAGGAGAGGTTTCAGCCACTTATCCGAAATCTAAAAGATTTCCTTACTTAAAGGTATAACCTCTGTCCTAAAAGGTAAAACCACAACTAAAATACTACTACCCTATAGTCCCTAAATGTCCCCCACAAAAATATGTAAAATACTCAAAGTCGGGTGACTCACCAAAACTTGCGTTCTTGACACTTCTTGAGTCTGATAGGCAGAAAATCCCCCTTGTTTAAACTAATCCGAAATTAGACCAAATGCCTTGACAAAACTTGACCAGAAGTGTGCCAAATTTTGGGCACGCTTCTCCACACAGTCAAGCCCCAGGATTTCTATTGGCTGGGTCTACGCGCCGTTCCACCGGACCGCTCCAGAATTTCTATTGCTGGGTCCCTCACTGCTGTGTGAAGTCAAGCCCCAGATTTTCCCCGCATTTGGAGTGACGATTTCCGTTCCATTTGCAGATCGACTTCATTCGGATTATCTATCGTTGGTTTTCGGTACAAGTACCCCAGAAGCGGTACACCCATATCGGTAACTACAAAGATACCTACTAAGCGACGGTCCACCGAGTGTGTAAATACCCACACCAATGGGTACACAAGGTGAGATGATTGAATACAAATCGTACTCGGCGTCCTGCAGTGCTGATCGGCACACATGCGAAGGTTCACGGGGTACCCCCCCCCGTAAGTTGGTCGGTTGGGCGCGATGGTGGTCAAGTTCCGGACACTTCGGTGCTCGATTTCGAACTGGACTCCACCACAGATTATGTAACGGGGTTACATTTGTTTACGATGGTGTATGTGTGGTAAAGCGTACCGCAAAATTGGTACGTAATTAGGTGCATGTTATAGGCACCCTTATTTGGCGTAGCTGTGGTAGAGGGTACCACAAATTTTGTCGGTACTATAGTCGGTACAAAAGGTGGTACGATAGTGGGCACCACAGTCGGGTACCACATCTTGGTACCCAGACGGTACAACTGTTGACACAACGGTGGCGGACAGGGACGAGGCGTGAATAGGACGTCTCAGATGATGCGACAACTGGAAAGGTTACCTGACGGTAACCCGAAGGTAAGCGGGTGAATGGTCGACAAAATGCGTAGGAATGGGTAGTTCTGATTGGTTGATATTAGGTTTCTGGTATATATTAGGATATAACCAATAATACAGTTTTCCTTTTGCGTACGATCGCGCCGATCGTTTACAGGGACGGCAACTTAGGGCCTCCCTTCTACTACCAAATATCTCTACGTCCCGGGCGGGAGCACTTAGTGCATTTTTGGCCCACCGGTAGGCGTAGAGCGTGAGAACTCACCTGCAACTCCGCCCGCTGTCCAGCGGTTCTTCTTCTAAAGGTTTTTGGTCTCGGGAACGTGATCGAGCAGTGCGCTCTCACCTCTTCCCCTATTGGTCCACTTTTGGCCCCTAGTGTTCGGCTGCTTTAAGCGCCCCGCGGGAACACTAGGCCGATTTTTAGTGGTAATCGTCGATCAGCCCGTCGAACGCGCTGATCGACCGTCCCTCTAAGGCTTAAGTCCAGAATACAAGGTATTTTTGGGTATTCTATTGACGAATTAATCTTAAGAAGGCTCTGTGATCGGGCAGTGAAGATTTCCGCTGCTTGATTGAGTGCCCCTTCGCCGATCAACACCTGATCGACACTCTGCAACTCGCGATCCGCGCTCAGCTGCTCGCAACTCGCGCCAACCAGCTGATCGGCGACTTTTAGTACCTGAGTCTGATCAAGTCTGATTGCCGCTGATCGACGACTTTTAGTGCCTGCCCAATCCTAATCACTGTTGATCAAACCTGATCGCACGTGATTCGAGCTTCATTGTACTTGATCACGCCTGATCAGCACATAGGTCAACTCGTTACAAGTTCCCCCCAATCTTTCATCAAGGAATTGCCGTGTTTACATCCCCGCCACCTGGAGAGCGACCCACGCCAAAGCCGTCGGGTACACAAGGTGAGCAGAAACACAAGCCGTCAAGGACAACCGGAGGACCCCCTTCGTCAGTCGGCAGTCCGGGCGCCGTTGTATCGCCTGAACAAGCCTCAAAAACGTTGATCAGCCGCTCCACCACAATGGTTCGCGTGCCCGGATCTTTGGGCGACGAGGGATATCACCGCGATTCTACGCAAGATGGCGCTGATGTGGACGTGAAAACGGAAGCAGAAGTGAAGATAAATGTGGAAAAGGAGGAGGTGGTTGTGGACGATGGAAGGCAGTTCGTCGTCGTCATGTCTGAAGAAGAAAGGAAATGCTGATTATCAGGACCTGGGGAGGTATACTGATGAGATAAAGGAGGAGAAGAAACCTCAATCACCTCCCAAGGCTCCTTCGGGAGCCCCTGCGGATCATAACGCAAGTTATGATCCGCCAATTACATATGCATATGATGATCTTGATTGGAAGCCGTTGGTGAAATACTACGACCCAGACCGACCGAAGGCGTTGCTGAAGGCGCCGGTCTCGGAAAGTGATGAAAGTCGACCAAGTATGCCACCATCGGAATCCGATTTGCAAAGGGCGTTTTATATGAAGGATCTGAAGAATTTTTTATTGATGAATTCAATTATGAACCTACTCAGGGTCACGATCAGTGGAAAACTGAACGATCCGGTTAGTCGACCAATAACAGACGAGAAGGACAAGCTACAGTTGGTGTTAGGGCTGACACGCCTGATTAAGCAAGCTGGTCTGACTACAGGGGATTACGATGCCGAAGAAGTGTTCGATCTCGACCCTGAAGACGTCGCGACCACTACCGAGCAGCTGTTCGGACTGTTGGTACCTATAGTGGGTCGATCCGCTAGGGTGGAGCCACCTCGTACTATGCTGACGATTAAAGCGGGCCCGTCGATTAACGTGGCAGAACACACGGGAGCATTGTGTTACGAATCTGCCCCTTCTGAAGGCGATGAACCTGAAGCGGAGTCGAGTAGTGCTGGAAGTATGGAGCCTAAGATCACCAGGATGACAGTTTGCCAGAAGGATGAACCCAAGTTTTCAGTTATCAAGAGGGAACCGCAATCAGTCAAGGCAGACGATGATCGATCATCGCAGGGCCCACAACTGCAAACATTTTTCGACAAGGCCATGAAACAGTTTTTGGCGGAAGAAAGAGGCAAGTCGACACCTGCAGTTGTTCGCACAAAAAGTACCCAACCCAAGCCAGGAAGTGTTACGACGGTGAAGGACGTGGACATGGAATCAGTGCATTCGCTCCGTGACTTTCAGTCAAGGTCCAGAAGATTATTCGCCACGGTTAAAGATGTTGACATGGAATCTGTATATTCGCTCCATGATCAACAATCCCAGCGTGATTACATTGACCCAGACGAGCCAATCACTCTGCCTCGACAAGTCAAGGTTGCGAAAGCGTACCCTGGAATGCCTGACCAACAGCCGATTCCCAGGATTCGGATGTCGGCGATCAGTGATCTTAAAGAATTTTCAGGGAAGGAAGTGGATGAAGATCAAACGCGGAATTGGATTAGTCGTTTGAAGTCGGCATTTATGCGTGACCAAGCCTCCGACCCACAAAAGTTCTTAATTATGGGTGATTTACTAAAAGGACCAGCACGCAATTGGCATCGCCAGCTGAGTAGAGCTACCCGATCAAGTTGGAAAAGTCTCGTGGATGATTTTGAAGTTCAGTACTGTGGAAGTGGCCAATCGGCGTCCCGCCAGTATTATTACACGACACAGCGATCAGATGAAACTCCCACTGAGTATCTGCACCGGCTGAACGTGGCGGGATTGCGGGCCAAGTTGCCAATCAGGGATGGATCACCTACGATTTTACGTGAACATTGGCAACATTTTCTGGACACATTGACCAATCGCGAACTCGACGATCAACTGGCACTTCTGCGGCTGGATACCGCCGCGGATCTGGAAGAAACTCTGCGGGCGTATGCGCGCAATAAGTGGTACCAGCCAATGGCGACGGTATGACCAACCGATTCCGTTAGAAATTCAGTGATGATCGGTAACCTACCCAGCGCGGAAGCTTAAAGCAGTGCGCGCGATTAAGGTGATGTCTGGAAGCGAAGAGTCAAGCTCCAATGACAGTGGAAGTGACGGTGACCAGCGTCGTTACATGATTGCTGCTATGCGCGATCAACCAGTAACGCACGGTCTACCTAGTGAGACTCAATCCGGTAAACAAGGCGAATCAAGTACGGATGACGAAGGGGCGATGAAGAAATGCAGCTATTGCGGATCAATTAAGCATGACAATTTGCGTTGTTGGAAACGTCTGACCTGTCTGAAGTGTGGCAAGAAGGGACACCCGACGGATCACCGTTTGTACGTCTGACGTGCGTGCGGCGAAATTCATGACGTTGGCAAGTGCCCATGGAGGAATTCTACAATCGCATTCGACAGTGGTACAACCTACCAAGCATGCGGGAATGTTGCCCAAAGAAGCCGAAGACATGTTAAACTAGGACGCTCGCGAGATGGGAATCTGGTACGAGACGGGCGTTCTGGTGTGTGTATTTTTGCATATGTGGATAAGACGCGGGTTGATCAAGCAGAAGAGAAAGATAATGAAAAATGTGATCAACCTGATTTACCATGTTTGGCTAATTTCCGTATTGATGAGTTTTCTCGATCTCCGGTGATCATGGAAGTTGATTTGCTTCCGGGTGAATCACGTGGATATTGTAAGTACAACTCGCCAAAAAAGTGGTTTAAACAAGCCAAGGCGAGCGGTAAAATTGATAACGAACGTGCCACGCTACTATTCGATTCTGGTTCCGAAGTGTCGATCATCGACTCAACCTTTTCTTGTAAGTTGGGTTGTCAGATCGACACGAATCAAATACAAGAATGTGTCGGTATTGGAGAAAGTGCATACCTCACAGAGGGGCGCACGAAAATCAAGATTACATTAGCGGGATCGTTGGTTTATTATTTCCACGCATGGGTGGGCAAACTTGTTGGCCAAGATGCTATATTAGGAATGGATTTTATGATCCCAGCTGGCGTCAGATTTGACATCGCTCACGGCGCGCTAAGTCTGCCGGATGAAGTAATCATCCCATTAGAAGTCCGCCGACAGCTGTATGGATCGAGTGGGAATTATATGAAACTTGGTCAGTTCGAACAGATTGCAGTAGGTCGAACTGCTGAGGTCCGGATTCGTGATCAGCGATCTCGGAAGTTATGGATTACTCGTGGAAAAGATTGGGTCCCCACTGTGACTAGGGGCGTGGGTAATTCGCGATATCTGCGTATTACGAATGTTGCCGATCATCCTATCGTTCTACATGACGATATGATTTTAGGTATTTGTATGAATAAGGATGATGTGCCCCGTCGCCCTGGGTTTATTTAGGTCGGCTCTAATCGCTATAAAGAGTGGTAGAACCTCGCGTATCAAGCTTACACCGATTCAGTGCATGACGATCAAGAAAGTGTCGACCAAGGTCCTTTGGTCGAGAAAAAGGAGTACCCTATTCCTCAGGGAATTTTAGTACGACCTGCGGACTCGATCACGGCATCGGTGACAGTAGTGGCCGGAAGACCGCATAAGGTACAAGAAGTGCAAGAAAAGGGCAATCAGGAGCCGAGTGTGCAAAGTCCGACCCTTGGTCATGAAGTTGAGCGACTTGTTACAAGAGATGGTCCTGATCAGGATATGCATGAACATACCGTCTCAACCGATACCGGTGAATTCGGTGTAATTCCTACCGATGACCAAGTATGTTACCATTAAGGCGGAGATTTGTTCGTGGAAGAGCTGAAGAAACAACTTTCCACGCTGCCCGAAGTATCCGCAAGCACCGAAGAAGTGACCAAGGATGATTTGCAAGTTGGCGACCCGCTTATCAACACATCAGAAGAGATTGACCAACTTCGCGATATAATTTGGGCGAAGAAACATCTGCTGATCGGAAAGGGGATTGTACTACCTCCTGCTGCACGTGGAGTGGTTTGCGATATCGATGTAGGGAATGCGCGCCCGATTGCCCAAAAGTGTCGAAAAGTGGCGCCGCAATTTTGCGAGAAGTTATCGGCTTTGATCAAAAGACTATTGGCTACTAAGATCATTCAGCCGTCTACGTCACCCTGGGCATCGCCTATAGTGATCATCGTGAAAAAGAATGGGGTTGATATTCGCCTATGTATCGATTACCGCGCGGTGAATCAACTCACACTTTTGATGGTATGCCCAATGCCCCTGATCTCGGATCTACTCGAAGATTTGGATAAAGCGTTGTGGTTTTGCTCTTTGGAATGGCGAGCGGTTTTTGGGTCGTGTCTATGACCGATTGAGCACGTCAGATTTCGGCGTTTGTCACTCCGTTTGGATTATTCGAAACGAATGGAATAGGATGCCCTTTGGCCTGAAGAATGCTCCGCAAATCTACCAGCGGCTGATTGATAATGCATTATATGGGTATCTCAAGGTTAAGGACGGTGCTGACGAAACGGCTGATGTATTTACTAGGGGAGAGCCCGACCAAGCCCGAGTCCCGTCTGTGTTGTAGCGACAATCCTATATTGATGACATTTTGATCCCGGCCCCTACATGGACAACCCTGTGTGACAGGGTGCGGAACCTGTTGGATAAGTGTGATCAGTGGAATTTGACGATCAGCGTAGTCAAACCGTACTGGGGACGAAGTGAAGTGACTTATTTGAGACATCACGTCTCTGGCCGTGGTCTGGAAGCGAATCCGAAGAATTTGGATGATCTGATCGATTTGCCTTTTCCTGGCACTTTACGTGCTATGCAATCGTTTTTGGGAAGCCTGAATTATTACCGTCGATTTATCGAAGACTTTGCGATTTATGCTGCTGTTCTCTATGAATTACGAGAAATTGATTATCAAGAGTTAAAGAGCCGGGAATTGGTCAACGAGAGTACGGCGTATGAGAATGATCGATTAACTAGGGCGCGAGTGGCATTCAGCATGCTGAAGGCTAAGATTGCGTCAGCTCCAACTCTGCACCATTTCGACCAAGCAAAGACGCCGGTGATTGTGGTGTATGCCAGCAATTGGGCAGTGTCTGCCGCGTTGGTGCAAGAGCATGCTCAAGTATATTGCCCTGTCGCATTTGCCAGCCGGACACTGAAGAACGGTGAGCTGAATTACAGGCCCGTTGAAAAAGAAGTGCTGTCCCTTCTACGGATTCTAGACGTCTACTTTACGATGCTGGTCGGAAAAGCAATCTTTGTCCTGTCGCGTCGATCCACGTTGAAGTGGCTCTTGACGTCCAACGGACTAGATGGACGACTGGGAAAATGGGCTGCAATCCTATCACAGTGGGACTTGAAGATCAAGAAAAGCGTGCATGGAGAAGAGGAGGTACTAGGGGCGCTGGCCGCAAGTATCACTCCTCGCACTAAAATTGATGAGGCCCTGATCGCGATCTCACCAAAAAAGGAGCCTCGACAGACGATTGAAGTACCACCTCCCACGGTCGAGAAAGGCGAAGAGCTGTACGTGATCAGCTTCGACGGGTCTGCTAGTGTTATGCGATGCGTTGGTGTGCATTAGGTGCTATCGTGTGGAATCTGCCGGGGTGGAAGATCATGATCGCGGTTGCGGACCATGCACCCAACATCACGGTGAATGAAGCCGAGTACCAGGGACTGCTGCTAGGTTTGGATCTACTATTGCAATATCCCAAAGGAAGGATAATCGTGTGTGGATTTTCGAATTTGGTGATCAGGCAAATGCGTGGCGAAATAGAGTGTAAAGCTCCGCGGTTGCAAGTATTGCAACAGCGCGCGTTGAAACCCCTTCTCGAATGGCCTGACCACGACCTGTTGCATGTTAAACGAGAGTGGAATAAGAGTGCCGATCACATCACCACCACTGCCATGCGGGATGGGGCACGATGTGAGATCAATGATGGGAAACAGATGGAAGAATTGGCCGATCTTAGCAGATTGCCGGAGGTGATTACTTGGAAGTAAGATCCCACTGCTTCACAAGGGCTGTTGACGACGCGATCACGTAACATTCGTCAAACGCAATCGTCAATATGGCCCGAGGTATCCATAAAGGGGATAAGGGCGGAAATAGTTAAAAAGGCGCAAGACGAAGAAAAGTAGATCTATGATTTGCGATGTTACTTGAATGGTAACGTGTCACAGCTGAACGCAGAAGAGGTGAAAGAGTGCGCGAAAATCGCCGATTGTTATGACGTCGACGACCAAGGGTTGTTGATCTACTGCGGAAACATGACCAAAGGAAAAGACAGCTGTGATCAAGATGATCGAGACGAGCGACTCTCCTCGATTAAGATGGTCGTACTGGAAACCCTACATGCGGATGTCCTCCACCATTATAATGTGAGTTTGGAGGGGGGACACCAGGGTATAGGGCGAACATATCAGCGGATCAGACGCTACTTTCATTGGCGTGAACTATTTCGTAGCGTGCAAAGCTTCGTTGGACAGTGTGTGAATTGTGAAACGGGGAAGGGTCAACGTACGATCAAGGGGACGTCACCCGGAAATATTGAGGCCACGTACCCGTTCCAGGTGATAGCCATGGATCACATCCCGTCGCTGCCTCGTTCGATTGATGAGCATACGGAGTTGTTGATATGGACAGGCCTATTCACGGGTATGGTAATCGCGAAAGCTGGATCGTCTCGTACAGCACAGAAAGTCGCTGAAAATTATGAAGAATGTGTGTTCCAACGATTTGGAGCTAGTGAGGTGATTAGACACGACCGAGAACCCGGTTTTATGCCGGAGGTATTTCGGGCTTTCAACAAGATCGTGGGACAGCGGCAGAGTGCAACTATGGCATACCGTCCGCAGGTGAACGACAAGGCAGAGAGAACAGTGCAGACGATTACACGAGCGATTAAGATGTACGTATCGGATGTCGGTCAGAAGGATTGGAGTTCGTATGCAAAGCGGCTGGTGTTCGCGCTGAACTCGATCCCAGATCGTATCCGTGGAGAAACACCGTTTTATTTGGCGTACGGGTGGGACCCACGATCTCGTTGGAATCGACATTACAACTGGGCGGAACTCGGCGTAAAGACCGCGATGCGCGTCGATGGAGATATCGGCTGCAGAAAGACTACCGCTACGCCCGGGATCAAGTGAGCACCCGACTGCACCAAGCGGTAACAAGCCGGGCGGAGAAGCATAATGATCAAGTGACACCGCACAAGATCGAAGCGGGGTCGAAGGTCGGGCTGTATCTTGATCGAGTGAAGGAAGGGTTCGCAAAGAAACTGGTGCATATGAGGCATGGACCCTTCAGGGTCGACGAGGTGATTGGTGATCATGCGGCAAGGTTGATTACAGATGGTACCGACTATCGCATATTTCCAGTCGTGCACCTGTCCAAGTTGAAACTGGTCAAAGAGTTTCCAGATCGACCTACTGCTGTTCTAACAGCTGGGGTAGAGGATCGTTTTGATTTCGATGAAGCTCTATTACCCGAAGACAGCTGGGAGAGGACTCTAGAGCCAGACGTATTTGAAGTTGATCGCGTCACTGATGTCCGATATGGTCGGAAAACCAGATACGGCAGAACGTTGCGTGTATATCAAGTTTATTGGAAGAGTCATTATGAGCCGTCATGGGTAGACGAGGCCGATCTGAATTGCGATTCCCTAATCAAGGACTTCGAACGGAAGATGATTACCAAACACCGGTTTGATGTAATGCAGGTGGATGAAGAGTCCCACTAGTGCATGACCGGCTACTGGACTGTGGAATTATGATTGAAGACTTACGATTAATGGGGAAATAACGATTGACTTAATGTGGTGAATTTTTGTGGATATTGCACGACGTGGTGATGAGGTAATGACAGATGAGACTGTGGAAGAGCGGTTTGTGTGGATACACTGAAAACGATGAAGCAACAATTGGAATTATTACGATCAAGAATGTTTATCGATTGAAGAAGAAAAGATGGTTAGCGAGCTAGCTTGATCCGTAGAACTTGCGACGGAGGCGGGTAATCTTGTTGCCGGGGTGATCGTCTGCGGAAAGGCGAAACTGGAGTCGCCAATGCTCAACGACGTCCACCTCGCATAACACATCCTGCAAGGTCGAAGGCGGTCGGTCCGATAGGTACCCTGGGTACCAGGTGCCATCGTCCGCCGGAGCGTATTTTAAGGGGCGATTACGGGCGCAGTGGGAAATCGCCGGATCCAAGAAGATGTCAAGATCGCACTCCCCGCTGGTCATGCCCTGCAGCTAACTTCACGATCCTCTTCCACGCTGCCCCGGCGCGGCTTCTACGCTGGCGTCGACCCTCGTAAAATTCTCGGAAAAAAGCGTCGCGTTCTCTAAAGTCTTGATCCACGTGGAGGTAATGGGTGGACTCCCAGATCGCCTGCGCGTGATGGTCCAGGAATGTCTGGTACCGCGCGTCGAAGTCAGCAAACCAGCCGACCGAGCGGAATGAGATGGGTGGCAGCATGTGCTTGAAACAATCCCACGGGCGATGCGAGTACAGTAACTCCACTGCTGATTGGGTAATCATGTGGATGAACCACTCATCAGGCGCAGGGGTATCCATGACGGTGGGAAACAGCCATCCCACCGGACGTGTCAAGTAGTAGAACATCGTTTTTACTGAGACGCTACCCAGATCAAGACCGCTGAGCTGATCCGAGGTCCACGGCAAGATGGCGTCGTCAGTCGCCTCACCCGGCAACAATATCAGCGACTTGAAGTCACCTGTCCGGGGAAAGAGGAATTCGGCGGAGTCCAGATCCGGCGGATCGTCGCTGCCCCACTCTCTGATCGTGGGACTGGACGGAATTTGCGTGCCACGCAAAGCGGAAAGGCCACCTTGGACACCTTCCGGTTGGACAGGCGGGCAAATAACATGTGGTGACCAGCTCACATCGGGAATAGCAGGAGTGAGACGTAGCAGCTTGTACTGGGAGGTGGATTGCGAGTTGACCAGCTCATATCGGGAATAGCAGGTTGCCGCTTGGACCGGGAAGTAGACTGTGAGCGCAGGGCATGTCCTTCGGTATCACCCGGCCGACCAGGTGGATTAATGTCGGGCGACAACTCTTTCTTCCCGGAAACGGCAGAGGCCAGACGTTGCCGCTTGGGCCGGGAGGTGGAGTGTGACTGCCGAGCGCGCTTTCGAGATGAAGGGGTCGGTCGGATGAAGGAGTTATAGACGGACCACCCGAAGCAGCAGACGGGCTGGCAGCCGGGTTAATCCCCGCATTAGTGGAACTGTCGCTCGGAGGGACTTTCAGGTGTGATGCTACGCCCGCCAACATGGTCTGGACATCGGAGAATTGAGCCCGCAGTTGTTCCGCCTCATCCTGAACGCGTCGCAACTCGAGGCAAAGTGCGTCGCGCTCCGCAGATGCGTGGTTGAGACGACATCGCGCCGCCGAAAGTTCTCCCTTAAACTTGGAATTCTGAGTACGCAGTCGCTCCAGATCAGCCCTGTCAGCCGACACCGTGTCAAGACGCGCATATAGCTCGTCGGCTCGAGCACGAGCATTGGCTAGGCTGTTCATCTTTTGGAGAGTGGTTTCATGCTCCGTCCGGATACGATCACGCTGGACCTTTCCGTTTCGAGCCTTGGAGGAAAGCTTATCCAGCTGCTCGGACAAGCGCTGGTTTTCTGACAGAATATGGTCGCCATCATGTTGCGCTGCGATCAGGCGCTGGCGGAGTCGGTCGAGCGCTGCGTGATCCTGAGATGCTTCAAGACGCGAAATTTCTTGCGCCTGATTATCGACGGTCTCTTCGCAGACCGACAGCAGATACTGGTTCCGGGCCTGGGTACCTTCCAGATCGCGTATCTGACCTTGCTGTTCGGCCAGGGTCTCTTGGATGTCTTCAGTCGGGACTTGAGCTTGCTAACGGTGGTGCGGACGAAGTCGCGCAGGGGTTCAGCTCGCTCGCGGAACCACTCGATCTGCTTCTCGCGGTCGGCGAGCTTACGTGCGACGCACTCGTGCCGCTTCTGTTGTAGGCGGGTGGAGTCTTCAAGTACGGAAAGTGAGTCGGTCAGCAGGGCTATTTCCTCCTGCTGTGTGTAAATGGTCTCTTGCTGCGTACGAATCGTCTCCTGCAGCGCGCGTATGGTCTCTTGCTGCGCGTAAGCCTGGTGGACCACCGAGACCAAGTTGTCGACCGCGGAACGGTCGAGTGATGAGCTGCCACCTGCGGTTACCTCCATGATCAGCCTCGCAGAAGAAGTACAAGAATGGAAGATCACGAGGGCTTGATCGAGGACGCTACGGTTGAATGATTGGAAACGCTCTGCTCACCTGCGACTCACTCGAAGGAGACAGGGCAGATTGATGGGTGCAGATTGGACTAACGATGACGTCATGATTGATGGATATCGACCGTGATCGAGGCCATCACGACTAATAGTTAGCAACGTGGCAGCGATATGATCGACCCCCGCCCCAACCGCTGTCCGGCTGGGACGGGGTTCAGGCTGTGGTAAAGCGTACCGCAAAATTTGGTACGTAATTAGGGGCATAATTATAGGCACCCCTATAGGCGTAGCTGTGGTAGAGGGTACCACAAATTTTGTCGGTACTATAGTCGGTACAAAAGGTGGTACGATAGTGGGCACCACAGTCGGGTACCACATCTTGGTACCCAGACGGTACAACTGTTGACACAACGGTGGCGGACAGGGACGAGGCGTGAATAGGACGTCTCAGATGATGCGACAACTGGAAAGGTTACCTGACGGTAACCCGAAGGTAAGCGGGTGAATGGTCGACAAAATGCGTAGGAATGGGTAGTTCTGATTGGTTGATATTAGGTTTCTGGTATATATTAGGATATAACCAATAATACAGTTCTCCTTTTGCGTACGATCGCGCCGATCGTTTACAGGGACGGCAACTTAGGGCCTCCCTTCTACTACCAAATATATCTACGTCCCGGGCGGGAGCACTTAGTGCATTTTTGGCCCACCGGTA
>CM047587.1:46090266-46104295 GCA_026184515.1 Peronosclerospora sorghi | reverse complement strand
CTTGTAACGAGTTGACCTATGTGCTGATCAGGCGTGATCAAGTACAACCAAGCTCGAATCAGGTGTGATAAGGCTTGATCAGCAGTGATCAGGCTTGGGAAGGCACTAAAAGACGTTGATCAGATGTGATCAGACTTGATCAGGCTTGATCAGGCACTAAAGGACGTTGATGAGCTGTGATCAGACTTGATCAGGCTTGATCAGGCACTAAAAGTAGTTTATCAGCTGTGATCAGACTTTATCAGGATTGATCATGCACTAAAAGTAGTTGATCAGCTGTGATCAGACTTGATCAGGCTTGATCAAGTGATAAATGTCTCTCAGGTACAAGTTGGTGCGATCTGCGAGTTGTTGATCGCGTGTCAAGAGTTGCAGAGTGTCGATCAGGTGTTGATCGGTGAAGGGGGTACTTGATAAGGCAGCGGAAGGCTTCACTGCCCGATCACGGAGCCTCTGGAGGCTTAAACAGCTAAAGGAACACCCAAATATCTGTATTCCTAGCCTAGACCTACGAGGGGGGGGGGTTATTTCACCTAATCCACCTAGAGTTCCGGTGGGGCGCTTACAGCAGCCGAACTTTAGGGGCCAAACGTGAACCAAACGTGGAGAGGTGAGAGCACTGCTCAATCACACTCCCAAGACCAAAAAACCTTTACAAAAGAACCGCTGACACAGCGGGCGGAGTTTCCGGGCGAGTTCTCAACACTCTACGCCTGCCGGTGGGCCAAAAAACGCACAAGTGCTCTGGCCCTAGACGTAGAGGTGTATATCAACTAAAGGGAGGCGCTAGGTGCCGTCCCTGAGGTTTCGTTAGTGTTAGGACGCAAAAGGAAAACTTTATTATTGCTTAAAGCCTTAGATCTACCATTTCCCTAATTTCAGACAATCAGAACCGTCCATTCCAGCGTCCTCCGTCCACCAGTCCACCTGATTCCTTCGGCGTTCGTCGGTGTTCGTCGGTGTTCGCTGAGTACCTGTACGTAATCGTACCATCTTACTATGCCCCGTCTATGTACTGACTATGTGCACCGCGGTTGTACACGCAACTGTATACACAGTGGCACACACAATCGTATAAATTACGTACCCAATTTGTGCCCGCAATCAGACCCCTAATTTAGGTCCATAATTAGGCCTTTAATTAGGCCCAATTATAGCACGCTTTACAAACGCCGCCCCTGATCCTCGTCCCAGCCGTACAGCGGTTCGGGCGACGGTCGATCATGCCGTTGGATATCATGGATCATGCTACCGTTGGTCGATTTGTCCACACCCATCAATCATGACATCATCGACCTGGTATTCATCACCCATCACTGTGCCCCTTCTCCCGCCGATCAGGTTCCAATCTATCAGGCTGTTACCGTTAGTGATATGCCCCTCGCGATCCAAGTTCATCATCCACCAACCGTGGCATCTACGATCAAGCTGTCTCGATCAGACATTTCTGCATTTCCATCATGCAAACGATAAAGGACGGCACCCCAGCGAAAGCCGCCAACGCTCCTGCCCTGGGTAGGGCTGCAGCAGATCAGGCAATCGCTGCCATCAATCAGGCTTACAGCTTACAAGAGGCCCTCCACGCGCGCAATGATCAAATCACCATGTTATCCGACTCGCTCGCGATGAGCGAAGACACTATCGCGATGCTTCGGCAGCAGCTCGCTCGTGCCAAACGCTCCGTGGTGGAGCGATATACTGAGATCAAGCGTTCCGCCTTCAAACAGCTCAAGCCACTGCGTGACTTCGTTGACACCAAAGTCAACGATCTCCAGACTAAGTTGAAGACCGTCGAAAACGCTGTGGCCGATCAAGAAAAAACCATGGCCGATCAACGCGCCCAGATCCGGGATCTGGAGAGCCGTCGTGCCCGTGATCGTTATCTGTGATCGGTGCATGAGGAGACTATCGCTGATCTAGCGCGAGAGCTGGATCAGCTTCAGCAGCGCATGGCCAAGTTACAAGAAGAATACGATCGGGCTGCTCCTAGGAATCAGCGCTTGGTCGAACAGGCGTTCAAGCTCACCGTCGAGATTGATAGACGCAAACGCCAGTATAATCGCCTCCGGAAGAAGAATAAGTCCATTTGTATGAAGATGGAAGAATACACTGCCATCATGGTCTATACGCAGGAAATATCTGATCGGGTCGAGGGAGTGTCTGACCTCCAAGCTGAGCTGGGTGATCTACACGCCGCATATTCTCATCTAGAGAAGGAGCTTTCCACCGTTCAATGCCGCTTCGATCAAATTTCCGCAGAACGCGACACGCTACGCAATCAACTGCAACAGGTTCAAGACGAAGTCATGCAGTTGCGCTCGTTTTACTCGAACCTTCAGTCCCAGTCGGCTGGTATGTCGTTGCGGATGCAGATCACACCGGCTGTCCGCACCAGGATTTTATTCTAAAGATCCAATATTAGAAATAGCTTGTGCTAATTTTGATGAAACAGGTCTTTTTGCTTATATATTAGGTACAACTGGTGCATTTTTTACAGCTTTTTATTCGACTCGTTTAATATATGTTTTTTAAAAAAAAATAAAATTGGAAATAATATTTTAAACGAAATATTAAATGGAAAAGGTACTAAACAACCACCTAAAAATAAAATAGTAATTAAACTACTCATTAGTAACATATTAGCATATTCTCCTAAAAACCTCCGGCAGGTTCTGATCAATCCACATCGCCGGCTAGCCTTCCCGCTGCTTCTCCAGACGGCTCGATCAGCCACGCCGCCCCTTCGTCTAAAAGGCATTTCAGCGTTCCCGATCATCCTCTCGGTCGAAGCGGCCACGCCTCCTTTCCCCCATTTCGGAGGCGAAGACGGAGGACGATGATCCCCCAAGTCCTGATCAGGACGAAGAAGGCGGATTTCCTGACCCGATCGCTTCCATTCCCTCTACTCCCACAATTAGCGAGTTCGGGAGCGAGGATTTACCTGATCAAGGCACTGCCGGGTCTGTTTTTCCTCGTACGGGTGATTTCAAGACGCTGATCGCGGTGCCTGATGATACCAGTGACGCCGACATCCTGCCGTGGACTCCAGATCAACTCGGTGGGTTGGATCTGCGTAGCGTCACGGCTCAAGTGGTCTTTGACTACTTGACCCGCCCCGCAGGATGGTTGTTCCCGGCCGCCGTGCATGACCCTCCGACTGATTCGTAGTTCAGTCATTTGATCACCCAGCCGGAAGTGGAGCTGTTATATTCTCAATGCCCTTGGGGCGTTTTCAAGACCAAGCTGCCGCCATTTTCTTTTCGCTCAGTCGGCTGGTTCGCCGACTTTGAGACGAAGTACCGGTCGTTTCTCGACCATCACGCGCTTGCGATCTGGGAGTAGACGCATTACCTCCCCATCGCGAAAGGCCTTCGCGAGACGGATGACTTCTTCCGGGACTACTACAATGATCAGCGCCAACGCAGAAGTCGTGCCGGGGCGACATGGAAGAGGGTTGTGGACTTTGTCCTGCGGGGAATGATCGACGGGAGGTGTGATCTCGACATTTTCCTGGACCCGTCGATTACCCATTGTGCTTGCAGCCGTCCTTTGAAGTATGCCTCGGCCGACGATGGGGCGTGGTACCCAGGGTTCCTTTCAGACTCGCCACCTCGGAACTATTGGACGCGTTGAGGGAGGTTGATGACTTTGAACCTAGCGGGTTCAATATCGTTTTTCCCCCGAAAGCCACCCTGGCCGTGAAATTCCTCGTATTCGTCACAAGTTATTTGGGTCTGGTTATTCGGTTGATCGTTTCTTCTTTAATCAATAAGCACTCTTGATCATGTCATTTCCACTGTTGCTTCCTTACTTTTCAATGCATAATATAAATCGGTATTCCGTCGCCTCATCTGTCGTTGCTCCATCACCATGTCTAGCAATATCCATCGTAAACACACGACTTCAAGTCTTTCGTCATTTCTTCATCAATTGTGAGTGTCATCAATCATTTTTCTTCAATCAGAGGTTCTTCGATCGTAATTCCATGATCAGTCCGCTGGTCACGCATTAGTTGGGCTCTTCGTCCACTTGCATTACGTCAAACCGATTTCTGTTGATCCTTTTCTTTTCGAAGTTCTTGATCAGAGCATCGCAGTTCAGATCTGATTTGTCTACCCATGACGGCTCGGCATAACCTTTCCAGTAGACTTGTTATTCGCTTAACGTCCTTCCATACCTGGTCTTTCGACCAGATCGGACATCGGTAATACGATCAACTTCGAATTCATCTGGATCTAGCGTCCTTTCCCAGCCTTCTTTGGGTAACAAAGCTTCATCGAAGTCAAAACGATCCTCTTTCCCAACTGTTAGCTCAGTAGTAGGGCGATCTGGAAATTCCTTGACCAATTTCAACTTGGACAGGTGCCTACTGGGAACATACGATAGTCGGTGCCAGCTGTAACCAATCTCGCCGCATGATTACCGATCACCTCATCGACTCTGAAGGGTCCATGCCACATATGCGCCAGTTTCTTCGCAAACCCTTCTTTCACCCGATAAAGATATAACCAGACTCTTGATCCAGCTTCGATCTTGTGTGGTGTAACTTGTTCATTGTGCCTCTCAGCTCGCTCGGATATCGCTTGATGCAATCGAGTGCTCACTTGGTCGCGGGCGTAACGGTAGTCTTTCTGCAGCCTATATCTCCACCGACGAGCATATCGGTCTTTACGCCGAATTCCACCCAGTTGTAATTTCGATTCCAACGACGATCGCGGATCCCACCCATACGCCAAATAAAATGGTGTTTCTCCACGAATGCGATCAGGGGTCGAGTTCAGCGCGAATACCAGACGTTCTGCATACAAGCTCCAATCTTTTTGGCCGACATCTGATACATACATCTTGATTTCCCGTGTAATCGTCTGCACCGTCCTTTCCGCCTTGCCGTTCGCCTGTGGACGGTATGACTAGTGGCACTCTGACGTTGTCCCACGGTTTTTTTGAACGCACGAAATACTTCCAACATAAAACTCGGTTCTCGATCAAGCCGGATCACCTCACTAGCCCCGAATCGTCGAAATACACATTCTTCATAATTTTCGGCGACTTTCTGCGCTGTGCGAGACGATCCAGCATTCGCGATCACCATACCCGTGAACAGATCCGTCCAATTCAGCAGTTCAGTATGTCCATCCGCCGATCGGGGTATTGACGGGATATTATCCATGGCTATCACTTGGAATGGGTACGTAGCCTCGATATTCCCCGGCGACATGCCCTTGATCGTAGGTTTGCCCTTCCCCATCTCGCAATCTACGCATTGTCCAACAAACCTTTGTACACTTCGGAATAGACCACGCCAATGGAAGTATCGTCTGATCCGCTGATATGTACGCCCAATGCCTTCGTGTCCTCCTTCAAAGCTCACATGATAATGGTGGAGGACATCTGCATGTAAGGTTTCGGGTAAGAACCGCTTAATCAAAGAGTGTTATCTTCTTGATCATCTTTTTCATCGCTGGCTTTTCCTTTATCCATATTCACACAGTAGATCAGCAATCCTTGTTCGTCGACGTCGTAGTTGTCAGCATTTTTTCGCGCAATCCTTTACCTCTTCTGCGCTTAATTGTGAGACGTCACCATACAGATAACTTCGCAAATCATGAATCCATTTTTCTTCGTCCTGCGCCTTTTTCACCCGTTCCGCCCTTATCCCGGCTATGGATATATCGGGCCACGTTGACGGTTGCGGCTGACGGAGGTTACGTGATCGTGTCATCACTAGCACTTTTGGAGCAGTGGGATCTTCATTCCACGTGATCACTTCCGACAACCTGTTGAGGTCGGCCAATTCCTCCAGCTGTTTCTCGTCATCAATTTCAAATCTTGTTCCACCCTGCATGGCCATAGTGGTGATGTGATCTGCACTCTTATTCCACTCTCTTTTGACATGCACCAGATCATGATTAGTCCGTTCGCGAAGGAGTTTAAGCGCACGCTGTTGCAACACTTGCAATCGCGGAGCTTTACACTCTATATCACCGCGCATTTGCCGGATTACCAAATTCGAATCTCCACACACGATCATCCTTCCTTTGGGATATCTCGACAGTAGGTCCAAACTTAAAAGCAATCCATGGTATTACGCTTCGTTCACCGTGATATCAGGTGCATGATCGGCTACCGCGGTCATAATCTTCCACTCCGGTAATTTCCATACGATAGCGCCGAACATACCTACACGTCGCTTGCCACTTGCAGATCCATCGAAACTAATCACGTAGAGTTCTTCGCCTTTCTCAACCGTAGGAGGTGGTACTTCAATCATCTGCCGCGGTTGCTTTTTCGGTGCGATCGCAATCAATGCTTCATCGATTTCTGTGCGAGGAGTGATACTTGCAGCTAACGCCCCTAGTACCTCCTCTTCTCCCTGAACACATTTCTTGATCTCGAGGTCCCATTGTGATAAGATCTCAGCCCATCTGCCCAGTCGTCCGTCCAGCCCGTTGGATGTTAGTAACCATTTTATCGTGGATAAACGTGACAAGACAGTAATCGTATTCCCGACCAGCATCGTGAAGTAAACATCCAAAACCCATAGAAGCGCCAGAACTTCCTTTTCGACGGGGCTATAATTCAGCTCACCGTTCTTCAATGTTCGGCTGGCGAATGCGACGGGACAATACACTTGATCATGTTCTTGTACCAGCGCGGCGGATAACGCCCATTTGCTGGTGTAAACCACTATCACCGGCATTTTGTTCTGATCAAAGTGGCGCAAGGTTGGGGCTGACGCAATCTTCGCTTTCAGCATGCTGAATTCTACTTTTTCCCTGATTAATCGATAACCTTCCTTATCCATATTCTCCTTGCTCAACGATCGGCTTTTTAACTCTTGATAATACATCTCCCTTAATTCGTAGAGCACAGCGGCGTAGATCGCAAAATCTTCGATAAACCGACGGTAGTAGTTCAAGCTCCCCAAAAACGATTGCATGGCCCGCAAGGTGCCAGGGAAAGGCAAATCAATAAGATCATCCAAATTTTTTGGATTTGTTTCCAAACCTCAGCTAGAGACATGATGCCCTAAATAGGGAACTTCACTTCGCCCCCAGTACGATTTGGCCACGCTGATAGACAAGTTCCATTGATCGCACTTTTCCAATAAACGCTGCACCTTGTCACACAAGGTAGTTCAGGTAGGTGCAGGGATCAAAATATCATCGATATATGACCGCCTCTGCAGCACAGACGGGCCCGGTGTTTGGTCGGGCTCTCCCACAGTAAATACATCAGCCGATTCGTCAGCACCGTCCTAAACCCTGAGCTACCCATATAATGCATTATCAATCAACCGCTGGTAGATTTGCGAACCATTATTTAGGCCAAATGGCATTCTATTTCATTCGAACAATCCAAACGGAGTGACAAACGCCGAAATCTGACATGCTCGATCGGTCATAGACACGACCCAGAAACCACTCGACATATCCAAAGAGCAAAACCACAACGCTTTATCCAAATCTTCGAGTATATCAGAGATCAGGGGCATTAGGTATACCATCACACGCGTGCGTTGATCACCGCGCGATAGTCGATACATAAGCGGATATCAACACCATTCTTTTTCACGATGATCACTATAGGTGATGCCCAGGGTTACGTAGACGGCTGGATGATCTTAGTAGCCAATAACCCCTTGATCAAGGCCGATAACTCCTCGCGAAATTGCGGAGCCACCTTTCGACACTTTTGGGAGATTGGGCGCGCATCGCCTACATCGATATCGCAAACAAATCCACGTGCAGCAGGAAGTAGCGCGTTCCCTTTCCCGATCAACAGATGCTTCTTCGCCCAAATTATATCGAGAAGCTGATCAATTTGATCTGCCGTGTTGACCAAGAGATCACCGACTTGTAAATCATCCTTAGTCACCTCTTCGGTAATTTCAGACACTTCAGGCAACGTAGCGAGTTGCTTCTCCAATTCTTCCACGTACAAATCTCCGCCTTCATGGTAGCAAACTTGATCATCGATAGGAATTACGCCAAATTCGCTATGATCGGCTGAGACGGGGTGATCACATAAATCTTGACCAGGCGTATCTCTTGTAACTGGTTGTTCAACTCCATGATCCAAGGTCGGAACTTTCACCTCCGGCTCCTGATCGCACCGCTCTTGCACTTCTTGCACCTTCTGCGACCTTCCGGTTACCAATGCCACAGATGTGACGATCGGGTCTGTAGGTCGTACTAAAATACTTCGAGGCGTAGGATACTCCTTCTTCTCGACTAGGGGACCTTGATCGACACTTTTTTGATCGTCATGTACGGAATCCGTAGAAGCTTGATACGCGAGATTTTTCCACTCCTTATAGCGATTGGATCCCACCGAAATAAATCCAGGGCGATGGGGTACGTCATCTTTGTTCATCCAGATACCTAAAGTCGTATCGTCTTGCACAATGATCGGATGATCGACGACGTTCGTAACACGCACGCCCCTAGTGATGGTGGGGACCCAATCTCTTCCCTGAGTAATCCACAACTTCCGAGATCGCTGATCACGAATCCGGACCTCAGCATATCGACCTACTGGGATCTGTTCGTACTGATTAAGTTTCATGTAGTTTCCACTCGATCCGTACAACTGTCGACGTCCTATTAATGGGATTATCACCTCATCAGGCAAGCTTAGTGCACCATGAGCGACTTCTAATCGAACACCAGCTGGTATCATAAAATCCATACCCAATATAGCATCTTGACCGACAAGTCTGCCCACCCATGCATGGAAATAATAAACCAACGAGCCCGCTAACGTAATCTTGATTTTAGTGCGCCCCTCCGTGAGATACGCACTTTCTCCAATGCCGACAAATTCTTGTGTTTGACTCGTGTCGATCTGACAACTCACCTTACGAGCAAAGGTTGAGTCGATGATCGACACTTCAGCACCAGAATCAAATAATAGCTTTGCACGTTCGTTATTAATTTTACCACTCGCCTGGATTGTTTAAACCATTTCTTTGGCAAGTGGTACTTCCAATATCCACGTGATTCACCTGGAAGTAGATCAACCTCCATGATCACCGGGACCGAGAAATCTCATCAATACGGAAATTAGCCAAACGTGGTAAATCATGCTGATCACATTTTTCATTATCTCTTTCTGCTGCTTGATCAGCCCTCTTCTTA
This sequence comes from Peronosclerospora sorghi, assembly GCA_026184515.1. Lineage (NCBI taxonomy): Eukaryota > Oomycota > Peronosporomycetes > Peronosporales > Peronosporaceae > Peronosclerospora > Peronosclerospora sorghi. Next base: position 46,095,155 of record CM047587.1, on the reverse strand, counting down.
TCCACATGTGCAAAAATACACAAACCAGAACGCTCGTCTCGTACCAGATTCCAAACTGGAGAGCGTCCTAGTTTAACAAATCTTCCGCTTCCTTGGGCAGCATTCCAGCATGCTTGGTACCACTGGCGGATGCGGTGGTAAATTTCTTCCATAGGGCACTTGACCGCATCGTGAACTTCGCCGCATGCTCGGCAGACGTAAAAACAATGATCGGTCGGATGTCCCTTCTTGCCACACTTGAGACAGGTCAGGCGCTTCCAGCAACGAAAATTATCTTGCCTGATCGACCCACAATGACTGCACTTCTTCACCGCCCCTTGATCAACTGCACTCGAATCACTTCGATTACCCGATCGGGACTCACCAGGATGATCGAGCGCCCCTGGTTGATCGCGTATAGCAGCAATCATGTAACGGCACTGATCTACATCGCTTCCACTGTCGTCGGAACTTGATTCTTCACTCCCAGACGTCACCTTGATCGCGGGTACTGCCTTGGGCTTTCGCGCCGGGGCAGGTGCCCGATCATCGCCGAATTTCTGGTGGAATCGGCTGGTACCTACCGCCGCTGTTGTCTGGTACCACCTATTGCGTGCATACGCCCTCAACGTCTCTTCCAGATCTGTAGCGGTATCCAACCGCAGAAGTGCCAGTTGATCAGCGAGCTCGCGATTGGCCAATGTATCCAGAAAATTCTGCACATGCTCACGTAAAGTCGTAGGCGATCCATCCCTGATCGGCAACTTTGGCTCGCAGTCCCTACACATTCAACCGGTGCAGATATTCGATAGGGCTTTCATCCGACCGCTGCTTCGTGTAATAATACTGGCGGGATACCGACTGACCACTTCCACAGTATTGAACTTCGAACTCCTCCACGAGACTTTTCCAACTTGATCGAGTGCTTCTACTCAGCTGGCGATGCCAATTGCGCGCTGGTACTTTTAATAGATCTCCCAGGATCAGACACTTTTCATGATCAGAATCTTTATCCCGCATAAATGCTGACTTGAGGCGACTAATCCAATTCCGCGCTTGATCTTCATCTCCTTCCTTTCCCGAAAATTCTTTTAGATCACTGATCGCAGACATCCTAATCCTGGGAATAGTCTGTTGATCAGGCATCCCAGTGTACGCGGACGCAACGGTGGCTCGTCGTGGCAGTGTGATCGGCTCATCTGGGTCAACGTACTCGCTCTGGGATCGTTGATCATGGCGAATACACGTAGTCTATGTCAACGTCCTTGAACATCTCCGATCTTCCTGGCTTCGTGTGCTGCTGACGAAGCAAATGCACGGATTCCATGTCCACATCCTTGATCGACGCAGCTCTTCTTGTCTTAGCTGTAGTTTTTTGCGCCAACGAATCCAGGTGTCAACTTGCGTCTTTCCTCAGCCCGAAACTTCTCCATAGCCTTGTCAAAGAATGTCTGCAGCTGTGGACTTTGCGATACTTGATCATCTTCTGCCTTGATCGATTGAGGTTCCATCTTAATAACCGAAAACTTGGATTGATCCTTCTGGCAGACTGTCATCCTGGTGATCTTGGGCTATATACTCCCGGCACTACTCGACTCCACTTCAAGTTCATCGCCTTCGGAAGGGGCAGATTCGTAACACGATGATCCCGTATGTTCTGCCACGTTGATCAACGGACCCGCTTCAATCTTCATCGGGGAGTGCGAGGGATCCAACTTAGTAGTTTGGTCCACGATAGGCATCAACAGATGAAACAACTGCTGGGTAGCTTCTGCAAGATCTTCTGGGTCCTGATCAAACACCTCTTCAGCATCGTAGGCGCCTGTCGTCAGACCAGCCTGCTTGATCAGGCGTGTTAGCCTTAGCACGATCTTATGCTTGTTCTTCCCATCCGTAACTGGCTGATCGACCGGTCCGTTCAGTTTCCCGCTGATCATGACCCCAAGTAGGCTCATGATCGAGTTCGTCAATAAGAAATCTTCGAGTTTTCCTTTGTATGCATTTCGGTAAAACGTCTTCACCAGATCAGATTACATTGGCACCATACTTGATCGACCTTCGTCGCTCTACGAACCAGGCGCCTTTAGCAACGCCTTCGGTTGGTCGGACTTGTAATATGTCACCGCTGTCTTCCAATACGGATCATTATACACACATGCAATAGGCGGATAATAACTTGAGTTATGATCCGTAGGGGCTCCCGAAGGAGCCTTGGGAGGTGATTGAGGCTTTTCCTCCTTTATGTCATCAGGATACCTCCCAAGGTCCTTATGATCAGCATTTCCTTTCTTCTTCAGAAGTGACGACGGCGAACTTCCTTCCATCGTCACAACCTCCTCCTCTTTTTCCACCTTTATCTTCACTTCTGCTTCCGCTTCCGTTTTCACTTCCGCATCAGCGCCATCCTGCATAAAATCGCGGTGATATCCCGCGTCGCCCAAAGATCCGGGCACGCGCACCATTGTGGTGGAGCGGATGATCAAAGTTTTGACGCTTGATCAGGCGGTACAACGGATCCCGGACTGCCGACTGACGAAGGGGGTCCTCCGGTTGTCCTTGACTGCTTGTGTTTCTGCTCACCTTGTGTACCCGACGGCTTGGGCGTGGGTCGCTCTCCAGGTGGCGGGGATGTAAACACGGCAATTACTTGATGCAGTATTGGGGGGAACTTGTAAAGCGTTTTCCTATGTGCTTATCAGGCGTGATAAAGTACTATCAAGCTCGAATCAGGTGTGATCAGGCTTTATCATCAGTGATCAGGCTTGGTCAGGCACTAAAAGACGTTGATCAGATGTGATCAGACTTGATCAGGCTTGATCAGGCACAAAAAGTAGTTGATCAGCTGTGATCAGACTTGATCAGGCTTGATCAGGCACTAAAAGTAGTTGATCAGCTGTGATCAGACTTGATCAGGCTTGATCAAGTGATAAAAGTCGCTCAGGTACAAGTTGGTGCGATCTGCGAGTTGTTGATCGCGTGTCAAGAGTTGCAGAGTGTCGATCAGGTGTTGATAGGTGAAGGGGGTACTTGATCAGGCAGCGGAAGGCTTCACTTCCCGATCACGGAGCCTCTGGAGTCTTAAACAGCTAAAGGAACACCCAAATATCTGTATTCCTAGCCTAGACCTACGAGGGGGGGGGTAAATTTCACTTAATCCACCTAGAGTTCCGGTGGGGCGCTTACAGCAGCCGAACTCTAGGGGCCAAACGTGAACCAAACGTGGAGAGGTGAGAGCACTGCTCAACCACACTCCCAAGACCAAAAAAACCTTTACAAAAGAACCGCTGACACAGCGGGCGGAGTTTCCGGGCGAGTTCTCAACACTCTACGCCTGCCGGTGGGCCAAAAAACGCACAAAGTGCTCTGGCCCGAGACGTAGAGGTGTATATCAACTAAAGGGAGGCGCTAGGTGCCGTCCCTGAGGTTTACTTAGTGTTAGGACGCAAAAGGAAAACTTTATTATTGCTTAAAGCCTTAGATCTACCATTTCCCTAATTTCAGACAATCAGAACCGTCCATTCCAGCGTCCTCCGTCCACCAGTCGCTAACAGTAAACTCAAGTGATATTGGCCCCGATTGAGAGAGCAATCTCACACTAAGCCCTTAGATCAGGGCGTATCGGCTAAGTAGCGGCGTATCGCCGCTTAAGGAAGGTCTTCCTCTGTGCGCTAGCCGCACCGTGCGTTTACGCACCGGCTACATCTGGTAGCACTTGTAGTCAATCCAACACCTGTGTTGGTAGACGGCATCCTCTGCAAAGGATGGATCAGGACGATTGGGGTAAGCTAACCCCCGTCGAACAAGAAGCCTTTAAGAGGCTGGTACCCATATTGGGTCAGGATGGCATGCGCCTCCTAGTGGAGCAGGGTCTTGATACCGTGCGTGAGAGGTAACGCCCTCATCGCCCATGGGGCGAGTTTTAGTGGAAGTCGTTCCACGTCCACGGGCGTGCGCCCCCCGTTGTCCTTTAAGATAAAGGAATTCACCAGTGAAAAGGGTGATAACCTTTATGTGTGGCTTCGCGAGGTCGAAACGGCCTTCGCAACAGCGAATGTGATCGAGGAACACTTGCAAGTGGGACTTGCACTAACCCATCTTACGGGCAAAGCCCGTACATGGGCGTTTACGTGTCTGGATTTGGTCACGTAAGTGTTCCCAGACTGGGAAGTCCTTAAGCGAAAGCTTATGGACATGTAAGCTACGCCTGAAATGGTTTTCCAGAATCAGCTGGCGTTTTTGAGGTGCCGTCAGGCACTAGGGACTTGGAGACATACGTCCAAGAACTAAAGACGCTGTTGGCAGGGATGTACGCGAAAGCGTATTCAGGCGACGTGTCCATTCCCGTGTTCATGGGAGGCCTGGGAGAAGGGCCAGAACGTTTGGAGATCTTCCGATGCCGACCCCAATCCCTGGTAAGATGGCGTTTAACGCCGAGAGGAACTTTCGTTCCTCAAAGGTGGGTCCTGAACCCATGGACCATAGTCAGGTCGAAGCGGAGGAGAAACCTTCCGCTAAGCGTTCCTCTGACGCCTTTTCGAAAAGCTTCGAAGCGGAGCTTCTTGCAATGTTGCAGCGGCATGGGCCGCTAAGATGCTTCCTGTGTGGAAGTGCGGATCATCTGCGGAACAGATGTCCGCGAAACCCCCAGCGAGACACTAGCTATATGGGGACGAGGGCGGAAAAAGGCCCTCGCCCAAGCCGTCCGGAAACGACGGCTCCCAGTAGGTGCGGGGCGCCCTACTGGGGGGATCCCTCAGTGCTGTTAATCCCCAGGGTAGGGGCCGACGGCACAAAGCCCCGAGGGAAACGGTGCTTTCTAGCACCGAGTTGGTATACCATCCAGGGTTGCTGGTCGTCCTTGCGGACGTGAAGGCTTTGATAAGCCTTGCAGAGTCTTGATAGACTCTGGA
>CM047587.1:46044763-46065266 GCA_026184515.1 Peronosclerospora sorghi | reverse complement strand
TAACCTCAGAGGAATCCACCTCTACCACTGGCGACTCACCAGTCTCGACTATCTCGGCGTGGGGATTAACCGCCGAACCCCCCCTCGTCAAGGAGCACTTCCTTGACCTCATTGGGACTGATAATTTCAGACATCCCAATCTCTGGCATCTCACGCCAGAATCGCTTTTGCGATCGAGCAAAGGTGGGTTCATGACTCGCCAATGATTCACCCGATCGCGGGTGCGTTGATTCAATGGACTTAGACTTACAGTCTATCAATGGCTCGTGGAGTTCCAGCCACTTCATGCCCAGAATGAGTCTAAATCCAGGACTAGGCAACGTTCTTAGATATCGAAGTCTGTAAACTTCAGCTTAAGGTCAATCGATACCTTGGGTACAGAAACCTGTACACCCGTCGCAAGACGGACTGTGACAACGTCACGAGAACGTTCCTCTAGGGCCTCGGCATACAGCCGACTCTTCAAAACAGAAGCTCGTCTGACATAATTGTCAGACGCTCCAGAGTCTATCAAGACTCTCCAAGGCTTATCAAAGCCTTTCCCGTCCGCAAGGACGACCAGCAAACCTGGCTGGTACACCAACACGGTGCTAAAAAGCACCGTTTCCCTCGGGGCTTTGTGCTGTCGGCCCTACCCTGGGGCTTAACAGCACTGAGGGATCCCCCAGTAAGGTGCCCCGCACCTACTGGGAGCCGTCGTTTCCCGACGGCTTGGGCGAAGGCTTTTTCCCAACCCTCGGCCCCTTCCAGCGACTATCTCGCTGGGGGTTTCGCGGACATCTGTTCCGCAGATGATACGCACTTCCACACAGGAAGCATCTCAGCGGCCCCTGCCGCTTGCATTGCATGAAGCTCCGCTTTAGAACCCAGCGAGACAGAGTCAGCGTGACTCTTAGCGGAAGGTTTCTCCTCCGCTTCGACCTGACTCAGGTCCATGGGTTCGGGACCCACCTTAGAGGAACGAAAGTTCCTCTCGTCTTTAAACGCCATATTAAACGCCTCCCCCAGGTATTAGGGCGGCATCGGAAGAGCTCCGAACGTGCTGGCCCTTCTCTCAGGCCTCCCATAAACACGGGAATAGACACATCGTCCGAATACGCTTTCGCGTACATCCCTGCCAACAGGGTCTTAAGTTCTTGGATATATGTTTACAAGTCCTTAGTGCCCTGACAGCACCTCAGAAACGCCAGCTGATTCTGTAAAACCAGATCAGGCGTGGCATACATGTCCATAAGCTTTCGATTAAGGACTTCCCAGGTCGGGAACACGTCCATAACCGAATCCTAGCACGTAAACGCCCATGCACGGGCTTTACCCGTAAGATGGGTCAGTGCAACTCCCACTTGCAAGTGATCTGCGATCACATTCGCTGTGGCGAAAGCCGTTTCGACCTCTGACATTGGGTATTTTACATATTTTCATGTGGGTACATATTGGGACCGTAGGGAGGTAGTATTGGTTTGAGTTGTGAATTTGCCTAAAAGAGAAAAAGTCGTTTGGAATCTTTTGGTTTTGTCTTTGGGCTAACACCTCAACAGGAGTTCGTTTAAACCTTTGCTATGTGCATCAGTCGCCTCCGCCCGCCGCGGAGTGTTTGGGAGCAGAGGGTCGAGTAATCCTTTCTAGCTCATTATACCCGGTCTGGAAGTGCCACACGCGCATTTGGTCAGCCGGAAGTCCCTCGGCGGGAGCACGCATTGGTCGACTTCCTCAAGTTTTAGTCACGTACGTTTGGAACGTACTAACAAGTGGATTGGTCTTTACGTGGAGATATCGGTTGTGGAATTCACGAGCATATTGGATCTTTACGTGGACATATTGGTTTAATATAACATTGGTTGGAGTTTAGACCGGCTTTTGTCTTCTCTCATATTGGTCAGGGGCTAGACCGGTTGAGTGGTCTACCCTCTATTATCTCGTATTGGTTGGGTCTAGATCGATTGGACGATCGACCCATTAAAATTTATCTATTGGAAGTGTTTCTGGTCTGCTCGTACCCGGGGTGAAGAGTTCCACCCTAGGTACACCTACCCAGCACGGTCTCCGATATTCAAGACAGAATCAGATCAATCTGCGATCCCGATCCACCGAGTGTGTAACTAGCCCATTCCATCGGGTACACAAGGTGAGATGGCAACGCAAGATGAATCGGCCCAGGCGTCTTCTGTTGATGATCGGTCGTCTGCCAGCAGCGGACGATAAGATCGGATCGCAAGCGAAGGTCCGCGGGGTACCCCCCCCGTAAGTTGGAAGGCTGGGCACGATGGTGGTCAGGTTCTAGACACAACTGTGTTCGATTTTGAACTTGACTCCACCACACCTGCGAATGCGCGACGATGAGGGCGCACACGAAGCTGAGCCTGAAAAATTACAGGTTATTACTTGCTTCAAGCACTTAACCCTTCGAGGCAAAGCAACAAATGGAAGCTCTAACAAAGAGTCCAACTAGCAGTAAAATGAGTATAGACAAGTGTTGATCAAGCTTCCTTCTGGTCTGATTCGAATCTTCGGAGGCGAGTATCTAACTACTATAGCAACTAACTTACAATATTGCCGGATTTTTAGCTGCACCAATCCGGACTATCTTCCAGCCTCTACCATCGATTTTCCTTCCTCCATTTTAACAAGAAACCTCCATGCATACATAAGATATACAATTCCAGTAAGTTTTGCGAAGGCGCACGGGATCACTTCCATTGGTGAAAAGAAGAACCTGCGATGCCTTCAAGCCTTGGGTGCCAGTTTGTCGACCATTCTTGACAGTTCTTAGTCGAAAAACCGACGATTTTAATCGTTCTCAATACATTGTTTACGAGCAGAGCTTGTTACCTTTAATTGCGTACGACGAAGACTCGCCGTGGTTGGTATCGTAAGATGAAGTATAATCATCCTGCTGCTCGGTGATAAAGTGCATGCAGGACCGCTTGCGAGACCCACTGTACTCGCCATCTGGTTGACTCGCTATCTGTGACAGGTAGCAGTCATAGGAGTCGAAATCCGTTTTAATAACTTGAACCCGCGGCTCGTATCGTGTGTCGAACAATGAGTAGATCTTCTAGCTCATCATGAAGCACATGTTGTTGCAGCAGCAGCAATGTATTCTAGATCCACCGTGTCACAGTATCCATGATCCAAACGCCGAATTTTCTTTAATGGAGTCTTGTGTGGGCTACCGTTGCCGCCTCCTTGCTCGGGGGTAGATGGAGCCGTGTTACAGCCATCAATAGACTCAACGGCCGTTATATCACTTGGATGCTCAGCGGCTTCATCGTCATCTTCGACTATAATAGCAAAAGCGCAGGCTTGTTGTAGGTATGTGAGAAGTTCACGTCTGGCCGACTGTTTTGGCATGGTTACTATTTGAATGTTTACGGAGAGGTTTAAGCAGCAAGGTAGAGGTGTGTGTACGAGAGAGCGCTATTTGTGCAAGAAAGGAGAGTTTAGGGACGTAAGGGACGGTCGTCCGTTGGCGCTTCCGTCGCTACACCTTCTTAGGACCCAGAAATACGGTCCGTTCATGATGCCTGATTGGGACCGTTCACCAAAGGGGGTAATTCAAAACAAAATAAACGTTTATTTTGGATATGAGCAGCTCGAGAGCTTCTCATTCCAAAGTGTGTAACCGAACCTGTGGTGCAGTGGTTTAGGCCCCACCAAGGGACCGGGATGTCACGGGTTCGAGTCCCGCAGTGGAAAAGAATCCAAGGCCGGGTAGAGTCGGTGTCCAAGTGTAATGAAGAGGCCCTTACAGCACGCGATTGACATGGATTACACCCACTTAATTAAATGGGGAGGTTCTCTATATCTCCAAAGTGTGTATATCGTGTGAAATAAACGTTCATATCGCGAGTATTTTATTTCACGAAATAAACACTTTTTTTCTTATATCTGACCCCCTAATAGGGGGTGTCAATCCTAACCATATAGCATGTTATATGGGTGAAGTTTATATCACCCATATGAAGTTTATATTCCCGATATGACATGTTTATATGCAATATGATATAACCCACCTCTCGAGGTGGGTTATTTCCAATATGAACCATTCATATCAAACCATGTACCATTTTGGAAACAACGCAATGCTGCACGAGATTCGTGAACAGAGGAAGGCGCTCAAGGACAAGCTCGACACGTTGATCGACGCGACCACGGACCTCATGATGGGCGAAGGTGACAACGTGCAGTAATTCTCTGTAATAATGCGATGGATGGTACAGTGCACATTCCAAAGTTGGACATGTTGTCCAGGCTCTTTATTGGTGAGAGCTTCGTGGAAGAGTCTGAGGAGATGGCTCAAGACTACATTGAAAAAATGCGTGGAGGTGCGTGTGATGTGTTGCACTTTTGTATTCCCAAACGTTAATGAATTTGATGATTTATGTAGGAAGAAAATATGGAGATGAACAAGTTGCAAGAAGAAGAGTCCAAGCTCGAGGCTCGATAGGCGGTGAGAAAGTAATTCGACTCCGTTTACAAAGTTGTCTTTACGAATACCGGATGTGGCGTGAAGGCTCTGAAGAAGTTGCTGTATGGCCGATTTGGTCAAAGTATTAATCTGGAAGATAGTTAAGCCTTGTAAGACTCATGTTGACATTTCACACGAGCTGGTAATGTTACAGCTGGACGAATGGAGGTACATTCGGGTTCCGTCCGACAAGGGCGTCGTTGCTTCGGGTAGTGTTCCCCACCCAAATTGACTTGGTAAATGCATAGAAGATGTCACCATTAACTATATGCCACAATACCTTTCGGTAGAGAACTGTTGTTGACTGAAGCTACATATCTATTTAAGTAGGGCGCCACTATTGCCACAGACGTTTTGTCTATTGCCACAGACACCACCACCACAGCCAATCGGAAGCCGCCGTCGCCTTGGGTATTATACAAGTTGATTTTTTTTCATGAGATAAACTTTATCATAAGCCGAATTAGAAGATGGACGACGATGTCAAGTCCGCGGCAAATGCCATAAATGTACGTGGGTATCAGTGATTACCATAATGTACTTACTTTCATTTCCTATTTCTCATTTACATGCTATGTATAATACTTTCTCGTCTTTTTTTATCTTTCCGTTCAGGACCGAGGTGTCAACTTGGACTTCGGTACGTCTATATATATATATATATATATACGCAGAAATTCTACGTGCCGTAACGTTGGTTTTGAGTGCTTCTGAGTAGTAGAGGTTTCAGTAGTCGATGTCGACGAGATAAACGATGGACTTATGTCCCCAAAGGCTCGAGATACTAGTACAATTATTGGCTCTGAAGACAACAAGACTGGAAGATACGTCGGACATTCAGCAACGCCTGATACAAGCAATATTGCCGTTCAGAAAAGATCCGACACTTGCTGAGCTATCATTGAAGTCACCAGATGCGTATGCCGTTTTGGCTCTCAACGACTCTCATCTTTTCTTTGGCATCGTGCACCAATGCGGCATCTTTCCTTGATTACAATGGAAAAACAGAAGACTGGTAGTATGATTTTAGTCGTCTCGCTTCCGCTTACACACTCGTCGGAATATTTTTCTTGGGCTTACCCATGCTCATCTGGATCGTGGACAAATATTTCCAGGTGCCCATGATTTTCTTTTTCTCATGTGCCTCTATGGTTAATCGTCGATTGTGTTCATAAGTATTATACATAGCATGTAAATGAGAAATAGGAAATGAAAGTAAGTACATTATGGTAATCACTGATACCCACGTACGTTTATGGCATTTGCCTCGGACTTGACATCGTCGTCCATCTTCTAATTCGGCTTCTGATAAAGTTTATGCCAAGAAACAAAAAAATATCAACTTATGTTTATAACCAAGGCGACGGCTGCTTCCGATTGGCTGTGGTGGTGGTGTCTGTGGCAATAGACAAAACGTCTGTGGAAATAGACAAAACGTCTGTGGCAATAGTGGCGCCCATTTAAGTACATTTACAAAACTATGGGCGTGATTGTAAGGAGGAAAAAAGGAACAGCGGGAGTTCTTCCCCTCAACTAGGGATGAAGTTGGGGAGGTCTTGTTGCCGAGTGTAGAGTGGATGAGAATTTTTTTTATATGAACATTAGCCGGTGAGCAATATGACAAGGGAACCTCAAGTTTGACGCGCTTCATATAAACGGGATATCAAATTTATATGCGGTGAGGCAGGTGGGTTGATATACGCTTAATATCAAAATTCGCATATGCTAAGATTGACACCCCCTAATAAGTGAAATTAAAGTGGAATATAAAGCTCGTTTACGTTTTATTACTACTTTTGCATTGTCCTACTTTCGTTTCTTTGTGGAATTTGACGCATAAGTACACTATTGCTAGTTGGAACGTGCACGCATTGGTACACGGTTACGGATATGAGTGACAACGAACATACCGACTATTGCCCAGAACCGTGGGTGAAATCCGATTTTCAGTAGTTTCTCTGCCGTAAGTAAAGCCTCTTTCCCACCACCAGATCCTCCCCCAGAACCTTTGCATGGCCTTATGGAGGTTAGCAGAGGAGTTCTGTTATCATACAGGGTTGAATTCGTCACATTATACTTCCTGAAACCAACCAACTTGGTTTTACCCGGGATCGAACCCGGGACCTTCCGGTTCCGTTGCGAGTAGTGAACCACTCGACCACGGTCGGATTCTGTTATCATATAGGGATACAGCAGTGCGCTACCTTTTACCCTTGTTGGTGCAAACTTCAATGGGCGCTTTGCCCAAGGTGGTATAACAGTTACCGCCTGAAGGAGAACTGTTCCAACGAATAAGCAGTGTTCTACCTCTAAGGGAAAGAGAGAGACCAAAAATTGCCGAGCTCCAGATTGCGAATCCGTACGCAGAGTTGGGGGCTATTGTGGAAATAAAGAGCGTTCGACCTAGGATTATTACAAAGTATGTTGCATGATACTGTTATACGGTACCTGTTCAGTAATAATCTTTGGACAGAAGTCTGATCGATAAAGAGATATCGTATTGAACGCCGTCTTTACGTGTATATTTGCCCTTTATCTGCGCTTCACGAATTTTCCCTATCGTGTAGGCAAAGGGATGGCTGTTTAGATGCTACCTTTACAAGGTTAAGCTATTCAACTGAATGGATTATCCCCAGAGTGAGTGAGTGCCTAGTAGTAATAGAAAAGTCGGCCAGTATGTAATTCTGCTCTAATATACTGTACAAACTTAAAGTGTTTTTCTCCATTGAGTGCTCATGTCGGATAGAAATCGGATAACCAGTGATTGTATCCACTGAAAAGCCCATTAAGCCCCAAATGGCGCCGAAAAAGGGAAAGAAGAACGCAAAGAAGGTCACCACCACCGCCGCGACGTCGGATGATCTCGATGACATATTGAACGAGTTCGCACCCAGTACGAGTGATGGTCACGAGCAGGTGCCGCTTCATGAGGTTGAGGAGCAGGAGCAGGACAAGATCCAGGATGAAGAAGGCGTGGACGTTGCGGCTGCCGCGTACCTGGCATCTCTTGGGGTTGCCCCCGTCACTGGCGGAGAGAAGAAAGATGAGAAGAAGAAGAAGAAAAAGGGTAAGAAGAAAGTGGGTGAGACCAAGAAGGAGGACGACAAGAAGCCCATGTCGGCTGCGGCCAAGGCGCTGATGGAACGTCAGGCCCTTTTGAAAGCCGAGCAGGAGCGAATAGAGAAGGAACGGTTAGAGCAGGAGCGCATTGCCAAAGAAGAGGAGGCCAAGCGTCTGGCGGCCATCGAGGCGGAAGAGGAGCTTCGCCGGAAAAAAAAGGAGGCGCGGGCGGCTAAGATTGAGCGGCAAAAGAAGGAGGGAACGTACATGACCAAAGCCCAGAAACAGAAGGCTGCGAAGGCTCAAGCGGCTTTGGAGGCAATGCAGCAGGCAGGTCTTGTCCCTGAGGCTACTGGTGAGAAGAAGAAAGTGGTGTTTTCGGATAAAAAAAAGAAGAAAAAGAATACTGTTGACAAGAAGGACGAGTCCAACAAGGACGAGTCCAACAAGGACGAGTCCAACAAGGACGAGTCCAAGAAGGATGAAGTGATGGAGCCTGAGGAACAAGTTGACCATACGGAGGCGGCGGAGAACGTGAAAACGGAACAGAGTAAGGAAATTGAAGCTCCAGAAGCGTGGGATGACGAGGATTGGGAGACGAGCGATGTCGTGGCGTCGCTGGAAGATAAGATACAAGAGGTCAAGGAAGAAAGTAATGGCGCTGACTGCAGCAGTGACGGAGACGAAGATCTTTTAGTGCAGGAACAGAAAAAAGAGCAGGAGCGATTACGGCAACAGGGTATTGCTCTCAAGAAACGTCAAGAAGAATTAGCTGAGCAGATGCGTCAGGAGGCCGAGGAGGAATGTCAGCGGTCCAAGGCAAAGCTCGAAGCCGAGCGCAAGAAGAAAGAAGCGGCCGATCGTCGCCGCGAGCGGGAAGCTGCCGCACGAGCCAATGTCTCTTTGGACAACCTGCGCTCGCCGATTTGCTGTATTATGGGTCATGTCGATACGGGTAAGACGAAATTGCTGGACAATATCCGGAAAACAAAGGTGCAGGACGCCGAAGCTGGAGGCATTACGCAGCAGATTGGTGCGACCTTTTTTCCTGTGGAAGCGATTAAACAAAAGACGGCTCGACTCATTGAGACGATGAAATTGGAATTTCGGTTGCCTGGTTTGCTCGTGATTGATACGCCTGGTCACGAATCGTTCACCAACTTGCGTACCCGTGGGTCGTCGTTGTGTGACATTGCCATTTTGGTCGTTGACATTATGCACGGTCTCGAGCCCCAAACCCTCGAGTCTTTGCGCCTCTTGCGTCAGAAAAGGGCGCCGTTCGTTGTTGCGCTCAACAAGATTGATCGATGCTATGGCTGGAAAACGATGCCTGATATGCCCGTCCAGGAGGCGCTCAAGTATCAGAACGAACACGTTCTTCGCGAGTTTGAGGACCGCGCCAAAGCGATTATCGTCGAGTTTGCCGAGCAAAAGTTGAATGCTGAAGTGTACTGGCGAAACAAAGACTTGGCGCACACGGTCTCGCTCATTCCCACGAGTGCTATTTCCGGTGAGGGTGTGCCCGATTTGCTCATGATGCTGACGCGATTGACGCAGGAGCGGATGGCAAAGTCCCTGGCATTTGTCGACATTTTGCAGTGTACTGTACTCGAAGTGAAGGTAATCGAGGGTCTTGGTACGACCATTGATACGATTCTCGTGAATGGGACGCTGGAGGAAGGCGCGACGATCGTCGTGTGTACATTAGACGGTCCTGTGGTCACAACGATTCGATCCTTGTTGACGCCGCACCCGATGAAAGAAATTCGAGTCAAGGGCGAATACCTTCACCATCAAAAGATGAAAGCGGCCATGGGTGTGAAAATTTGTGCGCAAGGGCTCGAAAAAGCCGTCGCGGGGACTCAAATTTACGTCGTGGGGCCTGACGATGATGTCGAGGAGCTCAAGGACTCGGTCATGTCGGATCTCACGAGTATTTTGGACTCGGTCAAGGCCACTCGGCGCGGTGTCATGGTGCAAGCGTCGACACTGGGTGCGCTCGAGGCGCTTTTGGAATTCCTCCGTACGTGTGACCCGCCCATTCCCGTTTCATGTGTCAACATTGGACCCGTGCACAAGAAAGACGTCATGCGCGCGTCGGTGCAGCTCGAACACCAGCCCGAGTTTGCAACGATCCTGGCGTTTGACGTCAAGGTGCATCATGACGCCACGGAGTTGGCATCCGAGCTCGGGGTGCGGATTTTCACGGCGGACATCATTTACCACCTCTTTGATCAGTTTACGGCGTACATGGAGAATTTCCGTATGGCTCGGCGCGAGGAATTCGAAGAAGTGGCCGTGTTTCCGTGCGTGCTCAAGATCCTGCCGACGTGCATCTTTAACAAGAAGGACCCGATTATTCTTGGTGTGGATGTCGAAGAAGGCATCCTCAAGGTGGGGACGCCGCTCGTCGTCCCCTCCGCCGGTGGGTTCTTGGTGGGCAAGGTGGGCTCGATTGAACGCGAGCACAAGGAGGTGGACCGCGCGAAAAAAGGCGCGTCCGTGGCCGTGCGCATTGACAATGAGGGGAGTGTCATGTATGGCCGACATTTTGACCACAAGCACAAGTTGGTCTCGCGCCTGACGCGCCAAAGCATTGACGCATTGAAAGAGAATTTTCGGGAAGATCTGCAAAAGGAAGACTGGCAGCTCGTGATAAAGCTCAAGAAGGTGTTTGATATCATTTAGAGCGCCGTAGGGCGTCGTCCAGACTGGCTAGAAGGTGCCATTGGATCTGGTAAGCAATAAATGACAGGAGAGGAAGGCGGCGCATCGTTTCGATGGCCCACGTTAGGTAAAACTGATTCGGGTCATTGCTTGCTCAAGTGTGTAAACTTAAATCCATCGACAGACAGGCACGAGTCGGTACACTTTTCTAGAAGACTCGTATCGATTAAGTATCGAAGATAGGTACGAAGAATGGCGCATTCATTACGCCGGCCCCCGACGGGGGAAACATTTCGCCGAGGTTTAGGTGTTAAAAAAAGAGTTTGTTTCGAGCCATTAGTTAGCGATGCGAAATTGAAGTTAAAGAGCCAAGTGGTCAGTGCGTGAGAGAATGTGTCCAGGAGGGAAAGCCGAAAGTACGACGTGCGTCAGTAAATGAATGACCTTGGCGGTCAAAGCGACAGCACACCATGCCCCAGTGGGCTGTTCATTAGCGCTCAATAGGTAACCTCTGGGTCCCATGTGTGATGCAAGGTGCAACCCTAGAAAGAGCGACCCGTCGTACATTGTCGATAGAGATAGGAGGGAATTCGAAGTAGAGATAGGAGGGAATTCGAAGTGTTGAGTCACTTTACAATTTGATCACCACAGTCATTTGTCCTTACTATCGGCTCTGTCATGATGCACAGAATACGAACGCAACAGCTGGCCATAAAATCGGGCGCACTACGCGCGATGCGTGTGCCAAAGTTCTTACGCAACCTGTATGAGATGCTCCATCACGAGGATCAAGCCATCCTGGCATGGTCGAAAGATGGTTCGTACTTTCAAATCTTTGACACGAGACGACTCGAGATGACAGTGCTCCCCAAGTACTTTAAGCACGGCAAGTTCGCGAGCTTCCAACGTCAGCTCAACAACTTTGGCTTTCGCAAATGGACCAAGACGCAGTCCAGCGTCTGCACTTTTAGCCACCACCATCTCGTGCGCTACCACCCGCAGCAATTGGCTGACTTTATCAGCCAGAGATCCCCTCTGAGTAGCGTCCGTTCTGTAGCCGATCTCAGCTCGACCACGGGACGCAAGCGAACATTGACGGAGCTCGTACAATCTACAGATGCCGCTATTCCTGCTTTAGCAAAGACTATGAAGCGCGGGAATTCTAGCTACCGCGGACTGCCACAGCCCGTGGACGCCAAAACTCGATCAACCCTAGCTCCTTTGAAATGTGCTCGCTCTGCCACAGATCCGATCGGTTTCATACTGGCTAATGGAATGAGTGACGTGACTTTTACAAAAGCATCGGTGGAACAAGTGGTTAACTGCTCAGTTGAAAAACAGTATGATCATCTTCCGATAGCGGGGCGTCAAGAAAACTTGCCTTTGGAAAAACTACTCGAGATGCGAATGTTGAACGATTGCTTCGATTTTGGGACAGAGGCCAATTTATATACAGCATCAATCCCCTTAAGTGGTATACTGTGGTCATCACTTCCATCCACATGGCAATGCGACACAATTTTTTCACAACCTGGCCGCATGCACGTGGAAGAGCGCTCTCTTTGGAATTTGCTTTGATACCTGTCACAGTAAAGTACGCTTTTCAGTGCGTCAGAAAGGGTTAAGACACATGTACTAGTTTATCTGTTCCGTAAGTTACCATAAGCACGATATCGATCCAAGTGTAATCTAAAACATTCAATTCCAGTAGTTATCTCAAAGTCTAGACCTCTAGAAATTAATTAGGCGACAGTATGACATACGTATCACCATCATTTAGGAATAAAGTCTTTGTCGTCTGTATCCTTGGTGTCCATCGGTCTACTTGGCGTATATGCAACTTGTCGGAAGTTGACACGAGTTGGGAGCACGTGTAACTTTCCGTAATGGCAGTTCAGACCGTTAGTGCCTGACTGCCGTTGGGATGGAAGTTTCTCTGAAAGAAGCGTGCCCTACCTGATCAGGGTTGTAGCCAGTGCGTACACACACGGTGCGGCTAGCGCACAGAGAAAGACATTCCTAAAGCGGCGATGTGCCGCTACTTAGCCGATACGCCCTTATAAAAGGGCTTAGTAAGAGAGAACTCTCTTACTCGGGGCCAAGATTCCACTTTGGTTTACTAGTTAGCACAAGCTAACGCCTTAACACAAGTGTAACGGGGTTACATTCGGGTAACACTGAGTGTTGGTGTACATGAGTACACTACGGTTGAGGTCAGTATTGACCGAGTTGAAAGGTCTCGAACCTTTGGTTATTTTAACCAATCAGGGCAGGGGCCCTTGGTGTGGTGGTGTGTCAGCCATCCACGTGTCAGTACACAGGTGTGTACACTACATTTTAGCTAGGTACGAATTAGGAATATTCTACTTAGTATTACATATAGTTTATATTAGTTTAAATTAATTTAGGCTAATTACATATTAAATATATTCAGTTTATAAAAATACTTAAGACTGCCAGGCGCGCGACCACGCCCGGTCGCGCGCGCAGTGAGTGCAGTAGCCTAAGGGAGTCCTCCCTTACGCTACCTCCCTTTATAAGGGAAGTCTTGTTACAAGGGGTTAGCGAAAGCTATCTGTAAACCACCCCGGGAATCTTGGCCCCGAGTAGGAGAGCTCTCTCCTACTAAGCCCTTTTTAAGGGCGTATGGGCTAAGTAGCGGCGAACGCCGCTTAAAGGAAAGTCCTCCTCTGTGCGCTAGCCGCACCGTGCGTGTACGCACCCGGGTACATCTGGCAGCACTTGTAGTCAATCCAACACCTGTGTTGGTGATCAACATCCTCTGCAAGGGATGGATCAGAACGATTGGGGTAAGCTAACCCCCGTCCAACAGGAAGCCTTTAAAAGGCTGTTACCCATATTGGGTGAGGATGGCATGCGCCATCTAGTGGAGCAGGGCCTCGATGCCGTGCGTGAAAGGGTGAATGCCCTTATCGCCCATGGGGAGAGTCTTCGCGGGAGTTATCCCGCGTCTTCGGGGGTGCGCCCTCCGATGTCCTTTAAGATAAAGGAATCCACCGGCGAGAAAGGTGAAAACCTTTATGTGTGGCTTCGAGAGGTTGAAACCGCATACGACACCGCGAACGTGATCGAGGATCACCTGCAAGTGGGACTTGCACTGACCCATCTTACGGGAAAAGCCCGTACATGGGCGTTTGCGTGTCCGGATTCGGTCAGGGAAGTGTTTCCGAACTGGGGAGTCCTTAAGCGAAAGCTTATGGACAGGTATGCAACGCCTGATATGGTTCTCCAGAATCAGCTGGAGTTTTTGAGGTGCCGTCAGGACACTAGGGACTTGGAGACATATGTCCAAGGACTGAAGACCCTGTTGGCAGGGATGTACGCAAAAGCGTATTCGGACGATGTGTCCATTCCCGTGTTGATGGGAAGCCGGAGAGAAGGGCCAGCACGGTCGGAACTGTTCCGATGCCGACCCCAATCTCTGGGGGAGGCGTTTAAGATGGAGTTTAACGCCGAGAGGAACTTTCGTTCCTTTAAGGTGGGTCCTGAACCCATGGACCTGATTCAGGTCGAAGTGGAGGGGAAACCTTCCGCTAAGAGTCACTCTGACTCTTTTTCGCAGAGCTTCGGGGCGGAGCTCTTAGCTATGTTGCAGCGGCGTGGGCCGCTAAGGTGCTTCCTATGTGGAAGCGTGGATCATCTGCGGAACAGATGTCCACAAAATCCCCAGCGAGATAGTCGCTGGAAGGGGCCGAGGGCGGCAAAAAGGCCCTCGCCCAAGCCGTCGGGAAACGACGGCTCCCAGTAGGTGCGGGCGACCTACTGGGGGGGATCCCTCAGTGCTGTTAAACCCAGGGTAGGGGCCGACAGAGCAAAGCCCCGAGGGAAACGGTGCTTTCTAGAACCGAGTTGGTGTACCAGCCAGGTTTGCTGGTCGTCCTTGCGGACGTGAAAGGCTTTGATAAGCCTTGCAGAGTCTTGATAGACTCTGGAGCGTCTGACCATTATGTCAGACGAGCTTCTGTTTTGAAGAGTCGGCTGTATGCCGAGGCCCTAGAGGCACGTTCTCGTGACGTTGTCACAGTCCGTCTTGCGACGGGTGTACATGTTTCTGTACCCAAGGTCTCGATTGACCTTAAGCCGAAGTTTGCAGACTTCGATAGCTCAGAACGTTTCCTAGTCCTGGATTTGGACTGATTATGGGCATGGAGTGGCTGGAACGCCACGAGCCATGGATAGACTGGAAGTCTAAGTCCATTGGCTCAACGCACCCGCGATCGGGTGAAGCATTGGCGAGTCATGAACCCACCTTTGCTTGATCGCAAAAGCGATTCTGGCGTGATATGCCAGATATTGGGATGTCGGAGATGATCAGTCCCAATGAGGTCAAGGAAGTGTTCCTTGACGAGGGTGATTCGGCGGTTAATCCCCACGCCGATATAGGCGAGACTGGTGAGTCGCCAGTGGTAGATGTGGATTCCTCTGAGGTTAAGCGCGAGGCTCTTCCTAGAGAAGAGACCCGTATTTTGTCTCTTCTGCAGGTCGGGATTCCCGACCACGCCGTGTTTGGCGAAAACGTTGCGACTCCAGTGGTAGGGGTAGAGACCCCTGTGGTTAAGCGCGAGGCGCTTCCAAGCGAAGAGACCCGTAGTTCGTCTCTTTCGCACGTCGGAAATGATTCCTACCACGCCTTATTAGGTGAGACCGGCGAGTCACCAGTGGTAGAGGTAAAAACCTCTGTGGATAGGCGCGAGGCGCTTCCAATAGATGGGGCAATTGACTCCCCCCATCTGGTCCCGGGATGAGTCCCGAGGCCAGTAGTCAGCAGTCCTATCGGATGCTGAATAGTGTGACAGGTGTTGTCACATAAGGCGTAAGCCTTGAACTGGGGTAGGCGAACTGTTGTCGTTGGAGGAGATGGCCTTCAACGAGTTTGAGGCTGCTGTAAAAAGCAGATGAAATCAACGAGGTTGTCGTATTGCGTCCGGAAGAGGAGTTGAACTCCTCATCCACGATGGACGAGTCAGTTTTGGTGAAAACCAAACAATGAACCAGCGATTTTTAATCGCTTGGTGACCCAACTCTTCCGCCCTCATAGAAAGTACGCTCAGACGTACTTCGACGATATATTCGTTCATAGTCGTGCGGAAGGCTACTTGTATGATATTCAGACGCACCTGATACATCTTCGAGCGGCGCTCGAATGTAGGCGAGAGCATCAGTTATATGCAAACGCATCCAAATGTATCTTTGGTGCTGAGGAAATTCCTTTCCTCGGATGCTTCATCGGTAAGGATGGAGTGCGGGCGTATCCCGCGAAGGTGAAAGACATTGTGAAGTGGCCTTCGCCTGTAAATCTTAGAGATTTACGGAAGTGGCTTGGATTAGCCAATTATCTCCACAAATACAGCGAGAACTACGCTGAAATGGCGAAGCCATTGACGGGCCTTCTTAAGAAGGATGTTGACTGGTGTTGGGAAACCAAACACCAAAACGCTTTTGAAGCGCTAAAGGGGAGCTTGTTAAAAGCTCCCGTTCTTGCTCTCCCAGACTCTGGGAAACCTTTTAGCGTCGTCTGCGACGCCTCCGATTTCGCAATCGTATGTGCTTTGTTACAAGCAGACTACGAGGGACGAGAACGCGTGATTGCGTTTGAGTAGAGGCAGCTTAAAGCTGCGGAACGGGATTATCCCGTTCATGACAAGGAGCTACTTACAATGAAGTATGCCCTTGTCAAGTTTAGGGTTCACCTACTCGGCTCAAAGCCGTTCGTGGTTTATACTGACCACGCGTCCTTACGGACAGCGACAAAGTCGCCTCATCTATCGCAACGGATGGCCCGTTGGCTCTCCTTCTTTGCGGAGTACAACTTTGAGGTTAAGTATAAACCTGGCAAGCAGAACGTGCTTGTAGACGCGTTTTTGCGTCGTCCCGATTACGAGCTCGCTCACGCGACATTCGTCACCTCGTCTGTGGTGGATCTCATAGGCCAGGCATATGAGAAAGACCCACAGTGTACGGCGCTTATCACCGCGTTGGGTGAAAAGGGACTTGGCTCGTCTGATCCAACCCTGTCAAGTCGAGATAAAGCTCGTTTACACCGTTACAGGTACTGTGACGGTTTGCTATATTATAGTACGGGCGCGGAGGACACTCCGCGGGTGGTTGTTCCTCATGATGAGGAACTGAAATATAAAGTCCTCTTTGAGGCACATGACGCCCCTACCGGGGGTCATTTAGGTCGGGGTAAGACCTACTGCGCTTTGAGCGCTTTGTATTGGTGACCCAAATGTACAAGTGGGTCGGTGCGTATATTCGCATTTGTGAGTCGTGCTAGAGGGTCAAACCCTCTTCAGATTCAGCTGCTGCAGGACACAGTTGGAATTGCCAACTGTTCGTGAGGACCAAGTCAACATATAGCATACAATTGGGAATTGCCAATTGTTCGTGTGGGCGAAGTCCACCTATAAATATGAAGATGAGCCTTTGGCGGAGTAGCCGTTCCAACGGCGTGTTGAAAATCCATTAGTATGGATTTTATCTTCGTTTTTCAGAAGGATAAGGCCGGTTCCACCGGCGTTTCGGTCTTTGTAGACCGTTTGAGCAAGATGCTCACCTGGCAGCGGTTCCAGAGTCCATTGATGGACAAGAAGGAACGCGTTCATCTTGTTGTTAAGGATTTTCTCCGGAGCTTATGTACGGATTCTCCAAGAGTTGGAGTGAGATGCTTCCTATGACCAAATTTGCCATAAACAATTCGGTGCATGCATATACGGGGTTTACCCCGTTTAATGTGAACGGATTCGTAAATCCGCGGGTTACGTTGACGCCACGTGTGTGTGGCCCAGAGCTTGAGGGGGGAGGAGTCCCCGATGTCAGCCCTGTATGCTCCTGTCCGTTTGTTTGGCCTACCCGACAGGGCGGCTGGCAGGCTTCCCGGCCGGGTGCAGCTCGGGTCTGCGCTTGTAGCCGCCACGGCTCGCGCACTGGGCTACTTCCACGGCCTCAGCGACCTAGAAGAATCTATTGTTTGTTTGTTGGGCCTACCCGGCAGGGCGGCCGACAGGGTGCCCGACGGCAGGACGGGGCGGAGCGTCTGATGGCGCGACTCCACCATCGGGGTCAAACCCAGTACTTGGTGAAGTGGAAGGGTTATCCACATTCACAGCGTTCGTGGGAGTTCGAGACTCCCCTGCGGCAGGATTGCCGTGACGTCGTTGACGCTTTCGAGCGGGAGAATCCCGCTGTGAGTCAACGACCAAAGGGGCGGGGTAAGCCCCTTCACCCCCAGTAGTTGGGAGCCCTCCGGAGGCAGATGCGGAACCCGCACTGTGCTCCGGCACCGTAGTGAGGGCACGGGCGCTAGCATAGCGCATGAGATAAGGGGCACGTAACTGCCCCATGGGTTTGGCTCTGGCAAACGCCATGCACAATGCCCTCTCTATCCGAACGTCACGTTCGGAATAGATGTTGTACAGCTTTAAAAAACTCGGGGAGACGTTTCTCCCCTCCGCCTAAGCGCGGAACTTCTGCTCTGCCTCTTTGGCATATTCTCCTTGCAGGAGAATGAAGGGAACCTCGCGGAGGTTCCAACAACGGCACCCTGTGCCTGTTTCTCGAGGCGCTCTCGATATGAGGTAGCATTGAACTGCTTCTGCGTGAGCAGTTTTTCCCGGAGTTGATTCCGGCGTGTGATGTGTTGCGGCTGTACAGTCGCGAGGCCAGGGGTATAGAAGACTAAACCCTTCTGTACCTCATTCATGGCCCACTTTTGGAGGTCACGAGGACCTCCAAAACGATATACCGCCCGTGGAGGGCGCATGGGGGGGGCGTGCAAGGAAGCTTTTAACGCCTGTGCGGCATTTTGAGCCTCTTGAGCTGCGTCCAGCTCAGTAGTGGTGATCGCCTTCGGTGATTCGGATATGTCATCCGAGGTTGGTTCCGATGCGCAATTTCACGCGGCAGTATAGCCGCTGGACCAAGGGTATAGGAGGCTAAACCCCTCTTGACCGCGTTCTTAGCCCTCTTTTGAGGGTCGCGAGGTCCCTTCCGTGCCCGTCAGGCACGTCGGGCCTCTTGAACCAAGGACGGTTCATTGGTGGTGGTTGCCTGTGGCAACCTGGAGGTATCACCCCTAGCGGGTAACGGTGGCGCACGAGTTAGTGCGTTTTCCCCACGTGTGGGGAATGGGTTGGATGACTGATAGCGCCGTTCGGTGCTATCAACATCTCCAGCCGTTGGGGAGAGCTCCCCAAGGGCGTCCACTTCCGAGTTGTCGTAATAGTTTGCGTCCATAGCACCACTGAAGGTGTACAATGGACAGCCAGAGGTACTGGCGTTGGAGTTCTCCAACAAGATTTTGATTATTGCGTAAGCAATATTTTTGATGGGGGAGGATGTAACGGGGTTACATTCGGGTAACACTGAGTGTTGGTGTACATGAGTACACTACGGTTGAGGTCAGTATTGACCGAGTTGAAAGGTCTCGAACCTTTGGTTATTTTAACCAATCAGGGCAGGGGCCCTTGGTGTGGTGGTGTGTCAGCCATCCACGTGTCAGTACACAGGTGTGTACACTACATTTTAGCTAGGTACGAATTAGGAATATTCTACTTAGTATTACATATAGTTTATATTAGTTTAAATTAATTTAGGCTAATTACATATTAAATATATTCAGTTTACAAAAATACTTAAGACTGTCAGGCGCGCGACCACGCCCGGTCGCGCGCGCAGTGAGTATTGTAGCCTAAGGGAGTTCTCCCTTACGCTACCTCCCTTTATAAGGGAAGTCTTGTTACAAGGGGTTAGCGAAAGCTATTTGTAAACCAACCCGGGAATATTGGCCCCGAGTAGGAGAGCTCTCTCCTACTAAGCCCTTTTTAAGGGCGTATCGGCTAAGTAGCGGCGAACGCCGCTTAAAGGAATGTCTTCCTCTGTGCTCTAGCCGCACCGTGCGTGTACGCACCCGGCTACAACAAGGCTCCCTTAATAAGGGGGTATCTAAGGGAAGAACTTCCCTTGCGCTACTACACTCACTACGCGCGCGACCGGTCGAGGTCGATCGTCCTGTAGTCTTAGAGTGAAATGTAAACTGAATGTATATTTAATATGTAATTAGCCTAAATTAATTTAAATTAATGTAAACTATATGTAATACTAAGTAGAAATTACTAAATTCGTACCTAGCCAAAATGTAGTGTACACCACCTGTGTACTAACACGTGGAAGGCTGCCACGCGTTCACAAAGGGCTCCTGCCCTGATTGGTTAAAACAACCAACAAGTCCGAACCTTTTGGACTGGTCAATATCTGACCTTAACCGTGGTGTACTTACGTACACTAATGTAACCACATGTAACCCGGTTACATCCTCCCCCATCAAGACTATTGGCACGCAATAACCGATTTTTAGTTGGAGAACCCCAACTGCCAGAACTTCTAGCCTACAATGAACACCTTCAGTTGTGTTGGTGATTCTCCCCGGTAAGAGGAGCAAGTCCTCTACGCGGGGGATGATGACTCAGAGGACGAGGTCCCTGGGGATAATTCCCCAAAGGACGACCGCTCCGACAACGCCGAACGGCGATGTCGGCAGCCAAATCCTTTCACCACTCGTGGGGAAAATGCGCTACTTCAAGCGCAACTACTATCGAGTGCAGATGATACATCCGGATCGCCGAAGGCGATCATCACCAATGAGCTGGACACAGCTCAAGAAGCCGAACTTGCGTTATAGGCACGAGAGGCAGCGTTACGCGCCTCTAAACGCTCTAAATGCCCGCCACGGGCGGTCTATCAATTTGACGGTCCTCGTGACCCTCAAAATTAGGCTAAAAATGAGTTAAGGAAGGGTTTAGCCTTCTATACCCCTGGCCCTGCGGCTGAACAGCCGTATCAACACGAATGCCGGAAACAACTCCGGGAAAAACTGCTCACGCAAAAGTAGTTCACTGGCGTCTCATACCGAGAGCTCCTCAGCAGACAGGCACAGGGTGCTCCTGTTGAGAACCTTCACGAGGTTCCTATTTTTCTCTTTCCAGGAGAAAATGCCGAAGAGGCAGGACAGAAATTCCGCGCTTAAGCGGAAGAGGAAAAACTCCTCCGTAGCTATACTCAGCTACACAACAGCTATTCCTCCCGTGACGTTCGGGTGGAAAGGGCGTTGCACTTGGCGTTTTCAAGAGCCAAGGCGATGGGGCTATTACGTGCCCCTTATCGTACGCGCTATGCCAGCGCCCCTGCACCCACCATGGTGACAGAGAACAGTGCGATCGCCGCATCTGTCTCCGGAGAACTACCAACTACTGGGAGTGAAGGGGCTTCTCTCGCCCCTTCGGTCGTCGA
>CM047587.1:46005213-46034763 GCA_026184515.1 Peronosclerospora sorghi | reverse complement strand
TCGACGACCGAAGGGGCGAGAGAAGCCCCTTCACTCCCAGTAGTTGGGAGTTCGCCGGAGACAGATGCGGCGCTCGCGCTGTTCTCTGGCACCGCGTTGGGAGTAGGAAAGCTGGAATATCGTATGCAATAGGGGGCACGTAATTTCCCCATCGCTTTGGCTCGGGAAAACGCCATGCGCAACGCCCTCTCCACCCGAACGTCACGTTCGGAATAGCTGTCTTGCAGCTGAGTATAGCTAGGGAGGAGTTTCTCCCCTTGCGCGGAATCTCCTTTCTGCATCTTCGACACTCTATCCGGGAAAGAGGACGATAGGAACCTCGCGGAGGTTCTCAACAGTGGCACCCTGTGCCTGTCTGTCGAGGCGCTCTCGGTATGAGAGGCCAGTGAGCTTCTGCGCGAGCAGTTGTTCCCGGAGTTTCTTCCGGCGTTCGCATTGATACGGCTGTTTAGCCGCAGGGCTTGGAGTATAGAATGATAAAACATTCCTTACCATAGTCCTAGCCCACTTTTGGAGATCACGAGGACCCTCAAACTTATATGACGCCCGTGGTGGGCGTTTGGGGGCACGCAACGCAGCCTTTCGTGCCTGTGCGGTTAGTTGAGCTTCTTCAGCCGCATCCAACTCATTGAAGATGATCGCCTTCGGCGATCCGGATGTATCATCCGACATTGGTAGGGGTGGCGCACTAGCTAGTGCATTTTCCCCACGTGTGGGGAACGGATTGGGTTCCGGGCATCGCCGTTCCGCGTTGTCGGAGCGTTCAGCCGTTGAGGAGATATACCCAAGGGCATCCACCTCCGAGTAATCGGAATAGTCAGCCTCCACTCTTGAGGAAAACCCTCAGCACCACTAGAGGTGCTCATGGTTAGCCAGAAGTTCTGGCAGTTGGAGTTCTCCAACTATAATTGATTTATTGCGTAAGCAATAGTCTTGATGGGGGAGGATGTAACAGGGTTACATTCTGGTTACATTTAGTTATGTTGTTTACGTAAGTACACTACGGTTGGGGTCAGTATTGACCGGTCCGAAAGGTTTGGACCTATTGGTCATTTTAACCAATCAGGGCTGGAGACCTTGGTGGAGGCGTAGCAGCCTGCCACGTGTTGGTACAAGGTGTGTACATTACATTTCGGCTAGGTACGAATGGAGTAAGTTCTACTTAGTATTACTTATAGTTTACATTAGCTTAAATTAATTTAGGCTAATTACATATTAAATATATATTCAGTTTACAAAACACGCCAATCCAGATAGACGCACGATCTCGACCGGTCGCGCGTGCTGTGAGTGTTTGTAGCCAAAGCGAATACCTCCCTTAGCTACTCCTTCTCTAATGAAGCCTTGTTTCAAGGCGTTAGTTAATTCTAACAAGTAAACCAAGGGAAATCTTGGCCCCGAGTAAGAAAGAACTCTGTTATTAAGCCCTTTTACAAGGGCGTATCGGCTAAGTAGCGGCACATCGCCGCTTAAGGAAAGTCTTCCTCTGTGTGTAAGCCGCACCGTGCGTATACGCACCTGCTACATTGGTGGTATTCCAGAAGTTGAGCATGCGGCTGGAAAGTACGGGAAACAGAGTATTCAGCCGCGCCCTTACAAGATTCCAAAGTTAACGGTGCAGAAATTTACGGGCATCGAGATTTATCCTGGGTTAGGACACCGATTCAAGGACTGGGCATATTTGTTTATTGCTGGAGATAGCAGAGATTTCGTCGGGATTTTCGTGGACGGAGAGATTAAAAGTGAACAATCTTGGTGAGCATCTAGACGGTGCGGCATAAAGGTACTTTCGTTCAAACATTGGCGTTTGGTGGCAGATTTCGCAGACTCTACACTACGTGATCAGTAGCGTGCGTACAAGATCACGATCTCGCATCAACAGGCGGATCAGTTATTTGCTTGCGAAAAGGATTCAAGGCGATTGTGGAACGATCATCTGCTTTACCTGACGACGTTGGCGCGCGAGAGCGAGTCCAGTGAGAAGCTGATAGTGGAGAATCTCGTCAAGTACGCAGTGCCAAGCCTAAACTATGTTATGATGACGCGCTATAATCGTACCGGTCTGATTACATTATGCATGCACAAGAGCTGGTGGCGTGGGCGCAGGAAGTCGATATCGACCACATAAGAAGCCGAAGAGGACCGAGGATGAGCGTGAACGCGGTGCAAGACATCAGAAAGGCGGTTACACGTTACGGTAGTGGCAGTAAAGGGCATATTCGCCGAGATTGCAGCAAGAGACCTGATAGGAAGCAAGGACATCGCAGGACGCAAGATATTTCGGAGAAATAGTATGGATTGGCGACTACAGAAGCGAGTGCAGAGTGGTTTGGTGTACTATATTCAAGTGACTTAAACGAGAGCGACGCATGGATACTGGGTAGCGGAGCGAGCCGTCATCTCGTCGGAGATGAGACACTGCTGGAAGATGTGAAGACAATTGCAGATGTAATGAAGCTCACTTTACCTGACTTGTAATTTTCTACAAGTCTCGAAGATTGAAAAAGTGCGTTTGCGGAGCTTGGACAACCCGGACACGATAATAGCGTTACAATAAGTATATTATTCGCCCAAGCTAGAAAGAAACCTAATTTCTCTGGGTAAGTTAATGCAGAAGGGTTGTAATTTCGCACATCGAAATGACAAGATGGAAGTTCGTTTACGTGGAGATTTGCTGTTCACTGTGGAAGTTCATGGATCCATTTTGACGGCTAGCCTCACAACTACGAGACATATCAGTCAAATCGAGACGCTGGATACCAAGACAAGTCAACAAGTTACAAGAGCGCTGGTCGGTGATGATTTCACGTTGGATGAAGCGGATTTGAATGCAGAAAATGAAGAAGAAGATGACATGGAATCAAGAAATGAAGATGAGCCATAACGCGCTGATGGTACGGTAGAGCAGATACCACGCATATCAAGTAAGGATAGCGAGAAAACGAAACGTGTGGCGCAAGAAACGGCGAAGTTCAGGGAATACAAGGATACACTCAAGCAAAAGAAGACGAAGAAGAAGTCTGGAACGGAAGGAGACGTCACTGGAGTACGTGAAGCAGACGCAAGGAGCGCAGATTTGCAGGAAAACGCATTAGCTGTATACGCGGTGATAGGACCTAATGATACGGGAATCAAGTCGAGATACCCGAAGGGCCCGGACAGCTACAACGAGGCGCACAAGGGAGATGACGCTTGCAGGTTGAAGAAGGCTGAAGAAGCAGAGTTGAGAGCATTACAGGACATGGATACCTGGGAAGTGGTGAAGTGCCCGGACAAGCGATCCATACCTACGAAATTGGTATACAAGACAAAGCTCAAGGCAGACGGGACCATAGAAGATACAAGGCAAGACTGGTAGAGCGCGGATGGAGATAAACAAGTCTATAAACGCGATTTTATTTTTACGTTTTCGACGTTGATGGATTTGAGTAACGTCAAGGTATTGTTGGCGATGGCTCAAGTGTGGAATGTGCCGGCGCGGCACGGAGATGTTCCAAGCGCATATCCGAAGGCCCATACCGAGAAGAATTTTGAAATTTTATTGAAGATACCCCAAGACATGACGATTAAGGATGAAGTTTTACGAGATTTCGAAGTGGATTCTACTAAGTGTTTGGCTTACGTTTGAAGAGGAACCTATACGGACAAAAAAAGCTGGACGCATGTGGTACGAGCTGTTGCGCAAGACACTGATTTGGAGTTCGAGAAATGCATGCCAGACACGTGCATATTTTCGAGAAAGGATGTTGAAGGCATTGTGATTGTTGGAGCTTACGTTGATGACTTACTGGTAACAGGAACGACAGTGCAGATAGTTGACAAGTTTTTCGAGAAGATGCAGATAATTGAATTGAAAGAGCTTGGACCGGTAGAGAAGTTTCTTGATATACGTATTGGTGGAAGTCAAGACAGTGGATAGACGATGGACCAAGAACAGATGATTGATGATTTATTAAGCACGTACAACATGGAGCACGCTAACCCCGTGCAATTACCGATTGTTGAAATTAATGACGAATGTGAAGATGATAATTTCTTGCCCAAGACAGCAGCGGAAGGTGTTCCGATGCAGAGGATTTTTCAATTGATAGCCGGAAGTTTGCTGTGGATTTCAACGTGTACCAGACCTGATATTTCGTTTGCAGCTCACAGGGTTACACGACGCATGCACGCACCAAGGCAAGGAGACTACAAGTTAGCCTAGAAGATTATGCGGTACCTAAAAGGTTCGAAGGAGCTCAAATTACGTTTGG
This sequence comes from Peronosclerospora sorghi, assembly GCA_026184515.1. NCBI lineage: Eukaryota > Oomycota > Peronosporomycetes > Peronosporales > Peronosporaceae > Peronosclerospora > Peronosclerospora sorghi. The sequence continues at coordinate 46,030,510 of CM047587.1, read as the reverse complement.
AATGTAAAGCCAGGAGCGAGGACAATTTGCAGTTGGTTGGATACACAGATGCGGATTTTGCAAGTGACAGACAAGACAGGAAGAGCGTGAGCGGTTGCGTGGTTTTCTTGAACGGCATGATTGTTGGTTGTTAGTGCAGAAAACAAGGTGCAGTCGCGTTATCAACAGCGTAGGCGCAGTTTGTAGCTGCTGCAGTTGGCGGGAAGGAGATATTAAGTTTGAAGAAGTTTCTGGAGGAGATTAGACTCAAGGTGGAGATGCCGCTGCTTTTGTGCATGGACAATCAAGCGGCAATCAGGCAGCTGGAGGACGAAACAAGTGGTTCAGCATCCAATTACGTGGATGTGAAGCCCAAGTTCCTGAAGGACTACGTCAAGCGCGAAGCAGTGAGACCGTTGCACGTGGCCAGTGATGATATGATCGCAGATCTTCTGACGAAGCCACTGTGTGCAGTGCGGGTCTCACGCTTACGCAGCAAGATTGGATTTGGCTGATGATGGTTAGTACAAGAAGTGGCATGATGCTCGTGGAAGGAGTGTTGAAAGTTGTTATGCTACGCGTGTGTGCAGCCTGGTGTTAGGCTGCATACAAATTTTAAGTAGTACGCGATCCTTATGGCCATTTTTTCATTTATACATTGTTGGTACTTTGGGATTTTATCTTTATATTAAGTTTTAGGTTAGCTTCTTAAGTACGCATTTATAGCTAGTATATTTTTACCTTTAAGTCGCATTACATCCAGACCTCGTGAGCACCTACCCTGATCAGGTATGGCGCGCTTCTTTCATAGAAACTTCCATCCCAACAGCAGTCAGTCACTAAGGTCTGAACTGACATTAAGGAAAGTTACACGTGCCCCCAACACGTGTCAACTTCCGACATTCCCTTTTGCAGAAATTAATCGGCTCTTTTCCTCAAGTGTTGAAAATGTGCACTATATAGTTTCTTTAAGAAACGGTATTAAGGTAATTTTCATGTCGAATTCAGGTTATTCCAGGCTAATATACTTAATTCTTTTAAGTTCTTGCGCAGATGGACAATGAAACATTTCAACAGAAAGTATTTATCAGCCATCAGCCGCTGTACGGAAGTGAGTTCAGCGAGATTAAAATGGAAAGTATATTATACAAGTTTATGTACCCGTCGTACCGACGGAGCAGGGCATAAAAACCGTCTGTCCGTCTACAAAACTTGCCCCCATGTATTTCCAGGGTTAGGGTAGCGAAAACATAGGTCGAAAACCACCCGGTGATTCTCGCCCTATGTTTTTGCTATTTTTTCGCCCCAGATAACCGCACCGCACTGCCCCCATGACAGAGCACCGCCCAATGAAAAGGCTGGAAAAGGACCATTGTACAGACGGTATTCTTTTATATATATACAATTTCATCGCCTGCAAAATGTCGGTATGTAAAGCAGCTATTTCTAACCAATTATAAAGTCGAAGAGTTACTTAATTATAAAAGCGCTATTTGTAACCAATTAAAAGAAATCGATTGTACAGTTCGACTTCTATTAGGTGCGGGAGCGTGTACGACGACACGGTATTCTTTTATATATACAGATAAATCTCGAAAAATAAAAAATTAAACTTCTAAACCCTTACTAAATTTAATCTTTAACTCAATCCACATGCATCTAAAGTCAAGGCGGTTTCCCTCTCGATATTATATATTCACCCAAACTTCCAAACTTCCAAACATCGGTACACACAACATCAACACCTTTTGATTAACCGGACCGACCCCCCACACTACATCTCAATTCTTGCAGACGTCGAGCCATATATATATTATTTCCTGGTCGTCAGGCTTTGACCTTAATAGCGTATCTACTAACAACTTTTGGACCACGCTGTCCCCCTTTTTACCCGCGTGTATGATTTTGGTTGCATAGTGGGGTGAAAAATTGATGACGGAAACTTTCCTGAAAAATTGCTGTCCCACCCACGTGTCACCAGCCATTCCAAGTTGCCATATCAAGATTGAACCAGGAAGAAACCGTTGTTCGCGAATTTGAAGGTGTTCGATTTCCATGCGTATGTGACGGTCCCAGAGCAGAAACGTAGAATGTTGGATGCTCGAGTAATAAAGTGTCGTTTTCTCGGGTACTCAAAACACGAAAAGCATATTGCTTCGAAGAGATCAAAAATTATCATGTGTTGATAAGCCGAGACGCGCAGTTCATGAAAGACGTCTTCCACGGTGTAAAACGAAGTTACGATGAAGAAAATACCGTGGAACTGTAGAAGAAATGACAGATCAATAAGCATCATCCGAAGATGAAACGTTGGAAGACACCTCTCCACATCAAGATTTTGACCCCAGCAGCAAGTGACACCAGCAAATGCAGTCACTAGATCACTATAGAAGAAGCGGCGGAATTTCACTGATCAAGCAGCAAAACCGGCTACAGACACTGGAAGAGATTTCCTCGGTAGATAAATGTTCAAGAAAAATATTTCAAAGCCCTACATTGTGGATTCAGTAGGATAAATGCCGACCGCGTTCAAGTCGGCGATGGAATCCAGCAGCGCGTCCGAGTGGAAGAAGGCATGCGACCCAGAGATTGACCCTCTTCTCAAAAACAAAACCTGACCTGGTTATTGGTACCATTGCCCCCAAAAGGTCGAAAGGTAATCGGTTGTCGGTGTGGGGAAGCGTATGGAATATTTTTAGGCCAACTGTTGCGGACATGGACGGGCCATCCAGATCAGAAGCGACACAAGGTACAAGTAAAGGATGGAAAGCGACAGTCCAATGATATATCAGGTTGATTTTTCGATAGAGCACACCAGGTTGGGTAGCTCTGATTGGTTGATATTAGGTAATGGATTGGTTTTAGGATATAAGCAATAATAAAGTTCTCCTTTTGCTTCCGATCAGCTAGATCACCGATTGGGACGGCGTGATCTCCTCGCGCCTCCCTTTCATTACATACGCACTTCTACACGTCCCGGAGGTGAGCACGTAGTGCACGTTTTGGCCCACCGGCAGACGTAGAGTTTAGAAGATCTTGCCCTCAACTCCGCCCGCTGTGTCAGCGGCCCCACTGTGAAAAGGTAATTGGGAGGGTGTGTGAGCTAAGTGTTCTCACCTCTCCCCCCATTGGTTCGCATCTTTCTCCTAAAAGTTCGGCTGCTTTAAGCGCCCCTTGGGAACTCTAGGTGGATTTTTGTGAAATCCGTCGATCTGCACATAGAAAATGCAGATCGACCCCCTTACTCTTGAGTTTAGGCTAGGAATATATAATACTGGGTATTTCCTTAGCGATCTAGGCTTAAGAGGATCGGCGATCAAGTGGTGAAGACTTCCACCACGCGATCAAGTACCCCTTCGATGATTACCACTAGATCGACAGCGTCGATCTGCTATCATCAACCTGCGATCATCTGCAATCTCGCCGAATTAACGCAATATCAACTAGATCTATCTGAGATCTGCGATCATCGATCATCGGTCATCGTTCATCGATCATCGATCTGTGATCATCCGAACTCACGTCGATTCACGCAAGATCAACTAGATCGATCTGCGATCATCTCTTCGATATGCGATCATCCGCAATCTCGTCAATCAGCACAAAATCAACTAGTTCGATCTGCGATCATCGATCATCGATCTGCGATCTTCGATCTTCGATTCCCCGTTTATCCTCTCGACCTCGAATCAGCGATTTTTTGCACCTGATCGACACCCGTCGATTTGCTACGAATTCACCTCGATCTGCATCGGAATTGCACGGATCTACGTCAAGTCACCTGGAGAGCGACCCACGCCCAAACCGTCGGGTACACAAGGTGAGCAAGACATAGGCCTGTCCCAGGACAACCGGAGGGCCCCCTTCGTTAGTCGGTACTCTGGTCACTGTGGGAACGACTGTTCAAGCCTCAAAATTTGGCCAGCCGCTCCACCACAATGGTGCGCGTGCCTGGATCTTTGGGCGACTCGGCATATCACCGCGATTACCTGCAAGATAGCGCTGACGCGGAAGTGAAGACAGAAGCGGAAGCAGAAATGAAGATTAAAGTGGAAAAGGAGGAGGTGGTTGTGACGATGGAAGGCAGTTCGCCGTCGTCACTTCTGAAGAAGAAAGGAAATGCTGATCATAAGGACCTTGGGAGGTATCCTGATGACATAAAGGAGGAAAAGCCTCGATCACCTCCCAAGGATCCTTCGGGAGCCACTGCGGATCACAACGCAAGTTTGATCCACCAATTGCATATGAATATAATGATCCGGATTGGAAGATGGTGGTGACGTACTACAAGTCTGACCAATCGAAGGCGTTGCTGAAGGCGCCTGGGTCGGAGAGCGACAAAAGTCGATCAAGTATGGCGCCATCAGAATCAGATCTGGTGAGGACGTTTTATAGGAAGGAACTGGAAGATTTCTTATTGATGGATTCGACCATGAGCCTACTCGGGGTCACGATAAGAGGAAAGCTGAACGGACCAGTCGATCAACCGGTGACGGATGGAAAGGACAATCTTCAGCTGGTGATAGGGCTGACGCGCCTGATCAAGAAAGTTGGTTTGACGACAGGCGCCTACGATGCTGAAGAAGTGTTCGATCTGGACCCTAACGATGTTGCGACCACCACCCAGCGGCTATTTAATCTGCTGTTGACTATAGTGGGTCGATCTTTTAAGGTGGAACCCTCTCGCACTCTGTTGAAAAATGAAGGGGGTCCGTCGATCAACGTGGCAGAATACACGGGATCATCCTGCTATAAATCTGCTCCTTCTAAGGGAGATGTTTCTGAGGTGGAGTCGAGCAGTGCCAATAGTGGGGAACCCAATATTACCCGGATGACGATCTTCCAGAAGGATGAAGCCAAGTTCTCGGCCGTGATGAAGGAACCTCGATCAACAAACAAGAAGATGATCAGTCACAACAAGACCCACGGCTACAATCGTTTTTTAATGCGGTTATGGGGCGGTTCTTGGAGGAGGAAAGAGGCAAGGCGACACCTGAAGTTGTACGCATGAAAAGTCACCAGCCAAACCAGGAAGAGCGGCGAAGGTTAAGGATGTTGACGTGGAGTCTGTGTATTCCATTATCAACAATCCCAGCGAGATTATCTCGCTCCAGATGAGCCGATCACTCCACCTCGACCAGCTACAGTTGGATCGGCGTACACTGTAGTGCCTGATCAACAGCTTATTCCGAGGATCAGGATGTCTGCGATCAGTGACCTGAAAGAATTCTCAGGGAAAGAGTGGATGAAAATCAAGCGCGAAATTGGATTAGTCGTCTTAATTCAGCATTTGTGCGTGAGTAGTTCATCAGCATTTCTTAACGGCTCTCCTTCTAAAGCCAATTCCTGATATGAGTAGATGTGGTGCTTCTACAGGCAGCGGCATCACTGGTTGTTGTAGTATTGGTGGGTAGCGTAGTTTCGTCGCATCCTGAAGCCGCTGTGATTATAGCTTCCTTCACCAGGTTGTAGTAATGGCAGCGATTGATATGCGCAACCAATTCATCCACCCGACAAGGCACTAGAGGTGGCTTAGGAAGCCCCTGATCACGAGAAGTGTTTGATAATGAGTGATCTGCTTAAAGGTCCGGCGCGCAATTGGCATCGCCAGCTGAGCAGATCGACGCGATGGAGCTGGAAAATTATCGTCGAGGAGTTTGAAACTCAGTACTGTGGAAGTGCTCAATTGGCATCTCGCCAATATTACTGCACGAAGCAGCGATCTGATGAAACTCCTATCGAGTATCTTCACCGGTTGAATGTGGCAGGAATTCGGGCCAAGTTGTCGATCAAGGAAGGTCCGCCTACGGTCTTGCGAGAACATGTGCAGCACTTTCTGGACACATTGACTGGTCGCGAATTCGCTGATCAACTGTCACTTCTGCGTTTGACTAATTTTACGGAGTTGGAAGAGACGCTGAGGGCTTATGAACGAAATAAGTCGTGCCAGCCAACGGCGGCGGTAGGTGCTAGCCGATTCCGTCAGAAATTTGGCGATAATCTATCACCTGCCCCGGCGCGGAAAGCAGTGCGCGCGATCAAGATGATGTCTGGAAGTGAAGAATCGAGCTCAGAGGACAGTGGAAGTGATGGTGATCAGCGTCGTTACATGATTGCTGCTATGCGCGATCAAACAGTGACGCACGATCAACCTAGTGAGCCTCGATCTGGCAAACGAAGTGAACCAAGTGCAGTTGATCAAGGGGTGACGAAGAAGTGCAGTCATTGTGGATCGATCAAGCACGACAATTTACGTTGCTGGAAGCGCCCTAACTGTCTGAAGTGTGGCAAGAAGGGCCACCTGACTGATCACTTCTTGTATGTCTGCCGAGCTTGTGGCGAAATTCATGATGCGGGCAAGTGCCGTATGGAGGAATTTTACAATCGCATCCGCCAGTGGTATAACCCTACCAAGAATGCAGGAATGTTGTCCAATGAAGCAGAGGACACGTTAAACTAGGACGTTCGCCAGGTTAGAATCTGGTACGAGACGAGCGTTCTAGTTTGTGTATTTTTACTTATGTGGATAAGAAGAAGGCTGATCAAGAAGAAGGAAAAGATAATGAAAAATGTGATCGGCCTGATTTACCAAGTTCGGCTAATTTCCGTATTGATGAGTTTTTTTCGGTCCCCGGTGATCATGGAAGTTGATCTAGTTCCGGTTGAATCACGTGGATATTGGATATACCACTCGCCCAAGAAATGATTTAAACAAGCCAAGCGAGTGTCAAAATTAAAAACGAACGCGCCACGCTGTTATTTGATTCTGGTGCCGAAGTGTCGATCATCGACTCAACCTTTGCTCGTAAGAAGGGTTGTCATATTGACACGAGCCAAACACAAGAATGTGTTGGTATCGGAGAAAGTGCATACCTCACAGAAGGGCGTACTAAGATCAAGGTGACGTTAGCGGGATCTTTGGTTTATTACTTCCATACATGGGTGGGAAAGCTCGCTGGTCAAGATTTTATATTGGGAATGGATTTTATGATCCCATCTGGTGTTAGATTGGACGTCGCCCACGGCGCACTAAGTTTGCCTGATGAAGTGATCATCTTATTTGAAGGAAGTCGACAGCTGTACGGGTCAAGTGGAAATTACATGAAACTTGATCAGTGCGAGCAGATTCCCGTAGGTCGATCTGCTGAGGTTCGGATTCGGAATCAGTGATCTCGGAAGTTATGGATTACTCGCGGAAAAGATTGGGTCTCCACTGTGACTAGGGGCGTGGGTAATCTACGGTATTTGCGCATTACGAATGTTGCTGATTATCCGATCATCCTACACGACGATACGATTTTAGGTATCTGGATGAATAAATACGACGTGCCCCGTCGCTCTGGATTTATTTCTGTGTGGTCTAATCGTTATAGGAGTTGCAGATTCTCGCGTATCAAGCTTCTACTGATTCTGTGCATGACGATCAAGAAAGTGTCGATCAAGGTCCCTTGGTCGAGAAAAAGGAGTATCCTATTCCTCAAGGAAATTTTGGTACTACCTGCGAACTCGATCACGGCATCTGTGGCATTAGTAACCGAAAGATCACAGAAGGTGCAAGAAGTGCAAGAGAAATGTGATCTGGAACCGAGTGTAAAGAGTCCGACGCTTGATCATGAAGTTGAACGATATGTTGCAAGGGATGAGACTGATCAAGATATGCGTCATAACCCCGTCTCAGTCGATCATAGTGAATTGGGCGTGATTCCTACCGATGATCAAGTGTGCTACCATGAGGGTGGAGATTTGTCCGTGGAAGAGTTGGAGAAACAGCTTGCCACGCTGCCTGAGGTGTCATAAAGTACCGAAGAAGTGATCAAGGATGATCTGCAATTTGGTGATCCATTGATCAACACGGCAGAGGAAATTGATCAGCTTCGCGATATAATCTGGGCGAAGAAACATCTGTTGATCGGGAAAGGAAACGCGCTGCCTCCTGCTGCACGTGGAGTTGTTTGTGACATTGACGTAGGCAATGCGCGCCCGATAGTTCCACAATTTCGCGAGAATTTATCAGCCTTGATCAAGGGGCTATTGGCAACGAAGATCATCCAACCATCTACTTCGGCCTGGGCATCACCTATAGTGATCATCGTGAAGAAGAATGGGGTTGATATTCGATTATGTATCGATTATCGCGCGTTGAATCAACTCACGCGCTTGATGGTGTACCCAATGCCTCTGATCCCTGATCTGCTCGAAGATTTGGACAATGCGTTGTGGTTTTGATTTTTGGATATGACAAGTGGTTTTTGGATCGTGTCTATGACCGATCGAGCACGTCAGATTTCGGCTTTTATTACCCCGTTTGGACTGTTTGAATGGAATCGGATGCCCTTTGGCCTAAAGAATTCTCTGCGGATCTACCAGCGGTTGATCGATAACCATTGTATGGGTATCTCAAGGTTAAGGACGGTTCCTATCTAGCCAAGTCAACTGATGTATTTACTGAGGGAAAACCCGACCAAGCGCAAGGCCCGTCTTTGTTGCAAAGAAGATCATATATCGATGATATTTATATCCCTGAACCTATGGGCGATCTTGTGTGATAAAGTGCGAAATCTATTGGAAAAGTGCGATCAGTGTAACTTGTCGATCAGCGTGGCTAAATCGTACTGGGGGCGGAGTGAAGTTCCTTATTTAGACCATCACGTCTCTGGCCGCGGTTTGGAAACAAATCCGAAGAACTTGGATGCTCTGATCGATTTTTCCTTCCCTGGCACTTTGCGTGCTATGCTATCGTTTTTGGGAAGTCTAAATTACTATCGTAGATTTATTGAAGACTTCGCGATCTATGCTTCCGTACTCAAGGAGTTACGAGAAACGGACTATCAAGAATTAAAGGGTCGATCATCAATCAATAAGAGTCCGTATCGCGAAGATGATCGATTGATCAGGGCGAAAGTGGCATTCAGTATGCTGAAAGCGAAGATCGCGTCAGCCCCAACCCTACGCCATTTTGATCAAGCCAAAACACCGGTGATCGTGGTTTATGCTAGCACGTGGGCAGTGTATGCCGCGCTAGTGCAAGAGCATGATCAAGTATATTGTCCCGTCGCATTTGCTAGCCGGACACTGAAAAGCGGTGAGCTGAATTACAGCCCCGTCGAAAAGGAAGTGTTGGCTCGTCTGCGAATTCTGGACGTCTATTTTACGATGTTGGTCGGAAAGGCGATCACTGTCCTGTCACGTCGTTATACCTTGAAGTTGTTGTTAACATCCAACGGGCTGGACGGACGATTTGGGAAATGGGTTGCGATCTTGTCACAATGGGACTTGGAGATCAAGAAATGTGTGCATGGAGAAGAGGAGGTACTAGGGGCGTTAGACGCAAGTATCACACCTCGCACCGAAATTGATGAAGCCCTGATCGCGATCGCACCGAAAAAGCAACCTCGGCAGATGATCGAAGTGCCACCTCCCACGGTTAAGAAAGGCGAGGGTCTATACGTGATCAGTTTCGATGGATCTGCTAGTGCTAAGCGATGTGTTGGTGCGTTTGGTGCTATTGTGTGGAAATTGCCTGAGTGGAAGATCATGATCGCGATTGCTGATCATGCACCTGATATCACGGTGAATGAAGCCGAGTATCATGGATTGCTTTTAAGTTTGTATCTACTGTCGCTATATCCCAAAGGAAGGGTAATCGTGTGTGGAGACTAGAAGTTGGTGATCAGGCAAATGCGTGGCGAAATAGAGTGCAAAGCACCGTGACTACAAGTATTGCATCAGCGTGGCTTCAAACTCCTTCGCGAATGGCCTGATCACGATCTGCTGCACGTTAAAAGGGAGTGGAACAAGAGTACCGATCACACCACCATACGGTCATGCGGGATGGAACACGATGTGAGATTGTCGATGATCACCAGCTGGTAGAACTGGTTATCTAAATAGATTATCTGAGGTGATCACCTTGAAGGAAGATCCCCCTGTCCCACAAGTGCTGGTGACGACGCGATCACGTCCTCTTCCTCAAACGCGGCCGTCAACGTGGCCCGAAGTATCCATAGAAGGGGTAAGGACGGAACGTGTTAAAAAGCCGCAAAACGAAGAGAAGTGGATTTGTGATTTGCGATGTTACTTTCTTCAAAACGTTTCACAGTTGAGCATAGACGAGGTGAAAGATGGTGCGAAAATTGCCGACAACTATGATGTCGATTAACAAGGGTTGTTGATCTACTGTGGAAATATGGCTAGAGGAAAAGCCAGTTGTTATCAAGATAACCGAGATGATCGACACCCGTTGATCAAGCTGGTCTTACCTGAGAACCTACACGCGGATGTCCTCCACCATTATCATGTGAGTCTGGAAGGAGGACACCAGGGTATAGGGCGTACATATCAGCGGATCAGACGATATTTTCATTGGCGTGGTCTATTTCGCAGCATGCAACGATTTGTTGGGCAATGCGTAGATTGTGAGACGGGAAAGGGCCAACCTACGATCAAGGGTATGTCGCCAGGAAATATTGAAGCTACGTATCCATTTCAAGTGATAGCTATGGATCATATCCCGTTGTTGCCCCGATCAACTGATAGGCATACGGAACTGCTGATCTGGACTGATCTGTTCACGGGTATGGTGATCGCGAAAACTGGATCGTCTGGTACAGCAAGAAAGTCGCCGAGAATTACGAAGAGTGTGTGTTTCGTCGATTTGGAGCTAACGAGGTGATCAGGCATGATCGAGAACCCGGTTTTATGTCCGAAGTATTTCGTGCGTTCAACAAGATCGTGGGACAACGACAGAGTGCCACTATGGTGTACCGTCCACAGGCGAACAGCAAGGCGGAAAGAATGGTGCAAACCATTACACGAGCGATCAATATGTATGTATCAGACGTTGGTCAGAAGGATTGGAGCTCGAATGCAGAACGATTGGTATTTGCACTAAATTCAACTCCTGATCGGATCCGTGGAGATACACCATTTTACTTGGCATATGGGTGGGATCCGAGATCTCGTTTGAATCAACGTTGCAACTTGGTGGAATCCGGCGCAAATATCGTGATGCTCTTCGGTGGAGATATAGGCTGCAGAAAGACTACCGTTACGACCGTGATCAAGTGAGAGCCCGATTGCACCAAGCCATGGCTGATCGAGCTGAAAGGCATAATGATCAAGTGTCACCACACAAGATCGAAGCCGGATCGAGGGTTTGGTTGTACCTAGATCGGGTGAAAGAAAGGTTCGCGAAGAAACTGGCGCGTATGTGGCATGGACCTTTCAGAGTTGATGAGGTGATCGGTGATCATGCTGCGAGATTGATTACAGCCGGCACCGACTATCGCATATTTCCAGTGGTACACCTGTCCAAGTTAAATTGGTCAAAGAATTCCCAGATCGACCTACTACTGTGCTAGCAGCTGGGGTAGAATACCGTTTTGATTTCGATAAAGCTTTACAACTTGAAGACAGCTGGGAAAGGAGCAGGGGGTGCAATACTTTATCGTTGCTCGGGCCTCAGATTTCTAGACGACCCTCATTCGATAACGTGGTCACTGAATGGGGTATTGCTATCAGTGAACTTCGTGCATGGTATCCGGTCAGAAGGAACTTTGTGATAGGTACGACGGAAAACTGTTTATCATGGCGTAGAAAGTGGCCATTGTCGGAAGGAAGAGTGTCTACGTCGTTTGAAGAGATTTTCGATGAGTCAACTCTCAGCAAATCGGAATGTTTTTTTTCAAACGCTACAGTGGACCCTGTATCAACACGAACAATTCAAACCGGACATTTGGGTCATCCTTGAGATGGCACTTGGAAGGGTAGTTTTGAACCCAGTGACGTCGTGGGAAAAGTGTGCATGTGCGGTCTTAAGGTCCAAGTGGGATATATTCTGTATGGTAAACAGTGGCGCACGAATGGGACCTTCAATCCATCAACTTTGGTTAACTTAAGTAGGCCTCACATTTTGCGTCGACTCGGTGATATCTCTAGATCTGTTTCTCCAATTGACAGCGAGACGATAAGCACACACCCTCTTCCCATTCTCTTTCACGCAAGTGTGAGAAGCGAAACCCCTTGTCAACCTAAAGCGCATCCATTTGCATGTCCCGCACCGTTCCCTCGACAAAGGAATGATTCGTGCCACCGACAAGAACCCCACATTCAGGACAGCGACTTTGCTCCATGGCCATGCCACACTCCCCAATTGCATACGAGTGGCCATTCTCACAACGATACCAGTGCCCTGTGCCTCGCAGTTCCGTCTGCATGGCCATCTTGATCGCTTTCATCTCGCTGACGGCAACTTGTTGGTAAAACGTGGCACTCTGTGCTTGTCGAACGTACTGAACGAGCGTTTCATGAAGGCGCTGCAGCTCGTTGTGATACTTGGAGACAATCGATGCATTCGTCAACTTTGTCAAGACGTCGTTGGCTTCCGCTGCTCGTCGCTCGACGCTTCTTTCTCGCTCTTTCCGCTCTTGTTCAGTCTTGACCGTCGCATTCAATTCCCCTTCGATCGTTTTCACGAGAAGCTGCACAAGTAGCACCTGCGCTTCTTTTGTCTGGATCAAAAATGATCCTTTCGAGAATTCTGCGATCGCTTGACGCGCATACTCGACGGCTCGGGCTAAATACTTCGGATTCCTAGCACACACTACCGAAAGCTGTGCTGAAAGATGATAAAAGGACCCAAGGAACGGAAACGCCGAGTTTGGGACAGACACAGCACTCGTGTCAAGCGTTCGCTCCCCTTGTCCCGCTCGTGCCTTTATCAGGACCGCGACAGAGGCTTCGTACACTTTTTGACACGGCGGTTTCTTCACCAGCCCTCCAAACACGCGAAGCTCGTGTCGCAACGTGGGATCCTGCGTGAAACTCCCTCGCTCCCTCACGGCCGTCGTCCGCTCCTGCAACCGCCCGAGCTGTCGCTGGGCGTGCGCAATGAATTTTTTGTCGGCCGCATCAATGGCGGCGCGTTTCGTCACGCGTCCATAGCGACGAAGCCCACGAATCACGTCATTGCAATTGGGACAATGCGGGGGATCGAGGTAGCCGCTTGGCAGAGGTCCACATGGTTGGCCTTCCTTGGTGTACAATGTGCTCAGGTGCAACGTTCCATCCAGCGTTTCCATGGTGTAGATCATCGAGCAGCAACGTAGGATCAAAACCGGATTGTCCGATGGATTAATTTCCGCATACGTTTGAAAAAGAAGCAAGTCCACGACGCGTTCTTGCACTATGTTGTCTCCACAGACATGACAAAAGGCAGGGGACGGACACTCTTCGCCACAGACACTGGGACATTGATGGCCACACGCGAGATGTTGCGTGCACCGTCGATCGCAGAGTCGACGGGTACAGGGCGCCCCACATGGCAAGGGACAGGGCCCGCAATGGTCGCAGCTCCAGCTGCACGCTTCCGTACACGCTGCACACGGTTCATTGCATGGATGACGGCACGCGCCATGCTCACAACGAAACACGTCACACATCCGCTCACATGGTGGACACGGCCCGTCGCCGTGGCACTTGCCCTGACATCGATGGGAGCACGGCAGCATTCGGTCACATACTTTCTCGCACGCGCCATGCTCGGTAGGGACAATGGGGAACGCGCGCTCGCGGTCGTCGAGCAAGGTGCGTTCGACGCAGTCGCTGCATTTACGCGCGCACGCATGGCCACACGCCTGAATGACACCGCAGGGAACCGTACACTTGATGGTCTTGGTGCTGCACAGAACGCGCTGAACGTGGCCACATCTGGTATCAATCTTGTCCACGAGGGCTTGGCACTTTACTTTCGACGGGATCTTGGCTTCGTAGCACCGTGCAGTGCGATACGTGTGACCACACGGGAGCGAGATCGTACCCACAAGGACGTCACAGCGGCCACACGGGTCTCCACAGACCTTGTGACACACATGTTGACACCCAGCGTGGAGCCGCGGACACGGCTGGGTACAATAGATGCTCGTGTGCGACACGTGATCGACATGACAGAGCTTGGGGCACGCGTGACCACAAGTGGGAAGGCGTTGGCCACATGGCCGCAAGCAGCCACCATCAGGAGCGAGTAAAGCAAACGAGCGCGGGGTTTGCGCCTCCCGCTGGTAGTGAGGATGCCGTTGACAGTGGAGGGGTAAGCCCGTACCATAGCCTCCCACGCGTTCCAAGTGCTCGAGCACTTGGCGCCAGTAGCGTGAGTTCTCACGCAACAAGGCGCCATGCCCCACCATCACCAGCCCGTGCTTGGCACGTGAGAGCAACACGTTGATGCGATTCGGGGTCTTGAGAAAGCCAATCGTGCCACGCTTCTTCGCGGTGCTACTGCGGACAAGACTCGCAAGGATAATGGTCGCTTCTTCGCCTTGGAAATTATCAATCGTTGCCGCACGAATCACGCCCGCGAGCTCTTTTTTCCGTGCGCTCGACGTTGCCACCGGATCGGAAGCCATCTCGTCGTCGTCGACCTCGTCGTCCGCTTCGTCAAACGTGCGGTGGATCTCTTCCAGATCCAGTTCGTTCAGCTCGAGCACAAACTGTTCGCGCAGCGCCGAGCGGAGCTTCAGGAGCTGACCAACATACGGAGTGAGCAGCGCAATCTCGTTCGTGTGATACCCTTGTTGGAGCAGATACTTGAGCGTCGCGACCACGTACTCAACTTCGTACTCATTCGAGTGGGACCGAGCGGAAGCCCCCAAAATTTCCGACTGACCATCTTCGGGATGCTCGTGGGTCACAAAAAAAAGGTTTTGATCCAGCCCAAGCACAGGCGGGTACTCGAGCGTCTCGTGGGCATCGCGCAGGCTCGGGTAAAAGAGTTTCCGCAGGAGCTCGGAAAGCTCGGGGCGCATGCGATGTTGCTCGGTCAATTTCCAAAACGGGAGCCCGGAGGCTGGCGCGACCAAGCGCTCAAACAACGACACGTCCAGGGCAAAGCGTTGGCCCTCGGCGCTTTCCACGCTCAGATTGTAGTCGGCAATGTGCGGACGAAGTTGCTGGTGATCCCCAATGAGAACCAGGTGCTGACACGCGGGCGAGAGACACGCCATCAACTGCGCCTCGAGCACCTCTCCTGCTTCTTCGCAAATCACGACAGGAGGCGCGACCGTCGCAAGCTTTTGCTGGTGTTTTGCCACGCCTGTGGTCGTCATGCCAATGATCTGAACCCGCTCGAGCACATCCACATCTGCTTGTTCCTTCACCGTCTCAATCTTCTTCTTTGTCTCCCAATACGCTTCTTGCGCTTGGACAAGCATGTCAACCCGGTCACGACGAATTTCACGCATCCACTGGGCAAGCTCGTCTTGACGCTCCCGACGGCTCCAGTGCCATACATTGGGCGTCGGTCTCGCATTCGTATGAAGTGCACAAAAGGGCTGACGCTCTAGACCCTGGCCTTGGACCCAGTAGTCTACGATATCGCTGTAACCCGCGACTTCCCAGTCGTTATCGAACAAATACGAACTGCGATCGGCAAACTGATCGTACACATCTGGATAATTCGTTTCGAGAAACCATTTGAGGCCTTTCCACGTCGGACGCCGCGTCTCGGCGTCCAGGTCATGCAACACAGAAGCAATGACGCTTGCCTTGTCATCGAGCACTTGATAGAGTCGTCGGAGTTCATAGCGATCATACGTCTTGGGGAGTGCGTTTAAATTGAACTTTTCCAGACGAGGTTCCTTGCATCGACCACCAATCCGGACGAGACTAGTGATGCCACAATCGAGAAGATGACACAAAAACTGATCAAGTGCGTGATTCGTGTAGCAGACCACGAGGATGGGCGACACTTTGGCCTCGACAAGAATCCGCGTGAGCAGGGCCCCCAGGAACGATTTGCCACTGCCCGGGAGGCCTTGAATGCACGCGACGCGACTACTTAATGCCTCGACTAAGGCAACGGCCTGGTCCGGTTCGAGCTTGGAATATCGCACTAACGTTGCCATGCATTCGTCGCGCGAGGCGTTTGTCATGGGATCCAGACGAAGCTGCGCAGGCGCACCGTCCACGCCAGCAGAGTGTGTGCGTATCACGGAGCTCAGGTCAAAGCGAAAACCATCCGCAAAGCAATAAATGGGACACTCAATGCGTCGCTCCGTCGGCAGTGTCTCGGGCGCTAAATACTCGAGAAACGGCAATGTTGCTGGTTCAAGCGCTTGGAGTGCACGAAGGACGGGCTCATACGCGATCAAGAAGACCTTGTTGAATTCCACAAGCAGCCTTCGTTCGTTTCGAGTGGATGCCGTGGGGCGCCAGGATTCCAACGTGGAAAAATCACGAGCTTCTAGTGGCTGCAACGTGATCTCGACGACATCTTGGACAAGGCGCTCGAGTTCGCGTTCGACAATGTGACAAAAGACGATTTTCACGTCGCCAGTCACCTCAAGCACGAGCGCAACCATGCCATGAAACGGCAATCGATTCGTCTTGTCCCACCATTCTTTTCGAGTGCGCGTGCTCGTGGTCTTTGCTCGACCCGTCAAGTCTCCCGTCCATGGCTGGGGCAACCGCACGTCGATGCAAAGACCATGGCGCTCGAGCCGTTGACGACCCTCTCGCTCCTGTTGACTCGGTGTATGCTTCAGTGGCATCTTGGTCTCTAGAACCGGGTACACGTTGTAATCCACGTCGGCAGTACGTAGCCGCCCCGTCACATCTTGTCCTCCCCTCGCCGCGAGTCGATGACAGAGATCTTGCAAGCCCGATCGAATCGTGCTGCACAAATCTTCACGATAGAGACGAAAGTGCGTATCGACCCACCGCTCGGGTCCCGGTGGCAACCAATGCGCCTTGGCGTGAAATGGAAAATTGCCAGGCAAGACGCGAGGCTCCCGTGCAAGACACTCGTCCGTGGTCGGGAGCACTTGAATGTCTCGGATCTCCAGATGGTCATTGTCGTGGCGGGGACCGACCCTTCCGTCCGCGAACACGGCTGCTGCTGGACGCCCCACTTCAAGGACATTCCACACGTCCGGTTCTGCTGGTTCCCCCCTCGGCCGTTTCGTGGTGTCCGATGCGGCACCTGCTTGCACCTCGAGGTCCCGACGGCGCAGCATCTTGTCCAGTCGGTGGAGTTCTTCGGTGATTGTTTGGAAACATAATCTCGAATCCAGTGCGGCATTCGCTTCGGGTGCGTGTTCCCTCCATGCCCGTACCAACGCCTCGAGCCGGTCCGTCGTCCCTTGAAACGTATCTTGATAGACAAAGTCCTTGAATTTCCGTCCGAGCACATAGACCAACCGAAGGAGGGGGAGACAGACTTGCGTAAAACACAGGGGCGCATAGCGTCGACCTTCTGCGTCGCATAGAAACGCGGCATGGGAGAACGTGCGGTCGTCCAGATCCTGGCGCTCCACGAGCTGGGTGAGATGGTCGAGGTAGGTTTGAAATACTTGCACGGCGACCGTGCGTACAAACGCGTACACATAATTGGCCTCGTCCAGATGTTGACTCATCATGTCCATGCGTCGCATGGTAAACATCGTGACAAACGGGACGAACCCTCTCTGAAACGATACCACGTCTCGACGAGTCCCCGCATCGATCGAGTAGGTGAGGTCCAAGATTTCTTGAAGGACCACGACACCTCGCCCTTCGTGGTTTCCTAACGCTCGTATAAAGTGCGTGGCCGAGGTATCTTTTGTCAGTGCATAGAGAGCCGAATTAATAAAGTTGAGCGCTTGGGTTTGACTATTGATGAACCATGGCTTGGACGGATCCGAGGGACATAGAAACCCTCTCCATAACGATTCCAACCGGTCTCCACGAGACCAAAAACTCACTAACGTGTCGGAAGGACCCGAAAAGATGGTACCAGATGCTAATTTCTCGGCCAGTTGCGTTTTGAACGCTATGAACGAGAACGGGGACGTCGCGCCAGCGCTTTCGCCTTAGTGATGTCCACGTTGGATAGCGGAGAAGGAAGAGTGGGAGGTGGTTTCATGGTTATAACGATTGGAGTTGCCACCTTGATCCGAATGCGAGTATTTGCAAGATTCTCCAAAACGACACTTTCCTGAACGTTGAAAGTTGAAACAGACGTTTCCAAGCATATTTATGAGGTCAAATTGTCGAGTGACGGACGTCTCGGATCGGACACGACCACAGAGACGTTTGTGCTTCGTTTTAACGACAGTAACGAGTGAGACCGCGGATGCCTGTCACGTTTAGCCAGGCTTTTCCTTGGACGTTGCTTTTTGATCGTTTGACGAGAACACTTTCACTTGAATGACCTCCCACTTCAATGCGGTGTACATAACCTGGGACGAAGTGGTAATACAGACAAACCTCTCTAAATGTACCCTATTTGGAAATTAGCCAGCCTTATCATTAAGAAAGGGTGATCACTTATGGAGGATGACTCTCCTGATGCTTTATTAGGCTCGTAAAGGTTGAGAAAAATACACTAGAGCGTTATTCCCGGAGTTAGCGCGCATTCAGCATTCCAAGCGTTTATTTCACTAAGCTCCGATCCTAAGGAGTTATGATCACGGCAACGACAGATACCTGCATCTGGAGGACTCCCCCGAAGGCCTCTGCGCTGACTGGAAGAAGCTCGTTATGGTGGACTGGACTTTTCTATTGTCCATCAATGCTCGCAGATCTTTCTCAAGTTCCTTCCACTTTGTCAGCATTTGCTGAGTGTCTTGGTCGGATTGGATCAAGTACAATTTTGAGGACGTTCAAAGATTCTGTTGAAGTTTTGTCAAGCTATGCGCGTGTTGGTAATAGGCTGCATACAAACTTCAAGTGGTGCGCGATCATTGTGGCCATTTCTTCATTTATGCAGTTTTTTGGTACTGGGGATTTTATCTTTATATTAAGTTTTAGGTTAGGTTCTTAAGTACGCATTTATAGATTGTATATTTTTACCTTTTAAGACGCATTACATCCTGCCCTCGTGCGCACCTACCCTGATCAGGTAGGGCGCGCATCTTTCAGAGAAACTTCCATCCCAACGGCAGTCAGGCACTAACGGTCTGAACTGCCATTAAGGAAAGTTACACGTGCCCACAACTCGTGTCAACTTCCGACAGCTTCTTTGGCTTGCGCTTCGGAAACGCGCTCCAGTATCTCCGACTCGGCGCTGACTTCCGACTCGGCGTCTTCTTCCGCCCCTTCTTGAGCAACTTGCGCGAATATCTCCTCCTCGGATGCCGTGCCGAAGACATCGTTCTCGTCAGCCGGATTGATGATTTCCTCCAATGTCATCGGATTGAAGAGTTTAAGCCGCGTAATTTATCTCTCCAGACCGCTCAAAGCATTGCCGTCGTTTTTGGCTACCGCCTTTCTCGGAGAGCTGTTGAGTTCTGTTTGATGAAGGGCCAGAAGTATGTTGGTAGTCCTTCAACAGTTCCTTATGCATAAGGGAGTAACTTCGTTCCATTCGTCAACGACAAAATCTGACGCCTCCACAATGTTGAGCTTTCGGTACTCGTTATTCTCTTCGTAGCGCTCAATCATCAAGCCGATCTGTTTCCTCCGGTACTTGACCCTGAATCTGTTTATGATGCCCGCGTCGAAGGGCTGAATCTTGCTCGTCGTATTTGGCGGCAATAAGAGCATCTCAACACTGTCGAATGTTTTTGAGACCACATGGGGTGGGGCATTGTCCAGAAGCAGAAAGACCCGCCGGCGCTACATCCCGCACCAGTCACTAAAACTTCACAGCCACCGCTGGAAGACCTCAGAAAGCATCCACGCGTACTGGTTCGCTTCGTAATCAAATTCCAGATTCTTGACGTTTACGTTCCGGAATGCCCTGGGGTTTTTCGACTTGTGGATAACCATAGGCCTGAACTTTCGCGTTCCGGTGGCATTTCAGCACAGGACCACCGTGAGGATTTTTTTTTCTTTCTTCTTGCCCTCCAGTTTGCGCGTTGCCAACGTGCGATCTGGATGCATGTTGAAGAACAGGTCGGTCTCATCCATGTTGAAAATTTTTTCTGGCTCATATTCTTCAAGCCTTTCTCGAAGTCGTGGGAGATGATCATGGATGGCCTGGTTATCGGCATCTCCAGATTCTCCATGCATCTTGTGACACTTGATGTTGTGTCGCTTCTCGAATTTCTCCAACCATCCGTTGGAAAAGTTGAGGTCTTTCGCATCTGGATCCTTCAACCGATCAAAGAACTTCTGTGCCATTTGCCGTAGCCCTTCGTTAGTTATGGGCAGCGCATGCTGAGCGGATTGAACCCATGACAATAGGGCTCTGTCGACCTCAGGATGAGCACACTTTCTCACCCTGTGCAGGTCGCTGGCTGAGTCGTCGGCATCCAAAATCAATGCCTCGCTTTTACGCAGTCTTGTAATCGAGATCAGCGCAAGCGTCACGTTGTACCGACTCTTGATGAAGGAGGCAAACTCCTCTCGTGTCCACTTGGGATTTTTCCTCCACTCGAGCAAAACTTCTTTCTTTTGACGAATGGTCAGAGACAGATGAGACGCGTGCGCCGGCCGCTTTCCACGTGCTTTCTCGCAACTTTTAGGCATGATTGCTTGTGTTCAGTATTACTTTGCTGTGAGATGATTCTTGAAATGTTATTGTCGAACCTTACCGCCTGTTGGTGATGTGAAATGTACCGTAAATTTTGTGTACAACTGTGGGTACATGGATCGGACATCGGATTAGAAGCGGCACTAGGTACGGGTACCTAACGGTAAGAAACGGACGACAGAAATCAGGTTGACTGGTCGACGGAGCACATTGGAATGGGTAGTTCTGATTGGTTGATATTAGTTAATTGGTAGATTCTAGGATATAAGCGTTAATAAAGTTCTGTGGTGAAGCGGATTCAAGAATTTCAGTCACTTTGTGTCAGCGGCACGCCGATCAGCTTATCGGCGATCGTATTGGTGAAAACCAATTAGGCTTTTA
Organism: Peronosclerospora sorghi; assembly: GCA_026184515.1. Classification (NCBI taxonomy): domain Eukaryota; phylum Oomycota; class Peronosporomycetes; order Peronosporales; family Peronosporaceae; genus Peronosclerospora; species Peronosclerospora sorghi. The sequence continues at coordinate 46,009,701 of CM047587.1, read as the reverse complement.
AGCCCATCGTGTGCGAGAAGTGTCACGAACACAGATTTTGGTAAGTCACATGATATTGCGTGTACTTACATTTTTCATGTTTGTACATATTGGGGACCGTAGGGAGATAAGATTGGTTAGTTATTTTTTGGCATTTTAATTCACAACAAGGAAGTCGTTAACATCTTTGCCAAGTACATCAGTCGCCTCTGCACGCCGCGGAGTGTTTGGGAGCAGAGGATCGAGTAATCCCCTCTAGCTCATTATACCCGGCCGGGACGCGTTACAAACGCAATTGGCCCGCCGGAATTCCCTCTATGGGAGTACGCATTGGTCGGCTTCGCAAGCCCAAGTCACACACGTTTGGAACGTGTAAATAAGTTTTTGGATTGTTACGTGTAGATATAGTTCGTGGAGTTTGTTACGTTCTCGTTGGGTCTCCATATTGGAATATTGGTCTTTTATTCTCGCAATTGTTTGGTCTTTACGATCGGTGAAGCGATATGCCCTTTGGAGTACATTTACACTGAGTATAATTGGTCTGCCCGTACCCAGGGTGAAGAGTTCCGCCCGGGGTACACTACTCAGCACGGTGTCGCATTTAAGACCCGAATCAATTTATAGCGACGATCCACCAAGTGTGTAACCAGCCCATTCCAACGGGTACACAAGGTGAGGTGGAGACGCAGAAATCGGACCAGGCGTCCTATGCTGATGATCGGTCGTCTGCTAGCAGCGTACGATCAGATCGGATCGTAGGCGAAGGTTCGCGGGGTACCCCCCCCCGTCAGTTGGAAGGCTGGACACGATGGTGGCCAGGTTCTCGACACTACGGTGTTCGATTTTTAACTTGACTCCACCACAATGGTGCGCGTGCCCGGATCACTTGGTGATCGTGGATATCACCGACATGATATCTCGTCAAGAATTGATTATAATGAATTAAATGTGGAATCGTTCTGGAGAGGACATAAGGAACGGCTATCGCCTTATGTTCTCCTTGTCGATAAGGATGGCGATGTCCGATATGGCCGGGTGGAGGACCATATCGGGATTAATAAGTTTTTCCTCCCCATAAGGCTCCCACCGGAGCCGATCGAGACTATAGCAAGTCTTGATATATTTCCGGAAAGGATCAGGACTTTTGTCCTGATCCTATGCATTTGAATGAAAGTTTTGATGAAAAAGTAAAAGATGAAAACGACTTGGATGATGATCGGAACGATCTGATCCACTTTCCCAAGGTCCCCAAGCAAAGGCTGGGAATGCCACCCGATGAAGATGACTTGGAAGAAAAGTCGCAGGTCGGGGATTGGGTTATCAAGGAAGAATACCTGACCAGGATGTATTAAATCCACGAGTTAAAGCAATTTATTCGTGAAGACCAGGTCATGCAGATCTTAAACCCCCAGATCCCCGATCACCTTCTCGGACTCTTCACCGAGCCGATCCAAAGCGATCGGCCGTTTCTATTGGTGAAGAACCTGCTGGCGATGTTGGTTGAGGTCGGCATAAAAGTGCAAAACCTCGCCAACGTACATAAGCTGTTTGATCTGGACACTTGGAAGCTGGAGATGTCGATGTCGACCCTCCATGATCATTTGGTGCCGTTGGTGGGGCGGTTCGCCGCCCAACTCCCACCGTGGCATTGAAGGTCGCTGAGTCCACGGAAGCACACGATGATGTGTGTTCCGATGATAAATCGCTGTATCAGTCTCCACCTGCCTCTAATAGCTCATAGGAGTTGGAGGTCGGTGTTGAGCGGATGACCATGGGGGTGGATCATACCCCCATGGGAGCATAAAAGGACGTGCGGCAGCATGGGGCTGCATGCCGGTCGGGGCCCCAGGAGCCCCCACAGGTTTCAGTACCTCCAAAGGAGGATGCCAACACGCTGCCCATGACACAAGCTAACGTCCAAGCCTTGTTTGAGGCAATGATGGAGCGTTTCATGGGAGACCGATGCCGATCGCCTCCGCGCCCGCATGCCCAGGACCGATCTGCCCGGCAAAATGTCAATACTTGCCGGAATGTTGATATGGAGTCAGTGATATCAACGGATAAGGCTACCCGAAGTGGCAGACCAGTTGGCAGAGGAAGACGCAAGCCGCATCCAGCCCGACCGCGCCGATCAAGCAAAAACAGCGATTTCGACATGGAGTCGATCGGCGATCCGGATGACCACTATGGGTCAGACGGTGCAGGTGCGGGCAGAACGCTCAGGGCTAACCTAGCCTCTACGACCGCCTTTGATTTTGGATCTACTGCGTTCCCACGCATTCGCATGGCTGCGACCACTGATCTCAAGGAGTTCACTGGCAAGGACGCCGACGAGGAGCAAGCCAGATCGAGGTTTGGTCGGGTCAAGTCTGATTTCTTTCGGGATCAGACACCAAAAAAGGAACGGTGTTTGAACTTCAGAGATCTGCTGAATGGACCGGCTGAGAACTCGATCCAACAGTTGAGTCGGGATGTCCGATCTGACTGGTATCTGATATGTTCAGAATTTGAGGGGCAGTACTGCAACTCCGAATTTTCTAGCGCATGCAAATACCATCATATGCAGAAGCGGGGCGACGAGACGCCGATTGAGTACTTGCATCGTTTGAACGTGGCTGCAACTCGCGCCGGGATAGTGATCGAGGAAGGCAACCCGCCGACCGGTGCCGCTATGGAGCACGTTGGTCAATATATCAGTACCCTTATGACCAAGAGCTGGCAGATCAGCTCACTCTGCTGCGCCTCAAAGATGTGAGAGAAGTGGAGCAGACGTTGCGGACGTTGCAACACTTACGCAGCATGAGGGCGAAGGTCGCCGTTGGATCGGGTCGCTACAGATCTAAGACCCAGACCGACCCGGTGAAGAGGCCCCTGACCAGATCGGCCCGTGCTGTTAAGGCGATCATGACTGAAGACAGCACTGGATCGGAAGAGGAAAGTAGCGGCCAGTCCAGTCGGGAGTCAGACGAGGACCAGTATCGCCACGTTTTCGTCACGGAGCCTGCCCCAAGAACCAGATCGACGCATAACCAGGCAGATCGGAAGGGAAGGAGTGGGAACAAGTCCGATCCGGACCGACCTCGCAAGAATTATTCTTACTGCGGGTCAAGCAAGCATGATGGTGGGGACTGCTGGAAGAAGTTGATATGCAAGAAGTGCGAAAGACGCAGCCACTCCACCGATCACTGCCTCTTTGTGTGCAAGTCATGTGGAGAGATCCACGAGTCCGGACAGTGCAAGATTGAAGAGTTCTTCAATCTGATGCGCAAGTGGTATGTTCCGGGTAAGCACGCGGGTATGCTTCCACCTGACGTTGAGAAGATGTTAAACTAGAACGCTCGCCAGGTTGGAATCTGGATCGAGCCGAGCGATCTACGTTTGTCATCTATGCATATGTCGGCAAGGAGAATAAAGCCGACAATACATGTTCTATTCTCAATTGCGTCGATCGAGATCATCCGGTATACAATCTCACGACCGATGAATATTCCCAATCGAAGGTGGTCATGCAGCTGGATCTGCTGCCTGGGGAGTCTCGCGGATACTGGAAGTATCATGCGCCCGACAAATGGTTCAAGCAGGCGAAAGCCTGTGGTAAGATAAACAACCAGAAGGCAACGATGTTGTTCGACTCGGGGGCTGAAGTCTCAATTATCGACTCCGCCTTTGCTCTTAAGGTCGGATGTCGTATAGACGACACTCAGAGACAAGAATGCGTCGTAATCGGTGAAAGTCCTTACATGACCGAAGGAAGGACGCGCGTGAAGATCACCCTATTGGGTTCGTTGGTATATTTCTTCAGCTCTTGGGTTGGCAAGCTGGCCGGTCAGGATTCCTTGTTAGGCATGGATTTCATGGTGCCGGCAGGTACTCGACTTGATCTGTCTCATGGAGTGCTTACACTCCCGAATGAGGTCCAGATCCAGTTAGCTGGTCGGCGGTCCCTATACGGATCGCACACCGATCTGGTCAGGTGGGACCAAGATGTCACCATTCCAGTCGGCCAATCCGCTGATAACCCGGTCGACAAAGGTTTTCGATCAAGGAAGTTATGGGTGACCAGGGGCGATCATCGACCTTTGTGAAGAGCGCCGACCGATATGATTTTGTTCGAGTCACTAATATCGGTGACAAGCCGCTTACACTCGACAACAATACTATTGCTGGCGTGTGGCTGGCGGAAGGGAAAGTGCCAAGAAAGATGGGATTCGTATCGATCGTATCGAGACGGTATGTTGAGTGTCAGAACTTGGCATACCAAGCGACCACCGATCTGATCAGCGATGATGGATCGGTGGAAGAAGATACCCCACCTATAGTGGAACGACCCATATATGTAACCCCAAAGAAGATGTTAGTTCGAAGAAAGGCACCGCAGTCGCCGAACACGGTGGACCATCAAACAGATGAGCCAAGGTTCGTCAACGTGGTGGAGACACAAGAACAGGCGACAACGTAGCCAGGAATAGGAAAAGGGGAACATGGCATTGCTGGGGCGGACCACGATGG
>CM047587.1:45844540-46005203 GCA_026184515.1 Peronosclerospora sorghi | reverse complement strand
GGAATAGGAAAAGGGGAACATGGCATTGCTGGGGCGGACCACGATGGCGCGCCTAAGCAGATCGATGTCGTTGAAAGGCAGCCCAGCGATCGGGACAGCAGTGTTCAACCGATCAGGACGGTTTGGGTGACATTGCCCAGGAAGACGACCAAGTTTGTATCCATGAGGGAGGGGATCAATATATTCAGGAGCTGGAGAGCCAGATGGAAGTCCTATCTGAGGTGTCTGCTGACCCGCCCGAAGTCACCTTGGACGATCTGCAAGTGGGTGATCGGGATGTCAACAGTCCCGATCAGATCGATCAGCTAAAGAAGATCATATGGAAAAAGAAACATCTGCTGATCGGGAAAGGCAATGCCTTACCCCCTGCTGCTCGCAAAGCGATCTGTGACATCTACGTGGGTGATGACAAGCCTATTGCCCAGCGATTCCGACGTGTGGCGCCACAGTACCGCGAAAAATTGTCCGATCTTATTAAAGGACTGTTGGCTACCAAGATCATTAAGCCGTCGACCTCTCCGTGAGCCACACCGATCGTGATTGTGATCAAGAAGAACGGTGTCGACATCAGGTTGTGTATCGATTATCGGTTGGTAAATCGGTTGACCAATCTTATGGTGTACCCGATGCCGTTGATCAGCGATCTGCTGGAAGATCTTGACAATACCCTATGGTATTGCTCACTGGATATAGCAAGTGGATTTTGGGTGGTTACGATGACCGATCGGGCTCGCGAGATCTCCGCATTTGTTACGCCGTTCGGTATGTTCGAGTGAAACCGTATGCCGTTCGGTTTGAAGAACACGCCCCAGATCTACCAGAAGCTGATCGACAACGCACTGTATGGACATTTCAAGATCAGCATCGTTCAGGACCTCACCAAAAATTATGATGTGTTTACAGAGGGTGAACCTGACCGGGAAAGGAGACCGTCCGTTCTGGGAAGGCGATCGTATATCGACGACATTCTGATCCCTGCTTCGTCATGGAGCGATCTGTGCGAGAAGGTCGAATGTTTGTTGGAGACATGCGATCGCTGGAACCTGTCGATCAGTGCTGTGAAAAATTATTGGGGCATGCCCAAGGTCGCCTATTTGGGTCATATGGTGTCGATCAGTGGGCTGGAGGCCAATCCCAAAGATCTGGAATAACTGAATAACCTCCCGTTTCCCAGATCGCTGAAGGCAATGCAGTCCTTCTTGGGAAGCCTAAATTACTACAGCCGCTTCATTGAAGACTTTGCGATTTACGCGGCCGTGCTGTACGAGCTCTGGGAAGTCGACTACCATATGTTGCGCGAAGAAGATCGGGCAACTTTACTGGAGGGCAGCGACTCTGATCTGCCCGCAGATTGTCCGCAAGTGGAGGCAGAGGATCACAGGAGGCGTGAAAAGGTTGCTTTCGGTATGCTAAAGGCCAAGATGGCGACGGCACCGATTCTCAAGCACTTCGATCCGGAGAAAATGCCGATCGCCATTGTGTATGCTAGTAAGTGGTCCATTTCGGCCACTCTAGTACAAGAACATGATGGAGTGTACCACCCGGTCACTTTCACGAGCCGGACGTTGAGGCCGAACGAAGTTAACTATGGGATCGTCGAAAAAGAAGTTCTGGCTTTACTACGGATTTTGGATGTGTGCTACAACTTACTGGTCGGCCGATCTGTAAAGGTTCTTTCGATAAAGTCGACATTGGCCTGGCTGGTATCAGCCAATGGGATGGACGGTCGGCTCGGCAGATGGTAAGCGATCTTGTAACAGTGGTCCCTCGAGTTCGTCAAGTGCACCAAGGGATAGGAGGAGATATTGGGCACATTGGATTCCAGTATCACCCCTCGGTCTGAAGTGGATGAAGCTCTGATGGCGATTACCCCAAGGAAGCAACCTCGACAGTCAATCTCGCTGCCGCCACCGATCGTCGATCGGGATGAGGAACTTCTGGTCTTGAGTTTCGACGGATCGGCTAGCGTGAAGAAGAAGGTCGGCTCCTATAGTGCCGTACTGTGGAAGTTACCACAATGGTCTATAGTAGCAGCCGCCGCCGATTTCACGCCTGACATAACGGTAAACGAGGCGGAATATAGGGGACTCCTTCTATGTCTTGATCTGCTGTCATCACAAAAGAAAGGGTGGATCATCATATGAAGTGACTCCAACCTAGTGATAAGGCAGATCACCGGGGAGATCGACTGTAAGGCACCACGGCTGAAGCTGCTGAATGATCGGGTGATGAAGGCACTGAAAGACTATCCCAACCACGAGCTATTGCTCGTGAAACGGGATTGAAACAGAAGCGCCGATCACCTCGCGACCCAAGCCAGATCGGGGCGACGATCACCGAGGAGGCTTTTCTACATGAACTAATGAACATAAACAGGCTCCCGGAGTTGATCAAGCCCAAGTACAGTCCTGTGTTGACAATAAAAAGTCTTGTACAGCTGCAAAACATTCCCAAGCACTGACGGTACCATTAAGGGGTCAACTTGGTACCTGTATGATATGATATCGGTAAGTCACTGGTACAATACCGGTTTAGTATCTTATGTACCTGGTGTGACATTCACTGATTGGATGGAGTGAATCAGGAATCCGATATACTTAGTCTTATATAAAAACGAGTGGCTTAGAGGTAGCAACCAGTTGTGAACTAAGGACCTAAAGTATATATTCACTTTGCATTTTTCCAATAATAGCTCAAGTGCCTTTTTATCAGGTTATGAGCCCAATCCCCGCCTTCTATTCCGCCAGCAACGACTCCGACTACGCCTTCGTCATGGACTCCACCAACGCTCGCATCAACAAGTTCGACGGAACGAACTTCCATACGTGGAAGTTCAAAATGCAGATGGTGCTCGAAGAAAGATATCTGTGGGAAGTCACAAGTGGAGAAGTCAAGCTGAAGAATTTGGCTAATTCGCTGGATCGATCCGGGTTCAACCGCAAGTCAAGGAAGGCACTGGCAATTATCTGCCTGGCGCTAATGGACTCGCAGCTGCCGTTGGTTCGCTCGGTAACTGGAGCGCACGATGCATGGTCACGACTTGAAGGTCACTTCGAGAAGAAGATCTTAGCTAACAAGCTCTTTCTTCGTCGTCGTTTCTTCACGGCCAAGCTGGAAGATGGAGATGATGTACTTGCACACATCAACAAAATAAAGACTTTGGCGGAGCAGCTTGATGCGGTGGGCGCTCCGGTCACTGAAGACAATTTGGTTATCACGCTTCTCGCGAGTTTGAGTGAATCGTACGCGTTCCTGATAACTGTATTGGAGTCGAGATCGGACTCGCTGTCGTGGGAACTCGTTACGTCTCGATTGTTGCATGACCACATGAAGCGGAAGTAACAAGGTGCTGGCATTGATGGTGCTGCGCATGGTCAAGGACAAGCGTTTGCGACGATGGAAAATGGTCGCCGTAAGGCTCGTACCGCACCAACGAAGACCACAAGCGCATATCACTATTGTGGTGAGAATGGACATTGGATTGCGAAATGTCCAGTTCGTATTCGTGAAAATGCCGAGCGACAACGATCACAGCGCGCCAACGTCGCAGAAAGTGAGGACTACTCTGGCGACTACCTGTTTTCGGTTGGTGGAAGCGCGTGCATCACGAAGTCCAGTTATGTATGGCTGGTTGACTCTGGTGCCACTCAGCACATGACCCACTTGAAGGAATTTATGAAGAATTACAAGGTCATGTCTCCAATTGATGTTCATCTGGATGACGATGGCATCGTTCAAGCTGTGGGAACAGGCGACATTACAATGACGATGACAACGCCACGTGGAATGAAGAAGGGTGTGCTGACGTCTATATGGCACATACCCAAGCTTTCTCGCAATCTGTTTTCCGTGGGACGCTTTACGAAGGACGTTGGTTCTGTCATCTTTGAGCAGGACGGTTGTTTTGCGGAAACGAAGGGTATCCACTGAAAACTTGGCGCTTGTGAAGAAAAGGGTCTGTTCAAGCTGTGCATGAAGCCAATTCAAGTCCAAGAGGCCAATGTGACAAGATCGTTGGGATGTCATGGGGACACCACTTCGTACCTCTGGTACCTTCGATTTGGTCACATGAGCCATTCAGGTCTTGAAACCATTGTCAAAAAGAAATACGGCATTGGTATTGGACTTACATCGGTGAAGCAGTGGGAGGCATGTCGTGGTTGCGCACTGGGAAAGCAAACACGTGCAAGCTTTCAGTCAAATTCCTCCCATCGTGCCACAAAGCTGTTAGAACTTAGAAGTTATTCACAGCGATGTGTGTGGGCCGATGCAGACTGAAACGTTTAGTGGCATGCGATACTTTGTCAATTTCATTGACGAGTACTCACATTTTACCATAGTATATTTGCTGCGAAACAAATCAGAAGTCGCAAGCAAGTTTGCCACTTTTGTCGCCTACGCGGAGACTCAGACTGGTAAACTCGTGAAAGCCCTTCGCTGTGATAATGGTGGCGAGTATTCGTCTGCCGAATTGAAAATGTTTTGCCAACGCCGTGTTATTGTGCAAAACTTCACGCCGCCATATACGCCCCTGCTTAATGGAGTGGCTGAGCGTATGAATAGGACGCTGGTGGAATGTGCGCGTTGAACACGCAAAACTGCCCAAAGCGTATTGGGGGGAATCAGTCATGACTGCCAACTTCATACGCATTCGGTCTCCTACGCGTGGAATCTTGATGGCACAGTCACCCTATGAAGTGTGGTTTGGCAGAAAACCTGTTTTGGCCAACTTAAAATTGTTTGGCTGCCATGCGTTTGTGACGGTCCCAAAAGAAAAACGTACGAAGCTCGATGCTCGGGCCTAGATCTGCCGTTTTATTGGGTATTCGGAGCATGAAAAAGCATACCGATTTAAGAGCATGAAGAGTGGTCGTGTGGTTATTATCCGTGACGCAAAATTTCTTGAAGATGTGTTCGATAGTGGAAGTCGTGATGATCGCTGTGATGAAGATGATTATGGAGACAGTTGGATCACAGATGAATATTCACAAGGATATGATTAAGATCAAGATACTGAAATGGATGAGGACAAGGTTGACTCAATCACCAAACGACACTTTCGCACACAGTCGCTCGAGGACGCCACGGAGACTCCACGTGCAAAGCGCTATGCTCAGCGCAGAGGATTTAAAGGCCTCGCTGAAACCGGCAGTAAACGACATCAACGGACGCAATCGCTTGAGTTGTCAGAAAAGCTTCCCACTTCCAAGCGCTCGACCCAGTACAAAGAGTCGCATGGACCTGACGAGATGTCAGCTTCCGCAGAAGATTTCGAAGCTGCGTATGTCGTGGATTCAATGGGAGAAATACCGACCACATACCAGTCGGCGATGGAATCCAGCGACGCTACTGAATGGATCAAGGCTTGCGACTCGGAAATGGTGTCACAAACCAAGAACAAGACGTGGGATTTAGTGCCGCTTCCGAAATTACGCAAAGCGATTGGAAAAAGATGGGTTTTTCGAGTCAAGAAGAACCAGGACGGTGAAGTCAAACGCTACAAAGCGCGTTTGGTGGCCAAGGGGTTCGCACAAAAGTATGGCATTGATTACGAGGAGACCTTTGCACCAGTGGCAAAATTTACTTCAATTCGAGTATCGCTCAGTATCAGTGCCAAGTATGGTCTTACGTTGCATCAAATTGATATAAAAACGACTTTTCTTAATGGACTTATTGAAGAAGACATTTTTAAGGTGCAGTCGGATGGTTATGTCGATGAAAGTCATCCCGATCATGTGTGCAAGTTGAAAAAGTCGCTTTATGGGCTCAAGAAGTCGCCAAGAATGTGGAACAAGACAATTGATGACTTTATGCTGCAACTAGAGTTCCCGAAGTGTGCATCGGACCATTGCGTATACACCAAGCGTACTGCTCAAGCTATGATTTTTGTTGCGCTTTACGTTGAAGACCTGATCCTCGCAAGTAGCAGTATAAAGATGCTTCAAGAAACAAAACAAGCACTAAGCGAGCGATTCGAGATGACCGATATGGGTCAGCTCAGGTACTTTCACGGCATGGAGATTAATCAAGACACGGCGGCTGGAACGGTTTTGATATTGCAGACCAAGTTCTCGGACGACATTATGGAAAATTTCAAGATGGCACATTGCAAACCAGTCCGAACGCCACAAGATCCTGGCCTCAAGCTGACCAAGTCCATGTGTGAAGGTGGATGCAAACACGAATAGACCATGGCTGGCGTACCATATCGCAATGAAGTTGGGTGTCTTATGTACCTCATGGTCGGAAAATGTCCAGATCTGGCAGCAGCAGTTGGGTTTTATGTCAATTTGCAGCGGATCCATGCCCGACTCATTGGCAAGCTCTTAAGCGTGATTTCCGATACATTCAAGGCACGAAGGATTTTGTTATCAAGTTTCAAGCAAGTTGCAAGCACAGCCTTCAAGGATATTCTGATGCAGACTGGGCCGGGGATGTCGAGTCAATACGAAGCACAAGTGGATACACGTTCATGATGAGCGGCGGCGTTATCAGCTGGAGAAGAAAGAAACAGCGCACGGTGGCTTTGTCTTCCACTGAAGCAGAATACATGGCACTTTCAGACGCTACCCAAGAAGCGGTTTGGCTCAAGGCATTCATGTGTGAGCTTGGTGAGATGAATCATGACGAAGCGGTCAAGATTTACGAAGACAACCAAGTCTCGATAGCACTGGACAAGAATCCCAAATTCCACAAGCGCACGAAACACATTGAAATTCGCTACCACTTTGTGCGTGAAAAATTGTTGGATGACCGAGTTGTTCTCGAGTACATTCCGACGCTTGAAATGCTTGCGGATATCCTGACCAAGGCCATTCCTGCAGCCAAATTTTGTGTTCTTCGCAACAAGCTTGGCATAAACGAAATAAGCGCTGTCGAGTCGAGTGGTAGTGTTGACAAGAAAACGTCTCGTACAGCTGCAAACATTCCCAAGCACTGACGGCACCATTAAGGAGTCAACTTAGTACCTGTATGATATGATATCGGTAAGTCACTGGTACAATAGCGGTTTAGTATTTTATGTACCTGGTGTGACATTCACTGATTGGATGGAGTGAATCAGGAATCCGATATACTTAGTCTTATATAAAAATGAGTGGCTTAGAGGTAGCAACCAGTTGTGAACTAAGGACCTAAAATATATATTCAGTTTGCATTTTGCCAATAATAGCTCAAGTGCCTTTTTATCACACTGATCAGGTGGTGGCGGCGACTAGATCGCGAACTCGGAAGTCTCGCGGATCGTTCCCAAAGGAAAGGCATAGTGAGTAAGTTGTACAACAGCTAAGGGCGGAACGTATCCTCAAGGCGCAGGACGAAGAAGAGTGGATCGTCAACTTGAAGGCCTATCTGCGCGGTGAACTGTCCAAGTTAACAAATGATCAAGCGAAAGAGTGTACCAAGATCGCGGACAGTTACGATGTGGACGACAATGGATTGCTGTATTTCTGCCGTGACATTGATCAAGACAGTGCCGATCGAGATCTACTAGCAAAACTGGTGATCCCTGAGTTGCTAAGGCCGGATGTCTTTCATCACTACCATGTGAGTCTAGAAGGGGGACATCAAGGCATAGGCAGGACATACCACAATATCAGAGCCCACTTTCACTGGAGAGGACTTTTTCGGAGCGTGCAGAAATATGTAGGCTGTTGCACAGATTGTGAGACCGGAAAGGGCAGACCGATAATCAAGGGCCGATCGCCCGGAAATATCGAGGCTACTTACCCTTTCCAGGTGATAGCAATGGATCACATACCGTCGCTGCACAGATCAACACGCGGCAACACTGAGCTGCTGATCTGTATCTACCTACTCACTGGTATGGTGATCGCAAAGGCTAGTGCATCCCGATCTGCGGAGCAGATCGCCCAGAGTTACGAGGAATGCGTGTTCAGAAGGTTGGGCGCCAGAAAAGTTATTAGACACGATCGGGAACCCGGTATTATGGCTGAGGTGTTCCGATCGTTCAATAACATGCTAGGCCAGAAGCAGAGCGCGACGATGGCATATTGTCCGCAAGCGAACGGATCGGCTGAACGCATGGTGCAGACAATAACAAGGGCTATTAAGATGTATGTGGCCGATCCAGACCAACGTGACTGGGATTAGTATCCAGAAAGACTGGTATTCGCACTCAACTCTTCAACCGATCGGGTCCGAGGAGAAACGCCTCTCTATCTGGCGTATGGATGGGACCCTCGATCGACATTTGAAGCGGCGAAACCGATCGGCTGCACTCGGACCCGCGATCGCGATGCCCGTCGTTGGCGCATGCAGGTCCAGAAGCATTATCAGCATGCGAAAGAAGCCGTCAATGAAAAGTTTCGTCAGGCCACGCAAGATCGAGCAGATAGGAATAACGATCAGGTCCGCCCTCATGGTATTGAACCAGGGGCGAGAGTATGGTTTTACCTCGATCGGGTATGGGAAGGCTATGCAAAGAAGTTGGCTCATATGTGGCACGGTCCTTTCCGTGTAGCAGAGCTGATCGGTGAGCATGCTGCCCGTCTGATCACGATCGGCACGGATTATAAAGTTTTTACGATCGTGCATGTGTCCAAATTGAAGCTGGTCAGAGAATTCCCCGATCGGCCTAAAATGCCCTGTCTGGTGGACGAAGCGGAGAGATTCGATTTTGACGAAGCTCTGCTGCCGGAAGACAGTTGGTAAAGGCCATTGGAAGAGGACTAATTCGAAGTGGAAAAGTTGCTAGATGTCCGATCGGTCAAGAAGACACGTTTCGGTCGCACCCACCGAGAATATCTGGTCCGCTGGAAAGATCATGACGAAGCAACTTGGATCGACGAACTCGATCTAACTTGTGGAGCACTGCTACGAGAGTTCGAGCGAGAACGAGTCAGTCGGAATCGCTTCGCACTGATGCAGTCTCATGAAGATGAAGATAGAGACACGCAGTAGCACCGATCAGTATATCGATCGGTGTGAATATGTGTAAGGTCTGAATTATTGTGAATTAGTGTGATGAACTGTGATGAACTGGAGTAGTGGAGTGACGAACATGGTGATAATTTTCGCGATGTGGATGGAAACTGTGTGTGATAACGTGTTGGTACAAGTTTGGAGAAAGTGATGAAATTTGGTCAAGTGATCAGGTGATCAGGAATTTGGAAAGAATGATGAAATGTATTATGGATTATCTGGTCAGCTAACTGCCGCATAAATATTCGCAGTCACCCCACAGACAACCGATAGTCAATGCCGGATGGTATTTGATCTGGTTCTGATGCTGATTGCGCCAGGGCTCCTTCCGATCGATCTGGATCAAGGCGTCTTTCAGGTATGCGACCGGCTCGTCACAATGAAGACCGGGATACCAGATGCCGTCCTCATTCTACTCCCCGGGGATCTCAACGCGACGCTTGTCCATATGAAGAAACACCGTGTACAGGAATATGTCGATGTCGCACTCGCGGGCCAGCATCCCTTCCAGAATAAATGGAATAGGGCCAGCCAGGCCTCGCCCGTCTGTCTCCGGCGATGTTTCCGGCGCTTCTGCAACAGGAGCATGTCTTGGTCACGTAACTTCCGACCCGCGGGAAGGATGAGGTAATGGGTAGACTCCCATATCGCCTGGAAGTGGGCTGTATTAAAGGCCCGAACTCTACCCAGAAGAGAATCAATCCAAGGAGTCGACGCGAATATGGAGTCCAACTTGGCGCTGAGCAGCACTTCCCATGGTCGATCTGCATACAGACGGTTGATTTTCGGTCCTGTGACTAGATCCGCCCGCCACGCAGACGGGTCAGGGGTTTCCAAAGCTAGAATGAAGAGACAGAAATATGGTCGGGACATCGACCGGGCTAGATCTTGATTGGTTAGGGCTGATCGGTGCAAGCTACCGATCTGCCCCGGTGACCATGTCAAAGTGGCATCTGAACTCAGCGATGGAAGAGGTCGATCTCCGATCGACACCCCTTTCAATCGGGCTTGATGGCGCAGCCCAGATGTGCCGGGCTGTAAGGAAAGCGCCGATCCGGTCAACTCACGCGTTCGTGCAACACCATCACCCTGGGAGCTGATCACCTTATCATCCCCCGATGCAGGCTTCGCTGGAATAGGACCTCGGTGGTGATCGGATCGGGACTTTGAAAAAGCACTGAACAAGAACTCAGAATCTCCCGATTCGATCCCCGAGTCCTCTCCGGAGGATATCTCCATATGTTTGGTGTGAGCAGCGCGGGGGCGTAAGGGCGCATGCGATTTGACGGTGATGGACGTGTCACCTGCGTCCGATCTTGGGCTTGGAAGATGCGCCAGCGTCTTGGATTTCTTTTGAGGCACCGCTCGCTTCTCCTCGAGTTTGGAGTCGCGCGCTATGCCCCGAGCCCTTGATCCATTCTACGCGTCCTTACGCTTCTTGGAAATTTTTGGGATTTTGGAATATTGACTTTTGGCCAATGAATGGCGTCGCTTCCGATCTTGGTGCAGATCGATCAGAGCGGCCGATGCAGATCGGTCAACGCTAGAGAGTGCAGCCTGACGCCGGTACAACAAGTCGGTCAACTGTTGGTAGCACCGATCTACGTCCGCCCAACGACGGTTTGACTTCTGGGTCCAGGCGTCCGATCGGCTTTGGAAGGACCCGACCTTCCCGATCTGGTCCCTGTCCACGACCTGCAACGCGCCGATCTGCCTCTCCAGGTCACCATGTTGGGTGCGGAGCAAAGTCTGATCGGACGGATCCTCCAACCTCTGTCGGTTGACCAGCGCGAGCTGTTCCCGGAGATGTGACGTGTAGGCCTCCAAACGAGACAGATCATGCCGTGCGCCGATCAGCCCGTCCAAGATCGGTCGGAGCTGATCACACTGTTCATGCGACTGCCGATCAGCCGCGAGTAAAGCGTCAAACGCTTTGGCGATGTCATTGGGCAGCCGATCTGCACGCGAAAGAAGGTTAGACCAGATCCAAGGCGAATAACAGACCGATCAGCTTACCTCGCGTTGTTTGTTGGGATATCTGGGCCCGGAGATGCGCATTTTCGGCGATCACCTCCTGCAACTTCGCGGACATGTGGATCAATGTAGCTGGTGCGTATACGCACGGTGCAACTAGCGCACAGAAGAAGACTCTTCCTTAAAGCGGTATCTACCGCTACTTAGCCGATACGCCCTTGTAAAGGTCTAGTAGAAGAGTTCTCCTACTCGGGGCCAATATTCCCGGGTTGGTTTACTTCTTAGCCTTAACGGCTGTATTCACTTTACGGGATGTAAGTAAAGGGAGGGCTCCCTCTTACCTACGACACTCACAGCGCGCGCGACCGGTCGAGGTCGCACGTCCGCAAGATAGAGTGAAATGTAAAATGAATATATTTAATATGTAATTAGCCTAAATTAATTTAAACTAATATAAACTATATGTAATACTAAGTAGAATATTCCTAATTCGTACCTAGCTAAAATGTAGTGTACACACCTGTGTATTGACACGTGGATGGCTGACACACCACCACACCAAGGGCCCCTGCCCTGATTGGTTAAAATAACCAATGGTTCAAAACCTTTCGAGCCGGTCAATACTGACCTCAACCGTAATGTAATCATGTACACCCCGTTACATCCTCCCCCATCAAGACTATTGGTTACGCAATAATCAAAATCTTGTTGGAGAAGTCCAACGCCAGTACCTCTGGCTGTCCATTGTACACCTTCAGTGGTGCTATGGACGAAAACTATTCCGAAAACTTGGAAGTGGATGCCCTTGGGGAGATCTCCCCAACGGCTGGCCATGCTGACAGCGCCGAACGGCGCTGTCGGTCATCCAACCCATTCCCCACACGCGGGGAAAACGCACTAGCTCGTGCGCCACCGTTACCCGCTAGGGGTGATACCTCCAGGTTGCCAGAGGCAACCACCACCAATGAACCGTCCTTGGTTCAAAAGGCCCGACGTGCCGTACGGGCTCGAAAGGGACCTCGCGACCCTCAAAAGAGGGCTAAGAACGCGGTTAAGAGGGGTTTAGCCTCCTATACCCCTGGTCCAGCGGCTATACTGCCGCGTGAAATTGCGCATCGGAACCAACTCCGGGCCCGACTACTAACGCCCAAACATTATTCCGTTAAGTCCAACCGGACACGCCTCGGGAAGCAGACACGCGGTGTCCTCGTGGATATTATCCGCGAGATTCCCATTGTTCTCCTGAGGGACGAAAGCGTAGAAGACGCATAACAGGCGTTCCACGCCTGGGCGGAAAGGGAGAAACGCCTCCCCAGTTTCGATGCGCTGTACAACAGCTTTTCCGAACACGACGTTCGGGTAGAGAGGGCGCTACGCTTGGCCTATGCTCAGGCCAATGCGCAAGGGCAATTACCTGCCTCCTATTATACGCGCTCTGCTCTCGATGTGGTGCCGGAGAGCAATGCAAGCACAGCATCTGCCTCCGGCGAACTCCCAGCTACTGGGAGTGAAGGGGCTTCTTCAGCCCCTTTGGTCGTTGACTCTCAGTGGGATTCTCCCGCTCGAAAGCGTCAACGACGTCACGGCAATCCTGCCGCAGGGGAGTCTCGTACTCCCACGAGTTCTGGGAATGTGGACACCCTTTCACTTCACCAGGTACTGGGTCTCACCCCGGTGATGGCGTCGTGCCATCAGGCGGTCCACATGATAATGTGGAGTACCCTCCGTATCGAGCACTGGAGGAGGGGGTCGCGCTATTGCGGCGTGACTTCCACGAGCGCTGTGATCGGCACAGCCGTCGCATCCAAGATGCTCAGGAGGGACTCCGCACGAAGGGAGTGCGAATGAACGCATCGAGTAGCGGCTTGCCTCCCTCTATTCTCTCGTTTCGGAGCTTCAGGGTCGTATTTCAACCCTGTCGGAGATGTTCCGACCTGTCGCGCCTTCGGCTATCCGGCTTCTCACCCTCCTCCGAGAGGGGACCCGCCTCAGAGCATACACACATAGAAGTTTGGATGCGTACGCATCGCCTTCGGGATGTCTAAGGTATACGACAAGCCCTTTCGGGATAATACCTTAAAGGGCCCCACAAACCTGGGGCGCAGTTTATTGCGCAACACATTTGAAACTGCATGTGTAGGAAGATTTTTAGCGTTTAATAAAACACTTTCTACTACTTTGTACACCTTTTCGTTACGCCGCACCTTGCGGTCATCTTGCTCCTTCTGCTTGTCTTAGATTTCCGCTATGTCATCACAGACGTATCGTAAGACACTAAGGCGCGTCGATAAAAACTTATCTATGTGATTTCGCACAGATACAGGGCTGACATCGGGGAATGCTCCACCTTCAAGCCCTGGTCACACACACGTGGCGTCAACGGAACCCTCGGATACACCAATCCGTTCACGTAAAACGGGGTAAACCCCGTAGATGCATGTACCTAATTGTTGATAGCAAATTCAACCGTCGGAAGCATCTCACTCCAACTCTTTGGAGAATCCGGACATAAACTCCGGAGAATATCCTCCACAACGCGATTAACGCGTTCCGTCTCACCGTCCGTCTGCGGGTGATCCGCAGTGGACATGAGGAGCTTGGTGCCTAGCACCTTAAACAACGCTCCCTAGAATTTTTCCGTAAAACGGAGATCCCGATCCGACACAACGGAATCGGGTAGACCATGCTGTCGAAAGACACGGCCTAGGAACACTTTCGCTGTTCCATGTCCATCTATGGACTCTGGAACCGCCGCCAGGTGAGCCATCTTTCTCAAACGGTCTACAAAGACCAATATGCCGTTGTTCCTGGCCTTATCCTTCGGAAAACCGAAGATAAAATCCATACTAATGGATTTCCAACACTCCGTCGGAACGGATAAGATCGCCAAAGGCGCAGCTGGCTCTGCAGAGGTTTTGACCCTCTGACACGTTTCACAGGTGCGAATCTACGTACATACCCACTTATAAACCTTGGGCCACCAATACAAAGCGCTTAAAGAGCTGTAGGTCTTATCACGACCTAAATGACCCCCGGTAGGGGCGTCATGTGCCTCGAAGAGGAACCTATACTTCAGTTCCTCATCATGAGGAACAACCACCCGCGGAGTGTCCTCCGCACTTGTGCTATAATATAGCAAACCGTCACATTACCTGTAACGGTGTAACCGATCTCTAGCTCGACTTGACAGGGTAGGCTCAGACGGGCCAAGTCCTTTTTCACCCAACGCGCTGATAAGCGCCGTACACTGTGGGTCTTTCCCATACGCCTGGCGTATGAGATCCACCACAGACGAAGTGATGAATGTCGCGTGAGCGAGCTCGTAATCGGGACGACGCGACAACGCGTCTGCAAGCACGTTCTGCTTGCCAGGTTTATACTTAACCTCAAAGTTATACTCCGCAAAGAAGGAGATCCAACGGGCCATCCGCTGGGAGAGATGAGGCGACTTCGTCGCTATCCATAAGGACGCGTGGTAAGTATACACCACGAACGGCTTTGAGCCGAGCAGGGGAACGCTAAATTTGACAAGGGCATACTTCATAGCAAGTAGCTCCTTATCATGAACGGGTAATTCCGTTATGCAGCTTTAAGCTGCCTCGACTCAAACGCAATCACGCGTTCTCGTCCCGAATCGTCTGCTTGTAACAAACCACATCCGATTGCGAAATCGGAGGCGTCGCAGACGACGCTAAAAGGTTTCCCAGAATCTGGGAGAGCAAGATCAGGGGCTTTAAACAAGCTCCCCTTAACTGCTTCGAAAGCGGTTTGGTGTTTGGTTTCCCACCACCAATAAACGTCCTTCTTAAGAAGGTCAGTTAATGGCTTCGCCATTTCAGCGTAGTTCTCGCTGTATTTGTGGAGATAATTGGCTAATCCAAGCCACTTCCGTAAATCTTTAAGATTTACAGGCGAAGCCACTCCACAATGGCTTTCACCTTCGCGGGATCCTCCCGCACTCCATCCTTACCGATGAAGCATCCGCGGAAAGGAATTTCCTCAGCACCAAAAATAGATTTGGATGCGATTGCATATAACTTATGCTCTCGCATACATTCGAGCACCACTCGAAGGTGTATCAGATGCGTTTGAACATCAGACGAGTCGCCTTCTGCACGACTATGGACGAATATATCGTCGAAGTACGTCTGAGCGTACTTACTATGAGGGCGGAAGAGTTGAGTCACCAAACGATTGAAAGTCACTGGCGCATTCGAAAGATCTTGTGGCATAACAAGCCACTTCCATAGCATGCCGCTAGGCGGGCTCACCGCTGTAAGCGGAATATCGGACGCTCGCATGAGCACCTGATAATACCCGTCCACCAGATCTAAGTCACTGTATACAGTACAGCCCGCCATATTGTTCTGGAGGACATCCTTCTGAGGAATCGGAGTCTGCATGGGTACAGTAGCTGCATTCAGCTTGTTGTACGCATTCACAATGCGCCACTATCCGTTCGGTTTACGAACACAAAAAGTGGGAGAGGAGTGGGGAGACTTGATCTCCCGCACCATCCGTGCCTCTTCTTTCCCCTTGAAGAATGAGTCGATGACGTCGCATTGCTCCTTGGGGAGAGGCCACTGCCTAGTGACGCAGTATTTGGTTCCAGGAACCAAATCAATTTCATGTCAGACTCCCCGATCCGGTGGTAACCCCATCGGTGGGTTGCACTAATGACATCTACAAATTCCTTTAATAAGGAATGGTAAGGGTCCTCAGGATACGCGAGGATCTTGAGGCCGCTTTGGGTATTCAATGCCTGTTTGGTTTGCACCAAAACTGACTCTTCCATCGTGGATGAGGAGTTCAACTCCTCTTCCGGACGTAATACGACAACCTCGTCGATTTCATCTGCTTTCAAAGCAGTTTCGAATTCGTTGAAGGACATCTCCTCCAACGACAACAGTTCGCTTACCCCAGGCAACCGTTCCAGGATTACGCCTTCTGTGACAACACCTGTCACACTATTCAGCATCCTGTAGGACTGCTGACTACTGGCCTCGGGACTGATCCCCACATCCAGATGGGGGGAGTCAATTTCCCCATCTATTGGAAGCGCCACGCGCCTATCATCAGAGTTCTCTACCTCTACCACCGGTGACTCGCCGGTCTCACCTATAACAGCGTAATCGGAATCATTTCCGACGTGCGAAAGAGACGAACTACGGGTCTCTTTGCTTGGAAGCGCCTCGCTCTTAACCACAGGGGTCTCTACCCCTACCACTGGAGTTACCTCAGAGTAATTCAACTCTGCCACTGGCAACTCTCCTGTAAAAGGACTGATCCTGTTACATGCTTACACTGTGTTGTGCGAGGAAGCGCGCAATACAAGAGGGGTAGGATTAGTTGATAACAACTAATCCTATAATAAAAGTAAATATAAATATTCACTTATGTTCTAGAACGCAATATTAAGAGTGTTTACTTAATGGGTGGTTAGCATCTAATAGTATAGTAATTACCTAACTAATATAATAATATCAAGTATTCAACTAACTGTACTATTAGTTAGCCTGCATGATTCGGTATTTATACCGAATCGACTTTTCCTTCGTAGATTATAACAACTTACAATCTCTTATTTAAATTTCAGAAAACGCGTCTGAAATTTAACTGTGATATTCTAACTTGAATATCAATTATGTAATGGCACCCCATTACATCACCCCCACTTAAGGTGGTTGGCCAATAATAATTCTTATTTTGGACAATCATGGGTGGCACTTGTTGGTCGGAATTTCTCATTCACCTACTGATTGACCATCGACTCGATGGTCAAAGCACGCGGCGGCGCTCTAAAGAGCGCTGCTGAAAACATTGAAGGAGTTTCTTCCTCCTCCTCAACACTAGGTGCTGAGGTGTTGAGTGACAACGGTGACGCTGCATTAGCAGCGTCAACTACGCAAAGGTCGGAAGACGTACCGTCTTCGACCACAGATGCTGCTAAGGCGGCATCTGGCAAGAAACAGGGAGATGTTGCTAATGTAACATCTCGCACGATGGCGACTTCCGAATGGCGTGTTGTCAAGAGGGCCATGTTCGGAAGTTCTGACTCCGAAAAAAGTGATGAGGGTACAGCTGTCCCCACGAAAGGATCTAGCGAATCGAAAATCGCTAGGTGCTCATCGCCCTAACAGCGATGATAACTCTGGTGTCGCTGTAAGCTATGACAGCGACAATGATTATCACAGGTGGTTGAGGGAACGCAGCTCCCCACCTGGACCAAGTACTTCTCCACGTCGGGGTGATTTAACCCCGGCGCGTGGTGTTGAAGCAGTTGGTGCTCCGCGTGCTAAAAGAGCTAGAACAGAAGCGGCGCCTGCCGCTTCTGAAGCGTATCATCGTACGGAACCACATGTTCCGTAAAGAGTGGGGTTTGGACCCCTGGATGGGCTATTGCCCCCAACAGTGGCGGTCACCGTAAGCGGTACTGCCAATATGCGTTGTTCGATATCAAGGTACTGGATGACTGCGAAGACATCCAGTCACGTCGATTCGATCGAAGTACAGACGATAGACGTCTGTACTTTATTGACCTCTTTTTCCAGGTTCGATATTATTCGAGCCGGAAAGGGTCAAGGAGGAACAGGGACGATAAAGACGCCCTGACTCAGACTTGGAACGCTTTTGTTGACAACTACAACCAAATCCCAGATGATTACGTGAATAAAGTTCACGTAATGCGCGAGCGCTTTTTAAAGCACTCGCGAACAGGCAAAATGGAATACATCCATTTTGCTTGCATCAGAGAAGGTTTGAACTGTGGTGTCCCTTCTCACCTCGTTTGCCCGCGGTGTCCGCAGGGCGCTCCTCGTCTGTCAGAGGAGGAGTTGCGGGGTACGGTGGTTTTTCCGTACCCGCCGAATTCAGGGCTTAATCGATGCCCTGAATGCATCAACACCTAGTGTTGATGATACTTCGCATTATGAGTTTGAGACTCCTTTTCAAACTCAGTTAAAAGGTCTGGGGCGTCGGCCCTCAGAACCTCAATCGGCTCCCAAGAGTCAAACTCTTGGGGGTAACCCAGCCAGCGTACTAAATACTCGGTACGCTGTCCCTTCTTCGAAGGAACCGAGCGCTTCGAGATCAAGCGCTCGAGAATGTATCGCTTATTCCCCTGATTATCCATCAGGGGCGGTGGAGGTTGATAATTCCTTCGCCGTTGTTGTTGCGGAGCATGGTTCTTATCTCCGCAAACTCGAGGAGGGTTGTTCCTCCTTGAGCAGCGATATGTCTCACTCTGTGAAGACATATCGGTCTCTTCGCTAAGATGTCCGCGACATCCTCGGGGCGCACACTGCCCTTCAGCAGAATAATGATCTTCTGTACATTGAGCTTTCCCGTTATAAGGGAGAGCTTGATCGGCACAAGGCTGATCTTGAGCAGTCAAAGGCGGAGGTAATGACTCTCCGCTCTGCTCATCAACGGCTGGAAGCCTATTACAAGTCTCTCTTGGGAGACTTGGAGAAGCACGGTATCTTCCGTGGTTCTGCGTCTCGTCGTAAGACGAAGACGAATGATACGGCTTGAGCCGCCCAACATAGAATGTTGGGTGGAGCCGCATTGCTGTGGGAATGTCTAAGGTATAGGAATTCCCCCGAATCTCCTGGACCTTGAAAGGTCCAATGTACTTAGGAAGCAACTTCCGTGTAGGGAAGTTGCTTATTGCTTGTATAGGCAAATTGGTAGTACTTAACAATACCAATTCACCTTTCAGAAAGGAGTTTTTGTTCTTCCTTCCTTGCTTGTCTGCATTTTGATTCTGCTTGTCAAGAGCAGAGGCAAGTGCATCTTTTATATAGCGTATTACAGCTTGGCTCCGTAATACGAATTCATCTACTGCTTTATCAGCTGTAGGTGCGTTGCTCTCATTGTCTGCAGCCATTGCTGCAGACACATATTCATCATATGCAGCTTCAGTTTCATTTGAAGCTGCTTCCTCTTCTACTGTACTTTCAGTAGAAGGGCCATCGTTTTGTTCACAAGTTGCAGTTGCAACTTGCACATTGACTCGCTCAAAATTTGAGCGGGTCCCTCCCCCACTTAGATTTGGCATACCGCCAAGTAAAGCTGGGGTTCGTGGATGCCTTAAGGCATTCACGTAGAACGGTGTATGCTTAGTTGAAGCATGCACCGAATTCTTAATCGCGAATTCAGTGAGTGACAGATAGTCACTCCACTGTTCAAAGGCATGTGCGTATGATCGCAAAATGTCTCCGAGAATGCTGTTAACCCGTTCCGTCTGCCCATCCGTTTCCGGATGGTCCGCAGTTGACATCTTCAACTGGGTTCCCAACAATGAGAACGTTTCTTGCCAGAAACGTCTTGTAAATCTCGGATCTCGATCGGAGACAATGTCTTCCGGCATTCCGTGCAAACGGAATACCGTATCAACGAATATCCGCGCTTTTTGAGCGGCGGTTACGTTCGCTGATACTGCAGTAAGATGTACCATCTTACTGAAACGGTCTACAAAGACCACTATTCCGGTCTTCCGACTATTGTCTGGTGGAAGACCGAATACGAAGTCCATTGAAATGGACTTCCAACACTCTGTCGGAACCATCAGAGATTGCAGCGGAGCCTGTGCAGACTGCGCAGGATTAACGCGCTGGCAAATCTCGCAAGAGCGTACGTATTTCCGTACCCACTTGTACTGGTTTCGCTAGTAAAAGTCACGTGCGAGAGAAGCATATGTCTTCTCTTGACCTTGATGCCCCGAAATCGGTGCATCATGATACTCAAACATAATTTGATGCTTGAGATTATCGTCGTTTGGAACGAAGATGCAACTTTCATCTTTTTGGTATGTGCTGTAAAGCAGCAGACCCTCGTGCAGTCTATATCGATGCACGCAAGTGCGGAGGAACTCTGGGAGTTCGTAGAGCTTCTCACTTGATTGATTACTTAAGTAATCAATCAACAGACGTGTCTCCTCGTCTCTTTTGTACGCCTCGCGTACTTGTCGTATAATTGACGACGACAAAGCAGTGCAACGGATCGCTTTTTCTCTGGCACCTTCGGTTACGGACGGTTTCGTCTCATAATCGGGCCTTCGTGATAGCGCATCTGCTATCACGTTCAACTTTCCGGGTTTGTATTCAATCGTAAAGTTTTATTCAGCAAAGAATGACAGCCATCGATCCATTCTTTGAGAAATGTGTGGTGAATTCACGGCCGTGCGTAGCGACGCATGGTCCGTGTAAACCACAAACGGTCTATCTCCCAAGAGATAGATCCGAAACTTGTCCAGTGCATACTTCATGGCAAGGAGTTCCTTGTCATGCACTGGATAGTTGCGCTCGGCTGGGCGCAACTGATGCGATTGATAGCAGATTACGCGATCACGATCATCGTGATCACGCTGCATCAAAGCACAGCCGATAGAGAAATCGCTCGCGTCGCAAACGACGTGGAACGGACGCTCGTTATCAGCTATAGCCAAGACAGGCGCTTCAGTCAAGCTTTGCTTGACTGCATCAAAAGCATCTTGGCATTGGGTATCTCAATGCCATTTGACATCTTTTTAAAGTAATTGAGAAAGAGGTCGTATTAGCCCAGCATAGTTGCACGAATACTTGTGCAAATATGTTGCCAAGCCAAGGAACTTTCGAAGTTCCTTAACGTTGTTTGGCTTAGGCCATTCAACGATCACCCTGATCTTTTCTGGATCAGAGCGCACCCCGTTCTTGCCCACAAAACATCCAAGAACGGGTATCTCAGGTGCACCAAAAGTGCACTTCTTTAGATTTGCATAGAGCTTATGCTTACGCATAAGCTCTAACACTCGACGTAGATGTTCCCTATGGACATCTACATCGCTTTTATCGTGTTCACCCTTACTATGGATGAACACGTCATCGAAATAACTCGGTGCGAATTCTCGCACCGGGCGTAATAGATGCGTTACGCATCTATTAAACGTAGCAGGGGCATTTCGAAGCCCCTGCGGCATAAAAAGCCACTCCCAAAGCATGCCGCTTGGGGTGCTTACCGCCGTGAGAGGGATATCCTTCTCACGCATTAGGATTTGATAAAATCCATCTCTTAGATCGAGAGCACTAAAGATGGTGCTCCCGCACATGCCATCAATGATGACATCTTTTCGCGGTATCGGCGTCTGCTCCGGTACCGTCGCTGCGTTCAGCTTGTTGTAAGCGTGAATGATTCTCCACCCACCTGTGGACTTTTTCACACAAAAGGTGAGGGTAGAGTGCGGTTAGATAGACTCCCGCACTTGGCCTGCCTTACAAAGAGCTTCGAAAAACTCGTCGATCGCTTTTACTTGATCACGCGGCAACGGCCATTGCCGCGTGACACAATACTTCGTGCCTGGAACGAGGTCAATTTCATGACGAGTTCCCTTATCCTTGGGGAGCTCTCTAGGTACTTCTTCTGGGAATACGTCAGCGTATTCCCGAAGTACCTCATAAAATGGGGATTTCGCTTTAAGCGACTCCCATCTCTGCGCTTCAAAGCGCTGAACTTTGGTTTGATCATTGGGAACCTCTTTCCCAATGTTTTCCACTCGTAATGTGGATATTCGTTCACGAATATTCACTAAATCATCTGTTGCTACGATAATACAGATCTGTTCGATCTGATCATCGTGCAAGTTTCTCATAAACTTCTTCCAGCTTAGTTCTGGAAGAGCCATCACCTCCGAACTTTCTTTCGGAGGGTGCTCCATCAACAGAGACTGGGTAGCTAATCCGGTCTCCGTTTGCGTCAAGACGTTGATCGTCTCGACGGAACTGCCCAAGCAATCAGACGCACTCGTCTGATTGACTGCTACACGGTGATTACGATTCACCGTGTGCGAATAATCATCATCATGGTGGCCACTGCCTACCATGGAATTTTATTGGAGATCATATGTGCTCGTCTGATCGGCCGCCTGTTCTGCGACACGGTGGTCTTTATCACCCGTGTGCATGGCTAACGCAACGTGGTGGGCACTGGTCACCACGGAGTTGTGCTCACGATTGCACTCGATCGTGAGTTCACTCTCATCAACACGAAATTCTTTCATCGTGTTGGAACCTTCGGTCGCACAGTGGGTGTTTCCCACTGTGGATACTATTTCATTCTCACGGTGGGTGTTTCCCACCGTGGATATTACTTCATTCTCACGGTGGTCTTTATCACCCGTGGAATGTTTCTCTCCAACACGAAACTACTCTTCTGTTGCGTGTGGTAGTCCCTCTGGACTCTCACCCAGCGGAGGTACCTTCCGCTGATCGTGTCGGAACAGACCTGGTGGTGCCATCGCTATCCACCAGAATGTACGACGCTGCGGTTGTATCTTCTGATACAGCCGAATTACACACAGGGTGATCAGATCCTGTGCGTCCGCCGCAGTCGATCGATAGGTTAACCCAGTCGATCGAAGGTTTAAACTTGGACATCCATGGGATTCCAAGTATCACATCGAACTTGTCATCTAAATCGAGGACGATGAATTCATCCTCGAATGACAGTTCGTTCAACTCGAAGCGTGTTTTAATCACACGCTTTGGAATAGTCACGGTTGCACCTGTTGCTGTCCGGACTGACAACATACTTCGTGGGGTTTCTACCTCCACGAAGCTCAACAGCGTTAGACTCTGAGTTCTAACGAAATTGTTTGACGCTCCTGTGTCAAACAAAGCTCGCATGGGGACATCGCTCCCGTGCGGCTTAACCTCCAGGGTGATAAGAGGCTTATCATCACCCTGCACCTTTTGACAGGACATAGTCCCGTCTGGGGCTATTACCCTCACATGCCATATGTCGGCATGTGGGATAACATTCCCAGTAGGGCGCCCCGCCCCTACTGGTGATTTACGTTTTTTGGAACAATAGGGTGATGTCCTTGTTGGTGCGCCGTGCAGCGGACGGTTCCGTCCGCTGACGGCGTGGCACCGGACGCGGTGCCATACACTCATGGGAAAAATGCCCCATTTTCGCGCATCTATTGCAGCGAATAATCTTCTTAAATTTCGGTTGATTCGTGTTCGAACCAACCGCAACTGATAGGTCCATCGGCCCTGGACCTCCACCGCTCATGCTCTGGCGTGGGTGGATATTTCTTGAGACGAAGTGTGAGCTTCGTCTGCCCTACTGCTGCTTGTTGACATGCTGTTGCGGCATGTCAAAAGCGAAGGGCTGTTGAGCCCTTCGGCTGTACCCAGCATGCGATGACGCTGATCGCATGCTGAACTCCTCACGGATGCTCATATCAATGGCATCCTGTAGAGTCTTTGGTGGGTGACGGTAAAGACTCTGTTTGACGGGACCATCATTGAGTCCCTTCATGAAGCCAGTGACCTGCGTAGCAGGGGGAACCGGCTCATACACAATATTTGACAGCAAATATTGCGTCTTCTGAGCGTAAGCTTGAAGGTCAAGCTTACCTTGCCGGAGTTCCATGACTCCTGCCGACTACTTAGCTCCATTTCTGGAGCTTCAAAGTTGATCTTTAGCTCAGCTTTTAATTCCTTATAAGTAAGGAACGCAGAGTCATCAGTGGCTCTGCGACTCATCGCCCATGCCCTGGATCTGCCGCCCAGACATGTTGTGGCGAAGTACGTGTGGTGAAGTGTACCACAAATTTGGTCACTTTTGGTCAAGGCAGTTGGTCGAATTTCGGATTGGTCTAAACAAGGGGGGCTTTTTAGCCTATCAAATTCAAGGAGTATCAAGAACGCTGGTCTTGGGTGAGTCACCTTACTTTGGGTATTTTACATAATTTTGTGTGGGTACATTACGGACCATAGGGAGGTAGTATTATTGGTTAGTTGCGGTTTTTCCAAGTAGAGGTCTTTTGGTTGCGATTTTTCTAAGTAGAAGTCCTTTGGTCTTGGTCTATACCACAGCAAGGGGTCGCCGTTTTTTTTTTGCACGTACATTAGTCGCCTCCGCCCACCGCGGAGTGTTTGGGGGCAGAGGGTTGAATTATCCCCTCTTGCCTATTATACCCGGTCTGGACGCGCCGCACGCGCGCTTTGGCCACCGGAAGTCCCTCGACGGGAGTACGATTTGGCGATCTCGACACTTTAAGTCAAGTATTTGGAACGTGCTATTCATTGTATTGGTCTTTACGTGGAGATATCGTTTGTGGAGTTTCACGGGCATATTGGGTCTTCACGTGGACATATTGGCTCATTTTAACATTGGTTGGAGTTTAGACCGGTTTTGGTCTTCTCTCATATTGGTCAGGGGCTAGACCGGTTGATTGGTCTACCCTCTATTATTTTGTATTGGTCAGTTCTAGATCGTTTGGACGATCGACCTATTGGAATCTATCTTTCGGAAGTGTTTCTGGTCTGTACGTACCTGGGGTGAAGAGTTCTGCCCTAGGTACACTTATCCAGCACGGTCTCATATTCAAGACCGAATCAAATCGATCTGCGATCCCGATCCACCGAGTGTGTAACTAGCCCACTCCAGTGGGTACACAAGGTGAGATGGTCTTAAGTGAATCGGACCAAGTCTCTCTGGATGATGACCGGTCGTCTGCCAGCAGCAGACGATCGGACCAGATTTCGAATGGATGTCCGCGGGGTCCCCCCCCGTAAGTTGGAAGTCTGGGCACGATGGTGGTGGACAGGTTGTCGATACAAATGTATTCGATTTCGAATTTGACTCCACCACATACGCCTGTTGACGTTTGTCAAACATATTTTGCGCAGAGATGGCATCTTCCACCTCTGCGAACCATCTACGAAGGGGATCGCCCCCTTCGCTGATAAAGGGCGGTAACCGTGCCTTTACCACTTCAACGCTATGAGTTGCAGGTGCAGGTGCGGTCCACGCTGCCTCTTGCGCGGGCTGTGCTGGTTTTTCTAGTTGGTTTCGCCTAAAGCGATTCACCCCATCTATCACTTCCCCCGGGGACTTAGCCTGTAGGAAGGTAATGATGTCGGTCCCCATGGACCGAACCATTTCTACCGTTGCGTCTTTACTACGCGAAGAGAAGTGGGGGAAGTGTTTCTTCACCACTTCCAGCGTTCTCTATCGCTCGGCAGGCGTCATGTCTCGCGACATGATGCCGAGAGGCTCTTAATCTTCGCTCCGCTATTTAACTAGCGGAACGGAACTGTGGTCGTTAAGACGGACCACAAAGTGCTAACAGGTGTAACAGGACTGATCCTGTTACAGGCTTACACTGTAATTGCGAGGAAGCGCGCAATACAATTAGGTCAGGATTAGTTGATAACAACTAATCCTATACTAAAAAGTAAATATAAATATTAACTTGAGTCTAAGAACGCAAAATTAAGAGTGTTTATTTAATGGGTGGTTAGCATCTAATAGTATAGTAATTACCTAACTAATATAATAATATCAAGTATTCAACTAACTGCACTATTAGTTAACCTGCATGATTCGGTATTTATACCGAATCGACTTTTCATTCGTAGATTAGAATAACTTATAATCTCTTTTTTAAATTTCATACAACGCGTCTGAAACTTAACTGTGATATTCTAACTTGAATATCAATTATGTAATGGCACCCCATTACATCACCATTCTCGCATATAACGGCGTGGGGATTAACCGCCGAATCCCCCTCGTTAAGGAACTCTTCCTTAACGCCATTAAGAATGATCATTTCAGACATCCCAATCTCTGGCATCTCACGCCAGAATCGCTTTTGCGATCGGGCAAAGGTGGGTTCATGACTCGCCAATGCTTCACCCGACCGTGGGTGCGTTGAGCCAATGGACTTAGACTTCCAGTCTATCCATGGCTCGTCGCGTTCCAGCCACTTCATGCCCAGAATGAGGTCATACCTCGTGTCCAAATCCAAGAGTAGGCAACGTTCTAAGCTGTCGAAGTCTGCAAACTTCAGCTTAAGGTCAATAGAGATCTTGGGTACAGAAACCTGTACGCCCGTCGCAAGACGGACCGTGACAACGTCACGAGAACGTGCCTCTAGGGACTCGGCATACAGCCGACTCTTCTCCACAGAAGATCGTCTGACATAATTGTCAGACGCTCCAGAGTCTATCAAGACTCTCCAAGGCTTATCAAAGCTTTTCACGTCCGCAAGGACTACCAGCAAACATGGCTGGTACACCAACTCGGTGCTAGAAAGCACCGCTTC
Source organism: Peronosclerospora sorghi (assembly GCA_026184515.1). Taxonomy (NCBI): domain Eukaryota; phylum Oomycota; class Peronosporomycetes; order Peronosporales; family Peronosporaceae; genus Peronosclerospora; species Peronosclerospora sorghi. The sequence goes on along the minus strand of CM047587.1, from coordinate 45,979,189 downwards.
CCTCGGGGCTTTGTGCTGTCGTCCCCTACCCTGGGGCTTAACAGCACTGAGGGGTCCCCCAGTAGGCGCCCCGCACCTACTGGGAGCCGTCGTTTCCCGACTGCTTGGACAAGGGCTTTTTCCCTACCCTTGGTCCCTTGTAGCGAGTGTCTCGCTGGGGATTTTTCGGACATGTGTTCCTCAGATGATCCATGCTCCCACACAGGAAGCATCTCAGCGGCCCACGCCGCTTCAACATAGCCAAGAGCTCTGTCTCGAAGCTCTGTGAAAAAGAGTCCGAATGACTCTTAGCGGGAGGTTTCTCCTCCGCTTCGACCTGACACAGGTCCATGGGTTCGGGACCCACCTTAGAGGAACGGAAGTTCCTCTCGGCGTTGAACGCCATCTTGAATGCCTCTTCCAGGGATTCGGGTCGGCATCGGAACAATTCCGAACGTGCTGGCCCTTCTCTCAGGCCTCCCATGAAGACGGGTATGGACACATCGTCCGAATACGCTTTCGCGTACATCCCTGCCAACAGGGTCTTAAGCTCCTGGATATAATCCTCCAGGTCCTTAGTGCCTTGACGGCACCTCAGGAACGCCAGTTGATTCTGGAAAACCAGATCAGGCGTTCCGTACATGTCCATGAGCTTCTGCTTAAGGTCCTTCCATGTTGAGAACACGTCCGTGACTGACTCCGAACACGTAAACGCCCATGTACGGGCTTTGCCCGTAAGATGGGTCAATGCAAGTCCCACTTGCAAGTGATCAGCGGTCATATTCGCTGTGGCGAAGGCCGTTTCGACCTCTCGCAACTACACGTAAAGGTTGTCACCCTTCTCTCCGGTGAACTCCTTTATCTTAAACGATAATGGAGGGAGCACCCCCGTGGAATGACCTCCACTACAACTCGCCTCATGAGCGATGAGGGCATTGACCCTTGCCTTCACGGTCTCAAGGCCCTGCTCCACTAGGAGCTTCATGCCTTCTTCCCCCGTTAAGAGTAACAGCCTTTTAAAGAATTCCTGATGGACGAGGGTCATACTGTCCCAATCGTCCTGATTCATCCTTTGCAGAGGATGCCTAGTCTACCAACACAGGTATTGGATTGACTACAAGTGCTACCAGATGTAGCCGGAGCGTATACGCACGGTGCGACTAGCGCACAGAGGAAGACTCTTCCTTAAAGCGGTATATACCGCTACTTAGCCGATACGCCCCTGTAAAGGGCTTAGTAGGAGAGTTCTCCTACTCGGGGCCAAGATTCCCGGGTTGGTTTACTTCTTAGCCTTAACGGCTGTATTCCGTTTACGGGGTGTAAGTAAAGGGTGGGCTCCCTCTTACCTACGACACTCACTGCGCGCGCGACCGGTCGAGGTCGCAAGTCCGCAAGATAGAGTGAAATGTAAACTGAATATATTTAATATGTAATTAGCCTAAATTAACTTAGACTAATATAAACTATATGTAATACTAAGTAGAATATTCCTAATTCGTACCTAGCTAAAATGTAGTGTACACACCTGTTACTGACACGGGGATGGCTGACATACCACCACACCAAGGGCCCCTGCCCTGATTGGTTAAAATAACCAATGTTTCAGAACCTTTCGAACCGGTCAATACTGACCTCAACCGTAGTGTACTCATGTACACCAACACTAAATGTAACTCGAATGTAACCCCGTTACAATCAAAGTATCCACCTCCTTCCGCAGTTGCAGGAGTGATGAATTCTTGACGTCCAACTTCGACTGAAGATCCTGGACTGTTTTCCGTAGCTGATCGACCCCGATCTGATGCCCATCCGGTGTGTCGGAATCTGGAGTGTTGCGAGGGCTGTCAGATCGGGCCGATCTGGGAGGCGTGTTGACATGGGGCGATGGGGAACACAGGGCACCTGCAGCAACGAACGTCAAGAGAGGTTACAAGATGATCAGGTGCACAATTACAAGTACCTGGCGAAGGCGGATTCGAAGATCTGTCCATCGGGGAAGTCCGCTACTGCGAAGATCTGGGATGTGGTGAGATCGGGTCGCTACCGTTGCGCGGCTACGAACAGACTCAGGGGCGGCTGTGATGAAGCGGATTCAAGAATTTCAGTCACTTTGTGTCAGCGGCACGCCGATCAGCTTATCGGCGATCGTATTGGTGAAAACCAATTAGGCTTTTAAGCCCATCGTGTGCGAGAAGTGTCACGAACACAGATTTTGGTAAGTCACATGATATTGCGTGTACTTACATTTTTCATGTTTGTACATATTGGGGACCGTAGGGAGATAAGATTGGTTAGTTATTTTTTGGCCTTTTAACTCTCAACAAGGAAGTCGTTAACATATTTGCCAATTACATCAGTCGCCTCTGCACGCCGCGGAGTGTTGGGAGCAGAGGATCGAGTAATCCCCTCTAGCTCATTATACCCGACCGGACGCGTTACAGAAGCAATTTGCCCTCCGGAAGTCCCTCGATGGGAGTACGCATTGGTCGGCTTCGCAATCCCAAGTCACACACGTTTGTAACGTGTAAATAAGTTTTTGGATTGTTACGTGGAGATATTGTTCGTGGAGTTTGTTACGTTCTCGTTGGATCTCCATATTAGAATATCGGTCTTTTAATCTCGAATTGGTTGGGCTCTACGATCGGTGAAGCGATATGCCCTTTGGAGTACATTTAATTTGAGTATAATTGGTCTGCCCGTACCCAGGGTGAAGAGTTCCGCCCAGGGTACACTACCCAGCACGGTCTCGCATTTAAGACCCGAATCAATTTACAGCGACGATCCACCAAGTGTGTAACCAGCCCATTCCAACGGGTACACAAGGTGAGATGGAGACACAGAAATCGGACCAGGCGTCCTATGCTGATTATCGGTCCTCTGCTAGCAGCGGACGATCAGATCGGATCGTAGGCGAAGGTTCGCGGGGTACCCCCCCCCCGTCAGTTGGAAGGCTGGGCACGATGGTGGTCAGGTTCTCGACACTACGGTATTCGATTTTGAACTTGACTCCACCCCAGTTCTCCTTTTGCGTCCGATCGATAAGATCACCTACAAGGACGGCACCTAGCGCCTCCCTTCATTTTTTACGCACCTTTACGTCCCGGTTGGGAGCACCTATTGCATTTTAGGCCCACCGGCAGACGTAGAGTTCCTTGGGAGCTCATCTTCGACTCCGGCCGCTGTTTCAGCGGCTTCGTTTGTAAAGGTTTTTGGGGAACGTGATCAATCAGTGCGCTCTCACCCTCACCTCTTCCCCCATTGGTTCACATCTGGCCCCCAGGGGTTCGGCTGCTCTAAGCGCCCCACGGGAACTCTAGGTGGATTTCTGTGAGATCTCTCAGGTCTAAACTAGGAATACATAGTATTGGGTATTCCTTTAGTGAACTAGGCTTAAGAGGCTCGGCGATCGGGTGGTGAAGACTTCCGCTACCTGATCAATTACCCCTTCGCTGATCACCACCAAGATCGACGATCTACAACATGCGAACTGCGATCATCAACCCGCAATAGCGCCAATTCAGGATGGATCGGCTAAATCGATCAGGAATCTGCGATTATCGATTATTGTCCCTGATCACCCCTGATCATCGATCATCACCCCTGATCACCCCTGATCATCGATCTTGATCATCATCGAATGTTTGCGCCTGATAAAGCCTGATCAAGCCTGATCGCATCTGATCGACACCGGTTGATTTGTTACAAATTCATCCCAATTTTACATCGGAACCTCGCGGATCTACGTCCCAGTCACCTGAAGAGCGACCCACACCTAAGCCGTCGGTTACACAAGGTGAGCAAGACATAGTCCAGTCACAAGACAACCGGAGGACCCCCTTCGTTAGTCGGCAGTCCGGGCGCTGTAGGAACGCCTGATAGAGCCTCAAAAACTCTGATCAGCCGCTTCACCACAATGGTGCGCGTGCCCGGATCTTTGGGCGACGCGGGATATCACCGCGATTCTACGCAAGATGGCGCTGATGCGGACGTGAAAACGGAAGCGGGAGCATAATTGAAGATTAAAGTGGAAAAAGAGGAGGTGGTTGTGACGATGTAAGGCAGTTCACCGTCGTCATGTCTGAAGAAGAAAGGAAATGCTGATCATCAGGACCTGGGGAGGTATCCTGATGAGATAAAAGAGGAAAAGCCTCAATCACCTCCCAAGGATCCTTCGGGAGTCCCTACGGATCATAACTTGCGTTATGATCCGCCTATTGCATGCGTTTATAATGATCCGTATTGGAAGCCAGTGGTGACATATTACACGTCCGACCAACCGAAGGTGCAGCTAAAGGCGCCTGGTTCGGAGAGCGACGAAAGTCGATCAAGTATGGTGCCAACGGAATCTGATCTGGTGAAGACTTTTTACAAAAAAGTTTACAAAGGGGAACTGGAAGCTTTCTTATTGACGGATTCGATCACGAGCCTATTCGGGGTCACGATCAGCGGAAAGCTGAACGGATCAGTCGACCAACCAGTGACGGACGGGAAGGACAAGCTTCAGCTAAAGTTAGAAAATAACGCGCCTGATCAAGCAAGTTGGTCTGACGACAGGCGCCTACAATGCTGAAGAAGTGTTCTATCGGGACCCAGAAGATGTTGCGACCGCTACCCAGCGGCTGTTTGATCTGTTGGTGCCTATAGTGGGTCGATCTAATATGGTGGAACCCCCTCGCTCTCCGCTGAAAATTAAACGGGTCCGTCGATCAACGTTGCAGAACACACTGGATCATCCTATTACGAATCTGCTACTTCCGAGGGCGATATGTCTGAAGTGGAGTCGAGCAGTTCCGGAAGTGTGGAACCCAACATTACCCGTATGACGATCTGCCAGAAGGATAAAGCCAAGTTCTCAGTGGTTAAGAAGGAACCTCAATCAGTCAAGGCTGAAGATGATCAGTCACAAGATCCACGGCTGCAAATATTTTTCAATAAGGCTATAGGGCGGTTTTTGGCTGAGGAAAGAGGAAAGGCGACACCTGAAGTGGAACGCACGAAAAGTCTCCAGCCAAAGCCAGGAATATCTGCGACAGTCAATGATGTTGACGTGGAATCCGTACATTCGATTCGTGATCATCAGTCAAAGCCAGGAAGATCGGCGACGGTTAAAGATGTTGACATGGAATCTGTATATTCGCTCCATGATCAACAATCCCGGCGTGATTATATCGATCCAGATGAGCCAATCACTCTGCCTCGACAAGACACGGTTGCGTCAGCGTACACTGGAATGTCTGATCAACAGCCTATTCCCGGGATCCGAATGTCTGCGATCAGTGATCTGAAAGAATTTTCAGGGAAAGAAGTGGATGAAGATCAAGCTTGGAATTGGATTAGTCGTCTTAATTCAGCATTTAAGCGTGATAAAGCCTCCGATCATGAGAAATGTTTGATTATGGGTAATCTGCTAAAAGGACCGGCGCGCAATTGGCATCGCCAACTGAGTAGATCTACTCGTGCAAGCTAGAAAAGTCTTGTCGATGAGTTTGAAGCTCAGTACTGTGGAAGTGTCCAATCGGCATCTCGCCAATATTACTACACGAAGCAACGATCTGATGAAACTACCGTTGAGTATCCTTACCGGTTGAATGTTGCAGGAATTCGGGCCAAGTTGTCGGTAAAGGAAGGACCGCCTACGATCTTGCGCGAACATGTGCAACATTTTCTCGACACGTTGACTAATCGCGAATTCGCTGATAAACTGGTGCTTCTGCGTTTGGATAATGCCACGGATTTGGAAGAGACGCTGCGGGCATATGCGCGCAATAAGTCGTGCCAGCCAATGGCGGCGGTAGGCACTAGCCGATTTCGCCAGAAATTTGGCGATGATCGACCACCTGCCTCAGCGCGGAAGCATAAAGCAGTGCGCGCGATCAAGTTGACGTCTGGAAGTGAAGAATCAAGCTCAGAACACAGTGAAGTGACGGTGACCAGCGCCGTTACATGATTGCCGCTATGCGCGATCAAACAGTGACGCACGATCAACCTAATGAGCCTCGATATGGTAAACGAAGTGAACCAAGTGCAGTTGATCAAGGGGAGACGAAGAAGTGTACTCATTGTGGTTCGATCAAGCATGACAATTTGCGTTGTTGGAAGCGCCTTACCTGTCTGAAGTGTGTCAAGAATGGACACCCGACGGATCACTGCTTGTATGTCTGCCGTGCGTGCGGCAAAATTCATGACGCTGGCAAGTGACCTATGGAAGAATACTACAATCGTATTCGGTACAAACCTACCAAGCATGCCGGAATGTTGACCAAGGAAGCTGAAGAAATGTTAAACTAGGGCGCTCGCCAGGTTGGAATCTGGTACGAGACGATCGTTATGGGTTGTGTATTTTTGCATATGTGGATAAGAAGAAGGCTGATCAAGAAGAAGGAAAAGATAATGAAAAATGTGATCAGCCTGATTTACCACGTTTGGCTAATTTCCGTATTGATGAGTTTTCTCCGTCCCCGGTGATCATGGAAGTTGATTTGCTTCCGGGTGAATCACGTGTATATTGATGTACCACTCGCCCAAGAAATGGTTTAAACAAGCCAAGGCGAGTGGCAAAATTAACAACAACGCGCCACGCTGTTATTTGATTCTGGTGCCGAAGTTTCGATCATCGACTCAACCTTTTCTCGTAATTTGGGTTGTCAAATCGACACTAGCCAAACACAAGAATGTATTGGTATCGGAGAAAGTGCATACCTCACAGAAGGGAGCACTAAAATCAATATTACGTTAGCGGGCTCGTTGGTATATTATTTCCATGCATGGGTGGGAAGACTTGTTGGTCAATATGCTATATTGGGTATGGATTTTATGATACCATCTGGTGTTCGATTGGACATCGCTCACGGTGCACTAAGTTTGCCTGATGAAGTGATCATCCCATTTGAAGGAAGTCGACAGCTGTACGGGTCAAGTGGAAATTACATGAAACTTGATCAGTGCGAGCAGATTCCCGTAGGTCGATCTGCTGAGGTTCGGATTCGGAATCAGTGATCTCGGAAGTTATGGATTACTCGCGGAAAAGATTGGGTCTCCACTGTAACTAGGGGCGTGGGTAATCTACGGTATTTGCGCATTACGAATGTTGCTGATTATCCGATCATCCTACACGACGATACGATTTTAGGTATCTGGATGAATAAATACGACGTGCCCCGTCGCTCTGGATTTATTTCTGTGTGGTCTAATCGTTATAGGAGTGCAATAATCTCGCGTATCAAGCTTCTACCGATTCTGCGCATGAAGATCAAGAAAGTGTCGATCAAGGCCCTTTGGTCGAGAAGAAAGAGTATCCTATTCCTCAAGGAATTTTGGTACGGCCTAAGGACTCGATCACGGCATCTGTCGCGTTGGTAACCGGAAGATCGCAGAAGGTGAAAGAAGTGCAAGAGAGGTGCGATCAAGAGCCGAGTTTGAAAGGTCTGACCCTGGATCACGAAGTTGAACAACCTGTTTCAAGAGAAGAGCCTGATCAAGGTATGTGTGATCACCCCGTCTCAGTCGATCACAGTGAATTTGGTGTGATTCCTATCGATGATCAAGTTTGCTACCATGAAGGCGGAGATTTGTACGTGGAATAACTGTAGAAACAGCTCGAAACGCTGCCCGAAGTGACCGCAAGCACCGAAGAAGTGACTAAGGATGATTTGCAAGACGGTGATCCATTGATCAACACAGCAGAGGAAATTGATAAGCTTCGCGATATAATTTGGGCAAAGAAACATATGTTGGTCGGGAAAGGGATCGCGCTGCCTCCTGCTGCACGTGGAGCTGTTTGAGATATTGACGTAGGCAATGCGCGCCCAATCGCTCAAAAGTGTCGTAAGGTGGCTCCACAATTTTGCGAGAAGTTATCGGCTTTAATCAAAGGGCTATTGGCCACGAAGATCATCCAGCCATCTACATCACCCTGGGCATCACATATAGTGATCATCGTGAAGAAGAATGGGGTTGATATTCGGTTGTATATCAACTATCGCGCGGTGAATCAACTCGCGCGTTTGATGGTATACCCTATGCCTCTGATCTCTGATTTTATCGTGGATTTGGATAAAGCGTTGTGTTTTTTCTCTTGGATATGACAAGTGGCTTTTGTGTCGTGTCTATACCGATCGAGCACGTCAGATTTCAGCTTTTGTTACCCCGTTTGAATTGTTCGAATGGAATCGGATGCCCTTTGGCCTAAAGAATGCTCCGCAGATCTACCAGTGGTTTATCGATAATGCACTGTATGGGTATCTCAAGGTTAAGGACGGTGCTTATGAGTCAACTGATGTATTTACTGAGGGAGAATCCGACCAAGCGCAAGGCCCGTCTTTGTTGCAACGACGATCATATATCGATGATATCTTGATCCCTGAACCTACATGGACGACCTTGTGTGATAAAGTTCGGAACCTATAGGAAAAGTGCGATCAGTGGAACTTGTCGATCAGCGTGGCCAAATCGTACTGGGGGCGAAGTGAAGTTCCTTATTTAGACCATCACGTCTCTGGCCGCGGTTTGGAAAAAAAATCCGAAGAATTTGGATGATCTGATCGATTTGCCTTTTCCTTGTACTTTGCGTGCTATGCAATAGTGATTTGGGGAGTCTGAATTACTACCGTCGATTTATTGAAGACCTTGCGATATACGCCGCTGTACTCTATGAGTTACGAGAAACAGATTATCAAGAGTTAAATAGTCGATCATCGATCAATGAGAGCCCGTTTCACGAAGACGATCGATTAACCAGGGCGCGAGTGGCAATCTGTATGCTGAAGGCGAAGATCGTGTCAGCCCCAACCCTACGCCATTTTGATCAAGCCTAGACACCGGTGGTCGTGGTTTATGCTAGCAAGTGGGCAGTGTCTGCCGCGTTAGTACAAGAACATGATCAAGTGTATTGTCCCGTCGTATTCGAGAGCCGGACGCTGATGGGCGGTGAGCTGAATTACAGCCCCGTCGAAAAGGAAGTGTTGGCTCTTCTGCGGATTCTAGACGTCTATTTTACGATGCTGGTTGGAAAGGCGATCATTGTCCTGTCACGTCGATCCACGTTGAAGTGGTTATTAACTTCCAACGGGCTGGACGGACGATTTGGGAAATGGGCTGCGATCTTGTCACAATGGGACTTGGAGATCAAGAAATGTGTGCATGGAAAAGAGGAGGTAATAGGGGAGTTAGCCGCAAGTATCACACCTCGCACCTAAATTGATGAAGCCCTGATCGCGATTGCACCGAAAAAGGAGCCTCGGCGGATGATTGAAGTACCACCTCCTACGGTTGAGAAAGGCGAATATCTATACGTGATCAGTTTCTATGGATCTGATAGTGTTAAGCGATGTGTTGGTGCGTTTGGTGCTATTGTGTGGAAATTGCCCGAGTGGAAGATCATGATCGCGGTTGCTGATCATGCATATAACATCACGGTGAATGAAGCCGAGTACCATGGATTGCTTCTAAGTTTGGATCTACTGTCTCTATATCCCAAAGGAAGGGTGATCGTGTGTGGAGACTCGAATTTGGTGATCAGGCAAATGCGTGGCGAAATAGAGTGCAAGGCACCGTGACTACAAATATCGCGGCAGCGTGCCTTAAAACTCCTTCGCCAATGGCCTGATCATGATCTGCTGTACGTTAAAAGGTAACGGAACAAGAGTGCCGATCACATCACCAGTACGGCCATGTGGGATGGTACACGATGTGATATTGTCGTTGATCACCAGCTGGTAGAACTGGTTAATATAAACAGATTGTCTGAAGTGATTACTTGGAAGGAAGATCCCACTGTCCTGCAAGTGCTGGTGACGACGCGATCACGTAACCTCCGTCAAACGCGACCGTCGAATGGCCCGAAGTATCCATAGAAGGGATAAGGGCGGAACGTGTTAAAAATGCGCAAGACTAAGAAAAGTAGATATGTTATTTGCGATGTTACTTGCATGGTAACGTGTCACAATTGAGCGCAGAAGAGGTAAAAGAATGCGCAAAAATCGCCGACAGCTATGATATCGATGACCAAGGGTTGTTAATATATTGTGGAAATATGACTAAAGGAAAAGCCAGCAGTGATCAAGATGATCAAGATGATCGACACTCTTTGATCAAGCTGGTTTTACCTGAAACCCTAAAAGCGGATGTCCTCCACCATTATCATGTGAGTTTGGAAGGAGGACGCCAGGGTATAGGGCGTACATATCAGCGGATCAGACGATACTTTCATTGGCGTGGTCTATTTCGCAGCGTGCAAAGATTTATTGGGCAATGTGTAGATTGTGAGACGGGGATAAGCCAGCCTACGATCAAGGGTATGTCGCCAGGAAATATTGAAGCTACGTACCCATTTTAAGTGATATCCATGGATTATACCCCGTCGTTGCCTCGTTCGACAGATGAGCATACGGAATTGTTGATTGGACTGATCTGGTTACGGGTATGGTGATCGCAAAAGCTGGATCGTCTCGTACAGCGCAGAAGGTCGCCGAAAATTACGAAGAATGCGTGTTTCGGCGATTTGGAGCTAGTTAAGTGATCAGGCGTGACCGAGAACCCGGTTTTATGTCTGAATTATTTCGAGCATTTAACAAGATCGTGGGGAAACGACAGAGTGCCACAATGGCATATCGTCCACAGGCGAATGTCAAGGCGGAAAGAACGGTGCAGACGATTACGCGAGAAATCAAGATGTATATATGGGATGTCTGTCAGAAGGATTGGAGCTCGTATGCAGAGCGACTAGTATTCTCGCTAATTCGACCCCTAATAGCATTCGTGGAGAAACACCATTTTATTTGGCGTATGGATGGGATCCGCGATGATCGTTGGAAGCAACACTGCAACTGGGTGGAATTCGGCGTGAAGACCATGATGCTCGTCGGTGGAGATATAGGCTGCAGAAAGACTATCGTTACGCCCGTGATCAAATGAGCACTCGATTGCATCAAGCGATAGCCGAGCGAGCTGAAAAGCATAATGATCAATTGAACCCACACAAGATCGAAGCTGGTTCGAGGGTTTGGTTATTCCTCGATCGGGTGAAAGAAGGGTTCGCAAAGAAACTGGCGCATATGTGGCATGGACCTTTCAGAGTAGATGAGGTGATCGGTGATCATGCTGCCAGATTGATTACGGCTGGAACCGACTATCGCATATTCCCAGTGGTGCACCTATCCAAGTTGAAATTGGTCAAGGAATTTCAAGATCGACCCACTACTATGCTAGAAGATGGGGTAGCGGATTGTTTTGATTTCGATGAAGCTTTATTACCCGAAGACAGCTGGGAAAGGACCTCAGAGCCGGACGAATTTGAAGTTGATCGCATAACCGATGTCCTATCTGGTCGAAAGAATATATATGGCAGAATGTTACGCGAATATCAAGTCTACTGGAAGGGTTATGACGAGCCGTCATGGGTAGACGAGGCAGATATGAACTGCGATGCTCTGATCAAGGACTTCGAAAGGAATATGATCAACAGACATCGGTTTGATGTAATGCAGGTGGACGAAGAGTCCCACTAACGAATGATCGATGAACTGACTGTTAAATTATGATTAAAGAACATTTGATTGGAGAAGAGCTATTGACGAAACACACGATTAATGGAGAAGTGACGATTGACTTGGAGTGGTGAATTTACGATGGATATTGCGAGATATGGTGATGGAGAAACGGCTGATGAGCCGATGGTGTAGCCGGTACGTACACGCACGGTGCGGCTAGCGCACAGAGGAAGACTTTCCTAAAGCGGCGATGTGCCGCTACTTAGCCGATACTCCCTTATAAAAGGGCTTAGTAAGAGAGTACTGTCTTACTCGGGGCCAAGATTTCCCTTGGTTTACAAGTTAGCACAAGCTAACGCCTTGTTACAAGGCTCCCTTAATAAGAAGGTAACTAAGGGAAGAACTTCCCTTACACTACAACACTCACTGCGCGCGCGACCGGTCGAGGTCGTGCGCCTAGCAGTCTTCAGAGTGAAATGTAAACTGAATGTATATTTAATATGTAATTATCCTAAATTAATTTAAACTAATGTAAACTATATGTAATACTAAGTAGAAATTACTAAATTCGTACCTAGCCAATATGTAATGTACACCATCTGTGTACTAACACGTGTCTGGCTGCCACGCCTCCACCAAGGGCTCCTGACCTGATTGGTTAAGATAACCAATAGGTCCAAAACCTTTCGGACCGGTCAATATTGACCTCAACCGTAGTGTACTTATATACACAACATAACCAAATGTAACTAGAATGTAACCCTGTTACAGATGGAAGACCGATTTATGTTATGCATGAAAAGTGACGAAGCAACAGTTGGAAATGGTATGATCAAGAGTGTTTATTGATTAAAGAAGAAGTGTTCAGTCAGCTAACCTGACCCATAGAATTTACGGCAAAGAAGAGGGATGTTCCGGCCGGGATGATTATCAGGAGAAAGGCGATACTGGATCCGCCAAGGCTCATAGACATCGAACTCATGCAGCGCATCCTGTAAGGTCCGAGGTGGTGGTTCCGATACGTACCCTGGGTACCATGACCCATCGTCGGCCGTTGCATACTTCAGGGGACGGTTCCGGGCGCAATGCGAGATCGACGGGTCCAAGAAAATGTTGAGATCACACATACCGTCGATCATGCCCTGCAAGACGAACGCCACGACCTTCTTCCACAATGCCCCGGAGCGACTCCTACGCTGACGTCGACCTTCGTAATATTCACGGAAGAAGACATCGCGCTTTCTGAGGCTTTTATCTATGGGGAGATAATGCGTCGACTCCAGATCGCCTGCGCATGATGGTCCAGAAACGACTGGTACCTCGCTTCGAAGTCAGCAAACCGGTCGACTGAGCGGAAAGAGATGGGTGACAGCATACACTTGAAGAATTCCCAGGTGCTTCGCGAGTATAACAACTCCACTTCCGACAGGGTGATCAAGTGAGCGCACCGCCGATCAGCTGGAGGGGCACTGGTGACAACTGGAAAAAAGCATCCCTCGGGGCGTGTCAAGTAGTCGAAGACCACTTGTACCGAGCTGTTGCCCAGATCAAAGCCTCCAAGTTGACACTGAGTCCACGGCAAGATGTCTGAATCTGCTGCACCATCAGGCACCAAGATATTCGACTTGTATGCACCCGTGCGAGGGAAGAGGAACCCGGCAGATTATTGATCAGGCGAAGTTTCACTCGCGAGCTCGCTGATCGTGGGACTGGATGGGATTTGTGTGTCGATCAGTGCAGGAAAACCGCCTTGACTGTCATCTGGCTGATCGGGATCAATTTAACGATCATCGTCTGACTTTTCTTCTGTAGTAGGAGGGGATTGACGCTGTCGCTTGGACCGAGGTGTGGACTGCGAAAGCTGAGCACGTCTCTTGGGCGAAGAAGTGGGATGAATGGTGGAATCTTCTGGTGAGTCACCCTGAGGGTCGGCAGACGAGCTTGCAGCTTGATCAGAGCTTGCACGAGAGACGCCGGCAACCGGTACAATCTGCATCTGTAGCGACACACCAGCCAACAATGAAGGCGCGAATGGAACGAATGAAATTGTGCAACTTCATCTTGATCCTGTTGCGACTGGTCACGCAGTGCGTCACGATCTGCAGATACGTGATTGAGGCGGCGCCGCGTCGTCAAAAGTTCCGTCTTTAACTTGGAATTCTTGGCACGTAGACCCTCTAGCTCAGCCTTGCTGACCGATGCCTCATCGACACGATCACGTAGCTCATACATCTGGGCTATGATAGCGACGTGTTCCTCCATTCTCAAAAGATTGGTTTCATTTTCCTCCCGGATGCGATCGCGTTCTTTCTTGCGCTTCTCGGCCTTCGAGTTGATCCTGAACGCCTTCTCGAACAGGCGCTTGTTCTTGGAGGCGGCTTGATCATATGCCTTTTGTAGCTTGCCCAAGCGCTGTCGGATTTTAATAATCATCACTTGATCTGGGAGCACCTCAAGGCGTGAGATTTCTTGTGCGTAATCAGCAATGGTCTCTTGTTGAACCGATAGCAGATAGCGATCACGATCACGACCGCCCTCCAGGTTTCGGATCTGGGCGCGTTGGTCGGCTATGGTTGCCTCAGCAGCCCTCAGCTTGGACTCGAGATCGTTGACCTTCACTCGGACATAATCGCGCAGGGGCTCAAGCTGCTCATGGAACATCTTGATCTCATCCTCGCGATCAGCAACTTGACGGTTAGCGCGTGGGAGTTGCTTGCGAAGCATCGGGACGGTGTCCTCGAGCACCGAGAGCGAGTTAGTCAACACGACGACTTCCTCCTCTCGCATGCGGAGCGTCTCCTGCCGTGATTACGCTTGATTAATTACCGCGATTATGGCGTATGCTGTAGGCCGATCGAGCGCTTGAGCGCTGTTCGTGATCGCTGAGGCACTATCCGTGATCGCTTGCATTATTGATGTATCGAAGGAAATGTGGAAATGCCTGATCAATGGGACCTGATCGATGATGCCACGGTTGATGAGTGGTAACAGCCTGATCGATTGCGACTTGATCGATGGGAGAAAGGGCAGATTGATGGGTGCTGAATGAATGATCAACGACGTCATTATTGGTGGGTGCTGACTACATGATCAAAGATAGGCCAGTCACAAGACAACCGGAGGACCCCCTTCGTTAGTCGGCAGTCCGGGCGCTGTGGGAACGCCTGATCGAGCCTCGAAAACTCTGATCAGACGCTCCACCACAGTGACGACCGCCATGTAAGGTAGGTGGCAGATTGGAAAGTGATCGTATTTGTGTTTTACCTATATACTGCTTATGCACTACGTAAATTGCTACGTCTCTAAAACATGCATTATTTTTGGTCCACGTGTTCTTCAGCTTCCAATCCTGTTGTAGAGAAAACAGTCTGAAGGGGAAGGTTTAGGGATTCTTGGTTGTCGGTAAGCATTTCTTCTAGAAGTTTTCTCGATCCTTCCATCCCAGATAATGGATAACCTCTGAACAGTTATCTAGTATAGCAGTTAGCATGTTACAGTCCGACTTTTATAACACTCGATATCTCCTGTGAAGTGGATCAGACACAGTCCGATCTACAGCCAATGGAAGCTCAGAGCTAAATTGAACGGCCCAGAGTATTCACATATCAAATAAATAAAGGTAGAGTATTTGATATGTGATCGGATAAGGGACAAATCGCCATGCTATTTACAATGGGATCAAGAGTCAATAATCAAGCCAATCAAGACGAAGTCCATGATCAGAACGACATTACTCATTTTCCTTAGCCTGCGTCAATGAGTATGTCGTCCTCTTCATCTGTTCCTATCAACTCATTAAACCTCGAGCAAACCTTTGGGGTAATGAGCATCCCTGTGAGGCCGCACCAAGAATCATGGACATGGCAACCTTCACCCATCCTTAACCGACTATCACTTATGGAGGTTTCTCTTATAAGGGTCTTCTCGTAGGGCTTATCATTGAGACATTTAGAGAGGCTTTATCATTTAGCACTAATTAAACCAGTTGGAAAGCCATTTATTTGCCTTATCAATTATCGAGGTTTATCAAATAGGGAGACTATATTTAAAGAGGTTTGTAAGCTTAACGCTTCTAATATAACACACGCGTGGTATTGTCATATATAATCAACCGATCCCGTCGTCGAGTGGTGCGCTGCTCACTACGGCACCTGGAAGTACCGGGTTCAATCCCTGGACCGACCCAACTTGCTGGTATCAAAACTTGGTTGGTATCAAAAGTGTAATGAGACGAGTCCTACCATGTACAATCAGTGATTCCGTATAAACTTTTAATGGTGCCATATGTCAGGTGGACGTTGGGTGGTCCCGGTCATGCAGTTTTGGTTGCCACCGTGCTCAATCGACTCAATGAGTATGCGTTAACTTGCTTAAGTATACAGTATAATTACTCACCTCACGAGATCTCGTGCCTTCCAGCTTCCTGCTCCCTTCTCTGCCTTTTCTTCGACCGACGACGTTTTGGCCGTGGTCGACGTCCAATTCACGCGTCACTCTTCTGGTTCAGTGCCACAATGACCACACTAATGTTATCATGGGCAAAGTACGCTTGGGCCTTGAGCACGAGCTCCTGGGCCGCCAACTGGACGTCACCATGCGTCTGGAGCTTCCGGAGCACAAAATTCACCGCCTGCTGCGACGTGAGGACATCAAAGAGGCCATCACTCGCGAGGAGCAAGAATTGATCCGACGGCTCGACCACGTGTTCGATCACGTCGGGCGTCACGACTAAATGTCCATCCTGTTTGTGGGCCAAGTCGCCAAAGCCACGCGAGATCTGTAGAATCCCATCGAGCCGGCCATTGTGCACAAACCCGCCCGACGCCTCAATCCGCGCTTGTTCCGCAGGTACAGAAGCGCGGTGGTCAATCGTCAAGTCGACGGCTTCCGCGTTCGCAGTGCACAACACCGCACGGCAGTCCCCAACATTTGCCACATAAAGGCGCGTGGGCTGCTCCTCATCGTCCACGACATTAGCGTCATCTCCTGGCGTATCTTTTGCGTCGGTTTCTTCGGCTTTCACCTCGTCTTCCTCCGCCTCACAAGCACGCCGACGCTTCTTCCGCTGCTTTGCCACGACAACGAAGACACTCGCAGCTCCCGAGAATGAAATTGGTTGCAGCAAGGATTTCGTTTCATCGCCATTTAAAAAATCGTCTCCAATGTCATAGCACTCGTCTTCTGGCACACTGGATTTCTCAGTCGCGGCACCTTTTAAATAGCGTTGCAATTCCTCGGCAGCCATCGTGCGTTTACGTTTGGGAAGCACGCTCTCGTTCTGTTTCTCTAGAATTTCGTTATCAAATGCTTCACAGACGGACGAGATGCACGTTACGGGAGCTTCGACAAACCCAGCGCCTTCCGTAAAAAACCGGTGATGCAGCTCATTCTGCAACTTGACGGCCGTGTCAGTACCATTATGACCGTCATAGACCGCAAAATATGCCAAGGAAACATATGCATCCTTCAGTGCAGATGGATACCGAGACAAGTCACACATTGTCTGTCCCGTAGTGCGGTCCTCCATGTACGATCGAGCGCCTTTGGCTTCAGCATAGCCGGATCGAATGGCAAGTGCAAGATTTTCTCGAATTTTGCTGCTTACATACACTTGTACAATGTCCAAAAGCGGCGGCAGAGAATTTTTCCTGGTGATGGACAATGAACGCGATGTCGACATACCAGGCGTGAGAAAATTGTCACTGCTGTCCACATCTACTGAAGACAATTGAGACTCGGTCATGGACGTGGCTGAAGGTCTTGTCATGACTATCGGGGCCACTTCTTCGTCGTCTTGGCTGATGATATCAAGCTGATTCGGCGTCGCAATGAGATCGCTGAATGTGGCATCGACGTCCACATCACACTCAACATCAGAGTAATCAGAATCTTCAGAGTCACTGTCGGCGTCGGAAAGTGCGCCATGACTATTATTGTGACTTGCGCGACTGCTCTCACTAACGCGATGATTGTAGTGCCGTGAAGAGGAATCACTGTCCTTGCGCAACTCTCGATGGTTCACCAACTCATCGTCATCTTCATCATCAATCTCCGTCACCTGCACACAATCAATCCCTTCCATATCGAATTCATCCACATTGTCATCTTCCGTGACGACCGAACGGGATGAACTGCTAATGGAGCTGGCACTTCCATTCAACGATTGACGACTCGTATTGCTTCTAGCTAGTGCACTGCCCATTGCACTACCCATTGCACTACCCATAGCGCTACCCATAGCGCTTCCAGTGATACTACCCCTAGCACTTCCAGTGACGCTGCCCATAGCGCTGCCCATGGCGCTGCCATTACCTGTACTTCCTAATTTGCTTGCACTTCCTAGCTTGCCAGCACTTCCCAATCTTCTCGGCTTTTGGCTAGATCCTGCTGAGCTCGTCGATCCTGAACGGCCTGGCACAAGCAGCTCGCGCCCTGAATTTGAGTGAGTCGGCACTCGCGAAGCCACAGAAAAGTCGTCATCTCGTGCCTGAAAGAGAATCTTGCGTGTTTGATATTCACCACTCTCATTACGGAAGACCTCCGATGTAACCATAAGGAAATCTCGTTTGCGCGACAGAGAACGCTTCATTAAATCTGCATCCGATGAGGCAGAACTCGATCGATTGCTGCATATGTACCCCGTGCTTCCTGATTCACTAGACGATGATAAGCTTCCACGTTGGCCAAGCGTGTCTTCAACAGAAAAAGATGCCAATTCTGACAATTGCGATACCGACGTAAAGGAAGTACGTCCAAAACCTTCCAAGTTTCCTGAATCCTTGTGCATTCGAGTATGAAAACTGTTCTTTTTCACTAAGTGCGAGTTGTCAACGGATGCACTACGTCCATTCTGGAACGAACGTGTTCTCGGAGAGTCACAAGAAGGCGAGTCGCCTCCTACTGTGGAAAGTGATAGAATCGAAGACGATGCCGACAGTACCGATTGTTCATTCACTTGACGGAGGGATACGGACGATGAAATGCTCGGGTAGCGACTTCGTGCGCTAGGTTTCGATGCTGGGAGAATGATTTCCGTCACTTTTGCCCGATCCACTGAGAATGCCAATCGTTTTTGCTCAATCAACAGCTCGCGAGAGCGCTGCGATAATTCCTTGTGGCCGTCCATCAGCTGCAACCGTTTGTGGTGGCGCCACGCACAAATAATACGAGAAACTTCTTCGCCTGATGCCCGACTTGGACTCGTCGACGACGTGCTATTGACTGTCGCAACAGATGACGTAGTTGAGGCCGCTGACGGAATACGTGAACCTAATGAGCCAGCTACTTGTGCGCCACTAAAAAAGCGTCCACTATTCGTTCGCAGGACACCATGTCCACTACTTTCCTGTCGACTTTTTACCAACTGATGCGCTTGGGCGAGACTCTCTGTCAGTCGCTGATCTATACGCTCCGGTATATTCTCAATCGCTCGCTCACTTTCGTCCATTGATACTGTCAAATTTTGCTCGGGCGTGGTCAGGAATAATGGATCACTACCTTCTTTTGTAATCCAATCGTGCGTAAAAGTTTCCGTCAACGTAATTCGCAATGCTGGATCTTTTGTCAACATGCGCTGCAACAGATTTTTCAAGTGCGGCTCCATTGTGCGCTCCACATCTTTTGGAAAGCGCAACTCGACGCGTTGCACGCGTTCAGCCAACAGAATCTCGTTATCTGCCATCCATGGTGGATGGCCAATAACCATCATGTATAACGTAGCTCCGAGTGACCAGACATCCACAGCAGGACCCTGATAAGTAGCATCAATGTTAAACATCTCAGGAGCCATAAATGCAGGAGTACCTTTGGCTCCAGAGATTGTCTCCGTTTCGTTCATTATCATACGCGCTGTGCCAAAGTCGGCAATCTTCGCGACACCGTCCGAGCTCACAAGAATATTTTCTGGTTTAATATCACGGTGAATAACCTTGTGAAAATGCAGATACTGAAGTCCAGTAAGAAGATCGCGCATGTACTTCCGAGCTACCGGCTCACTCAAACGACGAGCTTGTGTCACTTCCTCCATAAGACTGTGCTGGACATATTCTTGTACAAGGTACATCTTCTGACTATTAGGATCGTCGATCACCTCCACGAGTCTCACTACATTACGGTGATTCAGCTTCTTCATGATAGCCACCTCACGACGCAGTACATCGTACAGCTGATCTTCTTTCACAGCCATACGCTGAACAAACGTTTTATGCATGATTTTCACAGCATACATCCGGCCATCTTCTTGGCTTTCACAAAGCTTTACACGGCCAAAAGTACCTCGACCCAAGTCACCTTTGATTACATACTTGTTCACCACGACTTGACCATTTTTTAGTCGATGCTTGACAAGTTTTTTCGTCTCAGTTGCCTTGGCAGGGGACGTGGCCGTTACGATGGAACCAGAGGAACTATTCGCACCAGACCCGGTCTGAGAAGCGGATGAGGCCACCGTCGCACTGTTCGCGCGCTGTTGTAGTCGTAATCGCATCGCGCGACGCGTAGCTTTCTCTACATAAGCTTCCTGAATAAAGCGCTGAAAATGATCGGATAGGAGGCACTTGTCAAAATCTTCTTTGTTCAGATATAGACACTTGACGGGACCGACTGCACGTACTGAAGCAGTACGTGGCTCACTGTAAATGAGCGACATTTCACCAAACACATGGCCCTCGTATAACCGCGTCAATTCCTTCTCATACGGCTCCTGGTTGGGTCCCACGGCCTTCTCAGAAACAATTGCTTCGCCGCGCGTAATCATATAAAATCGAGTCCCTTCGTCTCCTTGGTGAACGATATACTCGCCATCGTTAAAGTTTGCAGGTCGTAAGCATTTGAGCACGACATCCTGATCGTGGGGACTCAATCTCGCGAGCAGCGGCACCTGCTGCAACATAAGACTCAGATGCACTTGTCCAATGTGCTGGAAATCTTCTTGAGTCAAGTACAGTAGCTCTACGTCGCCCACGGCGCGCACAGTAGCTGTACGTGGGTCGTCGTAGATCAGCGCCAGCTCGCCAAAGTAGTGGCCAGCTCGCAAATGAGTGATCATGCGTTCTCGTGTTTTTGCTTTACTGGAAGGTGTTGATCCGGTGATGCTATGATTGCTAGCCACAACCGTCTTCGTCACCACAGCTTCTCCCTTGGCTATCATGTAAAACCGCGAGCCACGTGTTCCTTGCGCCACAATCACTTCCCCATCGGAGAACTTTGCGGGCTTGAGTGCTCGCACAACTTGTTCCTGCTGCATCTGACTCAAGTTCCTGAATAGCTGCACTTGTTTCATGATCTCGTACACGGGCATATTGTCACGCAAGAAGGGCGTGAGCGCCACGGGATCGTCCTCGACGTACTCTTCCTCGTCCACATCGTCTGGTGAGCTTAGCCAGGACGCCCACCCTGTCATGCTGTGCTGACTACTGTTACTATTTCGTCCCCCACTGCTGTGCATACCCGATACCGACACACTGTTGTTGTTGTTGCCTGCGTGAGACGACACGGAGGAACAGGCACTTGCGTGTCGAGTGCGTTTCGGTACCGATGGTGGTGAGAGCACCGCGTCCTCTGGCTCATCAAGCCAATCATTCACCAATTCATCTCCACTACCCACAAGATCTTCGTCCGAGGAGCTCGAGCTCGAGTCGAGTGATGGAGAATCTGAGCTAGATTGATCATCAGCTGAAGTTGGAGCCATCGCCATATCCAATGAGAGACGATAACGAGAGAGTTTCGGCGGTGCTAGAGTGCGCGCGATGGAGCTGCGTCGAGTTAGGGGCTTCACTTGATCATCTTCTGGGACGTTACGAGGTGAAGAGGGAAAGAAATCCTCGAGCGAGACACGAGGGAAACCAAAGTCGTCCACTTCCTCGTCACTAGAGTGTTGGCGAGTCGACGTCTCGTGGTCGAGGGAAATGGTGGTGTGCACCACATCACTTAACCGCATTGAAGTCTCGCGCTCTTCTTGTTGTACTAGAGTGGGACGTTTAATGGAGAGAGGAAGTAAATCCGCAGACGCACTGGGTGAGCCGCTCGATTCCTGAGAAGGATCATCTTGTGGAGATGGCGGAGCTGGTGAAGATGGCGGAGCTGGTGAAGCGGGTGGAGAAGCAGGACGAGTTCCCTCCGCCAGGCTCAAGCGCTGACCCATGAGATTGCGCCAATCAGAAGGGAAATGATTTTGGACTGATATGATGCTAATAGTGCGCGGTAAGAAATAACCCTACCATAGGTATCCTCCATTTCTTCGCTATGGGTGGCTCGACCATCTCCGTAAGTTGCTCCTTAATTAGTCATGGTCGCCTCGGCAATGGTTAGAATGCTGGACCGCATCTTAATGCGTGGTCCAGCGTTGTAACCATTGCCCCAAAGCATCCTTCTTTATACAATTCACGCATGTTGAAGTACAGTCCTCCCTCTGCTAAGTTATAGCCTCAGTGGAGAGTGTCCTGTATAACATACCAGAGGTTATTCCGTAGCGGAAAAACCAATTTCCATATTCCGTAGTCACCATAGAACGATGTCGGTGGCGCCGTATTCCAATAACTTAGCAGAGGTTATTCCATAGGGGGGATAACTTAGCGGAGGGAGGACTATAGCAAATGTACCCAAGTGAGATTTTCACTACATTGGCTCTAATTCTGCAACTTTTTCGCTCCCGGATACGGGTGGGGAAGCTGCACCTTATGAATCGTACGTTCATCCTCTTTGAGTTGTCGCTTCATCTGCTCCATCTCTTCAGACCTCCTTCTCAATTGTTCACGCAATAGATTTTGTGTTAAAATAGTCCGTCTATTTTTGGTTTTTGCTAAAGCTGAGTAGGACTATTTTTAGGTAGCAATTTGTATTTCGTTTTTATTAATAGTATAAGCTCTAATGGGGTGCCATTACATAATTGATATTCAAGTTAGAATATCACAGTTAAATTTCAGACGCGTTGTCTGAAATTTAAATAAGAGATTATAAGTTATTATAATCTACGAAGGAAAAGTCGATTCGGTATAAATACCGAATCTTGCAGGTTAACTAATAGTACATTTAGTTGAATACTTGATATTATTATATTAATTAGGTAGTTACTATACTATTAGCCTCTAAACCACCCATTAAATAAACACTCTTAATTTTGCGTTCTTAGACTCAAGTAAATATTTATATTTACTTTTTAGTATAGGATTAGTTGTTATCAACTAATCCTGCCCTAATTTTATTGCGCGCTTCCTCGCAATTACAGTGTAAGCCTGTAACAGGATCAGTCCTGTTACACCTGGTAGCACTTTGTGGTCCGTCTTAACGACCACAGTTCCGTTCCGCTAGTCAACTAGCGGAGCGAAGATTAAGAGCCGCTCGGCATCATGTCGCGAGACTTGACGCCTGCCGAGCGAGAGAGAACGCTGGAAGTGGTGAATAAACACTTCCCTCACTTCTCGTCGCGTAGTAAAGACGCGACGGTGGAAATGGTTCGGTCTATGTGGACCGACATCATTACCTTCCTCCTGGGTAAGTCCCCGGAGGAAGTGGTAGAGGTGGTGAATCGCTTTAGGCGAAACCACCTAGAAAAGCCAGTACGGCCCGCGCCAGAGGCAGCGCGGACCGCAACTGCACCTGCAACGCATAGCGTTGAAGTGGTAAAGGCGAGTGTACCGCCCTTTACCGGAGAAGGGGGCGAGCCTCTTCGTTGATGGTTCGCAGAGGTGGAAGATGCCATCTCTGCGCAAAATACTGTTGACGAACGTCAACAGGCGTACTTCGCCACAACATGTCTGGGCGGCAGAGCCAGGGCATGGGCGATGAGTCGCAGAGCTACTGATGACTCTGCGTTCCTGACTTATCAGGAATTAAAAGCTGAGCTAAAGCTCAACTTTGAAGCTCCAGAAATGGAGCTAAGTAGTCGGCAGGAGTTCATAAAACCCCGGCAAGGTAAGCTTGACCTTTAAGCTTACGCTCAGAAGACGCAATATTTGCTGTCAAATATTGTGTATGAGCCGGTGCCCCCTGCTATGCAGGTCACTGGCTTCATGAAGGGACTCAATGATGGTCCCGTCAAACAGAGTCTGTACCGGCACCCGCCAGATACTCTAAGGGATGCCATTGATATGAGCATCCGTGAAGAGTTCAGCATGCGATCAGCGTCATCGCATGCTGGGTACATCCGAAGGGCTCAACAGCCCTTAGCTTTTGACGTGCCGCAACAGCATGTCAACAAGCAGCAGTCGGGCAGACGAAGTTCACACTTCGTCTCAAGAAACAGCCACCCGCGCCAGAGCATGGGCGGTGGAGGTCCAGAGCCGATGGACCTATCAGTTGCGGTTGCTTCGAACACGAAGCAACCGAAATTTAAGAAGAATATTCGCTGCAATAGATGCGCGAAAATGGGACATTTTGCCCATGAGTGTATGGCACCGCGTCTGGTGCCACGCAGTCAGCGGACGGAACCGTCCGCTGCACGGCGACACCAACAGGGACATCACCGTGTTGGTGCAAAAAACGTAAATCACCAGTAGGGGCGGGGCGCCCTACTGGAATGTTATCCCACATGCGACATAGGGCATGTGAGGGTAATAGCCCCAGACGGGACTATGTCCTGTCAAAAGTGCAGGGTGAGGATAAGCCTCTTATCACCCTGGAGGTTAAGCCGCACGGGAGCGATGTCCCCATGCGAGCTTTGTTTGACACAGGAGCGTCAAACAATTTCGTTAGAACTCATAGTCTAACGCTGTTGAGCTTCGTGGAGGTAGAAACCCCACGAAGTATGTTGTCAGTCCGGTTAGCAACAGGTGCAACCGTGACTATTCCAAAGCGTGTTATTAAAACACGCTTCGAGTTGAATGAACTGTCATTCGAGTATGATTTCATCGTCCTCGATTTAGATGACCAGTTCGATGTGATACTTGGAATCCCACGGATGTCCAAGTTTAAACCTTCGATCGACTGGGTTAACCATCGATCGACTGCGGCGGATGCACAGGATCTGATCACCCTGTGTGTAATCCGGCTGTATCAGAGGATAAAACCGCAGCGTCAACAGTCTGGTGGATAGCGATGGCACCACCAGGTCTGTTCTGACACGATCAGCGGAAGGTACCTCCGCTGGTGAGAGTCCAGAGGGACTACCACACACAACAGAAGAGTCGTTGCGTGTTGGAGAGAAACATTCCATGGGTGATAAAGACCACTGTGAGAATGAAGTGATATCCACGGTGGGAAACACCCACCGTGAGAATGAAATAGTATCCACAGTGGGAAACACCCACTGTGCGACCGAAGGTTCCAACACGATGAAAGAATTCCGTGTTGATGAGAGTGAACTCACGATCGAGTGCAATCGTGAGCACAACTCCGTGGTGGCCAGTGCCCACCACGTTGCGTTAGACATGCACACGGGTGATAAAGACCACCGTGTCGCAGAACAGGCGGCCGATCAGACGAGCACATATGATCTCCATGGTAGGCAGTGGCCACCATGATGATGAGTATTCGCACACGGTGAATCGTAATCACCGTGTAGCAGTCAATCAGACGAGTGCGTCTGATTGCTTGGGCAGTTCCGTCGAGACGATCAACGTCTTGACGCAAACGGATACCGGATTAGCTACCCAGTCTCTGTTGATGGAACACCCTCCGAAAGAAGGTTCGAAGGTGATGGCTCTTCCAGCGCTAAGCTGGAAGAAGTTTATGAGAAACTTGCACGATGATCAGATCGAACAGATCTATATCATCGTTGCAACATATGATGTAGTGGATATTCGTGAACGAATATCCACATTACAAGTGGAAAACATTGGGAAAGAGGTTCCCAATTATCAAACCAAAGTTCAGCGCTTTGAAGCGCAGAGCTGGGAGTCGCTTAAAGCGAACACCCCATTTTATGAGGTACTTCGGGAATACGCTGACGTATTCCCAGAAGAAGTACCTAGCGAGCTCCCTAAGGATAAGGAACTCGTCATGAGATTGACCTCGTGCCAGGCACGAAGTATTGTGTTACGCGGCAATGGCCGTTGCCGCGTGATCAAGTAAAATCGATCGACGAGTTTTTCGAAGCTCGTCGTAAGGCAGGCCAAGTGCGGGAGTCTATCTCACCGCACTCTACCCCCACCTTTTGTGTGAAAAAGTCCACAGGTGGGTGGAGAATCGTTCACGCTTACAACAAGCTGAACGCAGCGACGGTACCGGAGCAGACGCCGATACCGCGAAAAGATGTCATCATTGATGGCATGTGCGGGAGCACCATCTTTAGTGCTCTCGATCTAAGAGATGGATTTTATCAAATCCTAATGCGTGAGAAGGATATCCCTCTCACGGCGGTAAGCACCCCAAGCGGCATGCTTTGGGAAAGGCTTGTCATGCCGAAGGGGCTTCGAATGCCCCTGCTACGTTTAACAGATGCGTAACGCATCTATTACGCCCGGTGCGAGAATTCGCACCGAGTTATTTCGATGACGTGTTCATCCATAGTAAGGGTGAACACGATAAAAGCGATGTAGATGTCCATAGGGAACATCTACGTCGAGTGTTAGAGCTTATGCGTAAGCATAAGCTGTAATGGGGTTACATTTGAGTTACATTAGTGTTGGTGTACATGAGTACACTACGGTTGAGGTCAGTATTGACCGGTTTGAAAGGTTTCGAACCATTGGTTATTTTAACCAATGGGGGCATGATCCCTTGGGGGGCGGTGTGTCAGCCATCCACGTGTCGGTACACATGTGTGTACATTAAATTTTAGCTAGGTACGAATTGGGTATATTCTACTTAGTATTACATATAGTTTACATTAGTTTAAATTAATTTAGGCTAATTATATATTAAATATACATTCAGTTTACAAAAATACTTAAGACTACCAGGGGCGCGACCACGCCCGCTCGCGCGCGCAGTGAGTGCAGTAGCTAAAGGGAGCCCTCCCTTTAGTTACACCCTTAGTAAGGGAACCTTGCCGTTAAGGCATTAGCGATGCTAGGCGCGCGACCACGCCCGGTCGCGCGCAGTGAGTATTGTAGCCTAAGGGAGTTCTCCCTTACGCTACCTCCCTTTATAAGGGAAGTCTTGTTACAAGGGGTTAGCGAAAGCTATCTGTAAACCACCCCGGGAATCTTGTCCCCGAGTAGGAGAGCTCTCTCCTACTAAGCCCTTTTATAAGGGCGTATCGGCTAAGTAGCGGCGAACGCCGCTTAAAGGAAAGTCTTCCTCTGTGCGCTAGCCGCACCGTGCGTGTACGCACCCGACTACATCTGGTAGCACTTGTAGTCAATCCAACACCTGTGTTGGTGATCAACATCCTCTGCAAGGGATGGATCAGGACGATTGGGGTAAGCCAACCCCCGTCCAACAGGAAGCCTTTAAAAGGCTGTTACCCATATTGGGTGAGGATGCCATGCGCCATCTAGTGGAGCAGGGCCTCGATGCCGTGTGTGAAAGGGTGAATGCCCTTATCGCCCATGGGGAGAGTTTTCGCGGGAGTTATCCCGCGTCTACGGGGGTGCGCCCTCCGATGTCCTTTAAGATAAAGGAATCCACAGGCGAGAAAGGTGAAAACCTTTGTGTGTGTCTTCGAGAGATTGAAACCGCATTCGCCACCGCGAATGTGATCGAGGATCACCTGCAAGTGGGACTTGCACTGACCCATCTTACGGGCAAAACCCGTACATGGGCGTTTACGTGTTAGGATTCGGTCACGACCGTGTTCCCGAACTGGGGAGTCCTTAAGCGAAATCTTATGGAAAGGTATGCAACGCCTGATCTGGTTCTCCAGAATCAGATGGAGCTTTTGAGGTGCCGTCAGGGCACTAGGGATTTGGAGACATATGTCCAAGGACTGAAGACCCTGTTGGAAGGGATGTACGCGAAAGCGTATTCGGACGATGTGTCCATCCCCGTCTTCATGGGAGGCCTGAAAGAAGGGCCAGAACGTTCGGAACTGTTCCGATGCCGACCCCAATCCCTGGGGGAGGCGTTTAAGATGGCTTTTAACGCCGAGAGGAACTTTCGTTCCTCTAAGGTGGGTCCTGAACCCATAAACCTGAGTCAGGTCGAAGTGGAGGGGAAACCTTCCGCTAAGAGTCACTCTGACTCTTTTTCGCAGAGCTTCGGGCGGAGCTCTTAGCTATGTTGCATCGGCGTGGGACGCTAAGGTGCTTCCTATGTGGAAGCGTGGATCATCTGCGGAACAGATGTCCACAAAATCCCCAGCGAGATAGTCGCTGGAAGGGGCCGAGGGCGGCAAAAAGGCCCTCGCCCAAGCCGTCGGGAAACAGCGGCTCCCAATAGGTGCGGGGCGCCTTACTGGGGGACCCCTCAGTGCTGTTAATCCCCAGGGTAGGGGACGACAGCACAAATCCCCGAGGGAAGCGGTGCTTTCTAGCACCGAGTTGGTGTACCAGCCAGGTTTGCTGGTAGTCCTTGCGGACGTGAAAGGCTTTGATAAGCCTTGGAGAGTCTTGATAGACTCTGGAGCGTCTGACAATTATGTCAGACGATCTTCTGTGGAGAAGAGTCGGCTGTATTCCGAGGCCCTAGAGGCACGTTCTCGTGACGTTGTCACGGTCCGTCTTGCGACGGGCGTACAGGTTTCTGTACCCAAGGTCTCTATTGACCTTAAGCTGAAGTTTACAAACTTCGATAGCTTAGAACGTTGCCTGAGTCCTGGATTTGGACTCATTCTGGACATGAAGTGGCTGGAAATCCACGAGCCATGGATAGACTGTAAGTCTAAGCTCATTGGCTCAACGCACCCGCGATCGGGTGAAGCATTGGCGAGTCATGAACCCACCTTCGCTCGATCGCAAAAGCGATTCTGGCGTGAGACGCCAGAGATTGGGATGTCAGAAATGATCAGTCTTAATGAGGTTAAGGAAGAGTTCCTTAACGAGGGGGATTCGGCGGTTAACCCCACGCCGTTAACGGTGAGACTGGTGAGTTGCCAGTGGCAGAGGTGGATTCCTCTGAGGCGACTCCAGTGGTAGGGGTAGAGACCCCTGTGGTTAAGCGCGAGGCGCTTCCAAGCGAAGAGACCCGTAGTTCGTCTCTTTCGCACGTCGGAAATGATTCCGACTGCGCCGTTATTGGTGAGACCGGCGAGTCACCGGTGGTAGAGGTAGAGACCTCTGTGGATAGGCGCGTGGCGCTTCCAATAGATGGGGCAATTGACTCCCCCATCTGGGTCTCGGGATGAGTCCCGAGGCCAGTAGTCAGCAGTCCTATTGGATGCTGAATAGTATGACAGGTATTGTCACATAAGTCGTAATCCTGGAACGGTTGCCTGGGGTAGGCGAACTATTGTCGTTGGAGGAGATGTCCTTCAACGAGTTTGAGACTGCTGTAAAACCAGATGAAATCGACGAGGTTGTCGTATTGCGTCCGGAAGAGGAGTTGAACTCCTCATCCACGATGGACGAGTCAGTTTTGGTGAAAAACAAACAATGAACCAGCGATTTTTAATCGCTGGGTGACCCAACTCTTCCGCCCTCATAGAAAGTACGCACAGACGTACTTCGACGATATATTCGTCCATAGTCGTGCGGAAGGCGACTTGTCTGATATTCAGACGCACCTTATACATCTTCGAGAGGCGCTCGAATGTATGCGAGAGCATCAGTTATATGCAAACGTATCCAAATGTATCTTTGGTGCTGAGGAAATTCCTTTCCTCGGATGCTTCATCGGTAAGGATGGAGTGCGGGAAGATCCCGCGAAGGTGAAAGCTATTGTGGAGTGGCCTTCGCCTGTAAAGCTTAGAGATTTACGGAATTGGCTTGGATTAGACAATTATCTCCACAAATATAGCGAGAAATACGCTGAAATGGCGAAGCCATTGACGGGCCTTCTTAAGAAGGAAGTTGACTGGTGTTGGGAAACCAAACACCAAACCGCTTTCGAAGCGCTAAAGGGGAGCTTGTTAAAAGCTCCCGTTCTTGCTCTCCTAGAATCTGGGAAACCTTTTAGCGTCGTCTGCGATGCCTCCGATTTCGCAATCGGATGTGCTTTGTTACAAGCAGAATACGCGGGACGAGAACGCGTGATTGCGTTTGAGTCGAGGCATCTTAAAGCTGCGGAACGGAATTATCCCGTTCATGACAAGGGTTTACTTGCAATGAAGTATGCTCTTGTCAAATTTAGGGTTCACCTACTCGGCTCAAAGCCGTTCGTGGTTTATACTGACCACGCGTCCTTACGGACAGCGACAAAGTCGCCTCATCTCTCGCAACGGATGGCCCGTTGGCTCTCCTTCTTTGCGGAGTACAACTTTGAGGTTAAGTATAAACCTGGCAAGCAGAACTTTGTTGCAGACGCGTTGTCGCGTCGTCCCGATTACAAGCTCGCTCACACGACATTCGTCACCTCGTCTGTGGTGGATCTCATACGCCAGGCGTATGAGAAAGACCCACAGTGTACGGCTTATCAGCGCGTTGGGTGAAAAGGGACTTGGCTCGTCTGAGCCAACCCTGTCAAGTCGATCTAAAGCTCGTTTACACCGTTACAGGTACTGTGAAGGTTTGCTATATTGTAGCACGGGCGCGGAGGACATTCCGCGGGTGGTTGTTCCTCATGATGAGGAACTGAAATATAAAGTCCTCTTTGAGGCACATGACGCCCCTACCGGGGGTCATTTAGGTAGGGATAAGACCTACGGCACTTTAAGCGCTTTGTATTGGTGACCCAAAATGTACAAGTGGGTCGGTGAGTATATTCGCACTTGTGAGTCGTGCTAGAGGGTCAAACCCTCTACAGATTCAGCTGCTATAGGAAACAGTTGGAAATTGCCAACTGTTCGTGAGGACCAAGTCAACCTATAGCATACAATTGGTAATTGCCAATTGTTCGTGTGGGCCAAGTCCACCTATAAATATGAAGGTGAGCCTTTGGCGGAGTAGCCGTTCCAACGGCGTGTTAAAAATTCATTTGGATTTTATCTTCGGTTTTTCCGAAGGCCGGTTCCACCGGCGTTTCGGTCTTTGTAGACCGTTTGAGCAATATGCTCACCTGGAAGCGGTGACAGATTCCCGTGATGGACAAGACAGAACGCGTTAATCGCGTGAAATCCATTCGTATGGATTTATCTTCGGTTTTTCCGAAGGGAAAGGCCGGTTTCACCGGCATTTCGGTCTTTGTAGACCGTTTGAGCAAGATGCTCACCTGGCAGCGGTGCCAGAGTCCAGTGATGGACAAGAAGGAACGCGTTCATCGCGTTGTTAAGGATTTTCTTTTACGTTTAGGAAATGATGAGAAGGACTTGTAGTCGAGGCTGCAGAACTAAAGGTGATGTTTATTCATGTGAATTATCTGTCGTTGCTCCTAGCCACTTATTTTTACCTATCTGCGATTGGTTAGTTTGCCTATAGTAATTACTAAGTAAAAACGTTATGGCAACTTCAACTTCAATGTAAGAACCTAACAGAAAAATATAAAAGATGGAAGGGGACGTAACTTCCGGGGGAGGAGCCCTGGCGAACCCTAAACACCAGTACCAATATTCAACTTTTCCATAGTGGGAATCGAACCCGTGCCAAGTGGTTGGCCTGTTAACCCCCCGGTACCAACCACTTGAGCAAGGATACGATTGTGATATTCTGCAGAATAACATAGTATCATGCACTAAAATATCACTTCAACACTCTCCCTTGATAGTTACGTGCATGGTCCATCCGTGTCCAGAAGTCTGATCCCATCCAGAAACTTAGTGTGATTCACTCGCCCAAGTGTTTTGGTTAGCCCGTCAGCAATCATCTCGCCTGTCGGCTTGTATTCAAGCATGATGATGCCCGCTTCGACCTTCTCTCGAAGAAAATGGAGCTTGATATCGATATGTTTTGTTCGCGAATGGTAAACTGGATTCTTGGCTAGTGCAATACAACTTTGATTATATTGGTATATCGTGGTTGCCATTCCCGATGCGCAGCCAAGTTCGTTGAGAAGCAGACGCGGCCATATCGCTTCCTGCGTCGCGGAGTACAGAGCCATGTACTCGGCCTCGGTGCTTGATGTCGCCACTGTTGATTGCCTCTTGGTCTTCCATGAGACCACACTTCCGTTTAAAAAGAAAACATAACCCGTCGTTGATCGTCGTGAGTCCGGATCACTTGCCCACGACGCGTCTGCAAACCCCACAAGCTCTCCCTGATTCATGCCATCAAACACGATGCTGTAATTTGCGGTCGTCTTCAAATACTTCAGCACACGTTTGGCGGCGGTCCAGTGCTGTTGACCATGACACTCGCAATACTTTGCAACTTCACCAACTACGTGAGCTATGTATGGTCGCGTACATGTCGCCACGTACATCAAGGCACCAACAAGATCACGGTATGGCCACTTGCTCACGAACTTGTCTTCGTCATCAAGCTTGGTTAATTTCTCACTCTCGTTCATTGGTGTGTGTATGTCCTTGCACTTCTCAACGCCGAACTTCTCTGCCAGGCGTCCTATGTACGCACGCTGATTTATACATATTTGCTTATTTCCTCGATCACGTTTCACTTCGATGCCTAGACAGTACTTGAGCTCACCAAGTTCCTTGATGCTAAATTCATTCATTAGCTCACGCTTGATCGCGTTAATGTCCTCTTGTGTCCGTCCAAAAAGCATCATGTCATCAACGTGAATTATTACGAGGCTTAACTCTGATGGTGAACGCTGCACGTGAACACATAGATCCGCAGCTGTTCGCGTGAAGCCTTGCTTCTCAAGATGTGCGTTCAGTCGATTGTTCCATTCACGGGCAGCCTGCTTCGTACCGTAAAGTGCCTTGCGCAACCGGCACTTTTTGTCGGGTTAGTTTTCATCCTCGAAACCTTCAGGCTGATCCATGTATATTTTTTCTTTGATCTCTTCGTACAAAAATGCGGTGTCAACGTCAACATTTTCGATAAGCAGATCTTGCTCTGCCGCGAGGGCGAATGCGACATTGATCTACTCTTTCCGAGCTACTGGAGCAAATGTTTCAAAGTAGTCGACACCGGGCCGCTGCGTGAAACCTTTGGCGACAAGTCTGGCCTTGTACTTGACGATTTCTCCACTTGGGTTGCGCTTGATTCGGTAGACCCATTTGCATCCAATTGCCCTTTTATCTTTTGGCAAGTCTTCAAGCGTCCAAGTTTTGTGTTGCGCCAATGACTTGATCTCGCTGTCCATTGCGCGCTGCCAATTGTCTCTGTGCTTGCTTTGCAGTACTTGCATGTAACTTGGTTCGTTTTCGCCATCGTTTTCGGCGTTAAAACAACACAGTGAATTATATCCGGACTAAAAGTCGTCGACGTTAAACTCGCCGCGTCGTAAATTTGGGTACTCTTGATCATAACGTAAAATTGCTTGCTTCTTGCGCACCGGCCGGACGTTCGATTCTTGCTCTCCGTCACGTCCGGATGTGCTGGACTGCTGTGTCGTAATGGCACCTGTCGGTCTTTCTTGAACAATTTCGGGTGTAGATGTGGGTGTCATTGGTGGTGTTCGAAAACCTTCATCGCGCACTTCTTGATCGTCTCCATCATCGCTAATAATATCCAATATGCCGGGTGCACTCTCCTTTTTGTATGAATTTCCGAATGCGCTCTCTGAGAACGTCACACTGCGGGAAATAACGATTGCTCCTGTGGCCACATTCAGTAAACGATATGCCTTGTGTTGCTTGGAGTAGCCGAGAAATTGACATCGCAATCCCGAGTCATCAAGCTTTCCTCTAGTTTCCTTAGGAACGTGAGCGTAGCATTGACTACCAAAGACACGCATGTGCTCGATGTGCGGCTTCTTTTTAAACATGAGCTCGAACGGACTTGACTTGATGTTTGACGCGCATGGCAATACATTGCGAATATCCACTGCGGTCATCATCGCCTCACACCAATAAATTTTGATGATCTTGGCCTCGCTCAGCATGCACCGTGTCATTTCAACCAGAGTGCAATTCATACGCTCTGCCATGCCATTTTTCTCTGGATTGTAAGGCACTGTGAACTCTTGCTTTATCATCTTGCGTCGGCAAAACTGTTCCATTCTTGCATTTTTGTACTCTCCACCATTGTCGCTGCGCAACACTTTAACATCATTGCCACACTCCAACTTGATGTCGTGACAATACTTCATAAACGCATCCATCACGTCGTTCTTCTTGCGCAACAGATAA
This sequence comes from Peronosclerospora sorghi, assembly GCA_026184515.1. Classification (NCBI taxonomy): domain Eukaryota; phylum Oomycota; class Peronosporomycetes; order Peronosporales; family Peronosporaceae; genus Peronosclerospora; species Peronosclerospora sorghi. The sequence goes on along the minus strand of CM047587.1, from coordinate 45,945,619 downwards.
ATCATTGTGTAACGGCTTTTCATTGCGATAAACGTCACAATGTAGCGGTAGCCGGACTTCGAAGCTGGGGTTATGGGCCCTAACACGTCCGAGCAAATGGTTTGTCTGCACGACGACTCCCTCGTTCTGTGGACTCCGTGTTTCCACTCTTGAATGTTTTGCGCACTTGTTTTGCCGTGGCACAGACATCGCATACAGTGCTCGTGTCCACGCACTCACCGCTTATGCGGCCATCCTTGATTAACTTATTAATTGTAGAGAAGGACACATGTCCAAGTCGACGATGCCACAACACAGCCTCGCTTTCAGCTGCGTGGCACTCATCACTTGTTTCGACGTTAAGCATCATAATCATGCCACGTCGAGATCCTGTTGCAACGACTTTCTCTCCCTTGCTCACAGTACACCCATTCCGTGATAGCTCAACCTTCATTCCACGCGCCGTGACAACCGTCAGCGAAAATAGATTCTTGTTTAGGTCTTGCACATGAAGAAAATTTTCAAGTCGCGCGTTTGTCCATGACTTGCCGCTCCATACTCGAATCATAACAGTACTTTGTCCAAGCACTGTCAACTGAGCGCTATTCTTGGCACTTGACACGATTCGTGTTGATGATGCCTTAGCATACTCAACGAACGCGTTTCGATTCTTGCACATATGAGCCGTGGCCCCGCTATCCATAACCCAATACTCTTCGGTGTTTCCTTCAGCAGCATTAAATGCTACGTTTGAGTGGTCTTCACGCTGTTCACGGGGGCTATTCGTCTTCGTCCAACAGTCGCGGGCGTAGTGTCCGCGCTTCCCACACTTGTAGCACTGGACTCCTGCTCCCTTCTTACGCTGACCTCCGGGTTTCTTGATAACATCGCGCTTTTCTCGACGCTTACCCACATGCAAGGCCGTTTCTCCTTCAATCCGTGTCGACTCGTTCTTCCGTACTTCTTCAGCAATAAGTCTGCTTACTAAATCGCTGAAGCTGAATTGGGTAACGCTCATTCGGAATGCCTGTACCAAACTTTCATATGATGCAGGCAAGCTGCGCAACATCGTCGCACACACATCCTCTTCGCTCGGCGCGCAATTTGCTGCATTCATATCCATCACAAGACGCTCAAGTTCCGTCACATGTGAGCTGATACTTGTTGCGGTGTACTTGAATGACGCAAACTTCTCCTTGAGCCATAGGCAGTTCGCCATATTTTGAGTGTGATGGAACTTGGCGAGCGACCCCCACGCCTCTCGTGCGTTGTTTGAATTTACGACGTGCATGAGCTGTGAGTCACTCAAACTGAGCACTATTGCTGCATGCGCTTGTTGAGCCTTGGCGGTCGTAACGCTTGAACCATCCTCCACAGCCTCCCATAATCCTTTCGACATAAGATACATCCTCATCTTGAACGCCCATAGCGAGTAGTTTTTCCCATCGAAGAGCTCCACCTTGGGCGTGTTGTCCGTGCTTGGGCTCATAACCTTTTACGTTTAGGAAATGATGAGAAGGACTTGTAGTCGAGGCTGCAAAACTAAAAGTGATGTTTATTCATGTGAATTATCTGTCGTTGCTCCTAGCCACTTATTTTTACCTATCTGCGATTGGTTAGTTTGCCTATATTAATTACTAAGTAAAAACGTTATGGCAACTTCAACTTCAATGTAAGAACCTAACAGAAAAATATAAAAGATGGAAGGGGACGTAACTTCCGGGGGAGGAGCCCTGGTGAACCCTAAACACCAGTACCAATATTTAACTTTTCCATTGTCGTAATCGAACCCGTGCCAAGTGGTTGGCCTGTTAACCCCCGGTACCAACCACTTGAGCAAGGATACGATTGCGATATTCGGCAGAATAACATAGTATCATGCATTAAAATATCACCTTCAACATTTTCTACGGAGATTATGTCCAGATTCTCCAAGAGTTGGAGTGAGATGCTTCCTATGACCGAATTTGCCATAAACAATTCGGTGCATGCATCTACGGGGTTTACCCCGTTTAATGTGAACGGATTCGTAAATCCGCAGGTTACGGTGACGCCACGTGTGTGTGGCCCAGGGCTTGAGGGGGGAGGAGTCCCCGATGTCAGCCCTGTATGCTCCTGTCCGTTTGTTTGGCCTACCCGGCAGGGCGGCTGGCAGGCTTCCCGGCCGGGTGCAGCTCGGGTCTGCGCTTGTAGCCGCCACGGCTCGCGCACTGGGCGTCTTCCACGGCCCCAGCGACCTAGAAGAATCTATTGTTTGTTTGTTGGGCCTACCCGGCAGGGCGGCCAACAGGCTGCCCGACGGCAGGACGGGGCGGAGCGTCTGATGGCGCAACTCCATCATCGGGGTCAAACCCAGTACTTGGTGAAGTGGAAGGGTTATCCACATTCACAGCGTTCGTGGGAGTTCGAGACTCCCCTGCGGCAGGATTGCCGTGACGTCGTTGACGCTTTCGAGCGGGAGAATCCCGCTGTGAGTCAACGACCAAAGGGGCGGTGTAAGCCCCTTCACCCCCAGTAGTTGGGAGCCCTCCGGAGGCAGATGCGGAACCCGCACTGTGCTCCGGCATCGTAGTGAGGGCACGGGCGCTAGCATAGCGCATGAGATAAGGGGCACGTAACTGCCCCATGGGTTTGGCTCTGGCAAACGCCATGCACAATGCCCTCTCTATCCTAACGTCACGTTCGGAATAGATGTTGTACAGATTTAAAAACTCGGGAGACGTTTCTCCCCTCCGCCTAAGCGCGGAACTTCTGCTCTGCCTCTTTGGCATATTCTCCTTGCAGGATAATGAAGGGAACCTCGCGGAGGTTCCAACAACGGCACCCTGTGCCTGTTTCTCGAGGCGCTCTCGATATGAGGTAGCAGTGAGCTGCTTCTGTGTGAGCAGTTTTTCCCGGAGTTGATTCCGGCGTGTGATGTGTTGCGGCTGTACAGTCGCGAGGCCAGGGGTATAGAAGACTAAACCCTTCTGTACCTCATTCCTGGCCCACTTTGGGAGATCACGAGGACCTCCAAAACGATATACCGCCCGTGGAGGGCGCATGGGGGGCGTGCAAGGAAGCTTGTAACGCCTGTGCGGCATTTTGAGCCTGTTGAGCTGCGTCCAGCTCAGTAGTGGTGATCGCCTTCGGCGATTCGGATATGTCATCCGAGGTTGGTAATAGTTGCGCACGAGTTAGTGCATTTTCCCCACGTGTGGGAAAAGGATTAGGCTGCCGACAACACCGTTCGGCGCTGTCGGAGCGGTTAACCGTTGGGGAGGTATCCCCAAGGGCATCCACCTCCGAGTTCTCGGAGTAGTCTACCTCTTCTAGAGGAGACGCCATAGCACCACTGAAGGTGTACATATGGAGGACCAGAGGAACTGGCGTTGGATTTCTCCAACAAAATTTTGTTTATTGCGTAAGCAATAGTCTTGATGGGGGAGGATGTAACGGGGTTACATTTGAGTTACATTTAGTGTTGGTGTACATGAGTACACTACGGTTGAGGTCAGTATTGACCGGTTTGAAAGGTTTCGAACTATTGGTTATTTTAACCAATGAGGGCATGAGCCCTTGGGTGGCGGTGTGTCAGCCATCCACGTGTCGGCACACATGTGTGTACATTACATTTTATCTAGGTACGAATTGGGTATATTCTACTTAGTATTACATATAGTTTACATTAGTTTAAATTAATTTAGGCTAATTATATATTAAATATACATTCAGCTTACAAAAATACTTAAGACTGCCAGGCTCGCGACCACGCCCGCTCGCGCGCGCATTGAGTAGTAGCTAAAGGGAGCCCTCCCTTTAGTTACACCCTTAGTAAGGGAACCTTGCCGTTAAGGCATTAGCGGAGCTAGGCGCGCGACCATGCCCGGTCGCGTGCGCAGTAAGTATTGTAGTCTAAGGAAGTTCTCCCTTACGCTACCTCCCTTTATAAGGGAAGTCTTGTTACAAGGGGTTAGCGAAAGCTATCTGTAAACCACCCCGGGAATCTTGGCCCCGAGTAGGAGAGCTCTCTCCTACTAAGCCCTTTATAAGGGCGTATCGGCTAAGTAGCGGCGAACGCCGCTTAAAGGAAAGTCTTCCTCTGTGCGCTAGCCGCACCGTGCGTGTACGCACCCGTCTACATAAGCTCTATACAAATCTAAAGAAGTGCACCTTTGGTGCACCTGAGATACCCGTTCTTGGATGCTTTGTGGGCAAGAAAGGGGTGCGTCCTGATCCAGAAAATATCAGGGTGATCGTTGAATGGCCTACGCCAAACAACGTTAAGGAACTTCGAAAGTTCCTTAGGTTGGCAACATATTTGCACAAGTATTCGTGCAACTATGCTGGGTTAATACGACCTCTTTCTCAATTACTTAAGAAAGATGTCGAATGGCATTGGGATACCCAATGCCAAGATGCTTTTGATGCAGAAAAGCTTAACTGAAGCGCCTGTCTTGGATATAGCCGATAACGAGCGTCCGTTCCACGTCGTTTGCGACGCGAGCGATTTTGCTATCGGCTGTGCTTTGATGCAGCGTGATCACGATGATCGTGATCGCGTAATCTGCTATCAATTGCGTCAGTTGCTCCCAGCCGAGCGCAACTATCCAGTGCATGACAAGGAACTCCTTGCCATGAAGTATGCACTGGACAAGTTTCGGATCTATCTCTTGGGAGATAGACCGTTTGTGGTTTACACGGACCATGCGTCGATACGCACGGCCGTGAATTCACCACACATTTCTCAAAGAATGGCTCGATGGCTGTCATTCTTTGCTGAATAAAACTTTACGATTGAATAAAAACCCGGAAAGTTGAACGTGATAGCAGATGCGCTATCACGAAGGCCTGATTACGAGACGAAACCGTCCGTAACCGAAGGTGCCAGTGCAAACGCGATCCGTTGCACTGCTTTGTCGTCGTCAATTATACGACAAGTACGCGAGGCGTACAAAACAGACGAGGAGACACGTCTGTTGATTGATTACTTAAGTAATCAATCAAGTGAGAAGCGCGACGAACTCCCAGATTCCTCCGCACTTGCGTGCATCGATATCGACTGCACGATGGTTTGCTGCTTTACAGCACAGACCAAAAAGATGAAAGTCGCATCGTCGTTCCAAACGACGATATTCTCAAATATCAAATTATGTTTGAGTATCATGATGCGCCGATTTCGGGGCATCAAGGTCGAGAGAAGACATACGCTTCTCTCGCACGTGACTTTTACTGGCGAAACCAGTACAAGTGGGTACGGAAATACGTACGCGCTTGCGAGATTTTCCAGCGCGTTAAGCCTGCGCAGTCTGCACAGGCTCCGCTGCAATCTCTGCCGGTTCCGACAGAGTGTTGGAAGTCCATTTCAATGGACTTCGTATTCGGTCTTCCACCCGACCATAGTCGGAAGACTGGAATAGTGGTCTTTGTAGACCGTTTCAGTAAGATGGTACATCTTACTGCAGTATCAGCGAACGTAACCGCCGCTCAAACAGCGCGGATATTCGTTGATACGGTAATCCGTTTGCACGGAATGCCGGAAGACACTGTCTCGGATCGAGATCCGAGATTTACAGGACGTTTCTGGCAAGAAACGTTCTCATTGTTGGGAACCCAGTTGAAGATGTCAACTGCGTACTATCCGGAAACGGATGGGCAGACGGAACGGGTTAACCGCGTTCTCGGAGACATGTTGCGATCATACGAACATGCATTTGAACAGTGGAGTGACTATCTGCCACTCACTAATTCGCGATTAACAATCGATGCATGCTCAACTAAGCATACACCGTTCTACGTGAATGCCTTAAGGCATCCACGAACCCCAGCTTTACTTGTCGGTACGCCTAATCTAAGTGGGGGAGGGACCCACTCAAATTTTGAGCGAGTCAATGCGCAAGTTGCAACTTCAACTTGTGAACAAAATGATGGCCCTTCTACTGAAAGTACAGTAGAAGCGGAAGCAGCTTCAAATGAAACTGAAGCTGCATATGATGAATATGTGTCTGCAGCAATGGCTGCAGACAATGAGGGGCAGCGTACGAGTACTCAGTACGCTGGCTGGGTTACCCCCAAGAGTTCGACTCTTGGGAGCCGATTGAGGTTCTGAGGTCCGACGCCCCAGACCTTTTAACTGAGAAGGGACACCACAGTTCAACCCTTCTTTGATGCAAGTAAAATGGATGTATTCCATTTTGCCTGTTCGCGAGTGCTTTAAAAAGCGCTCGCGCATTACGTGAACTTTATTCACGTAATCATCTGGGCTTTTGTTGTAGTTGTCAACAAAAGCGTTCCAACTCTGAGTCAGGGGGTCTTTATCGTCCCTGTTCCTCCTTGACCCTTTCCGGATCGAATAATATCGAACCTGGAAAAAGAGGTCAATAAAGTACAGACGTCTATCGTCTGTACTTCGATCGAATCGACGTGACTGGATTTCTTCGCAGTCATCCAGTACCTTGATATCGAACAACTCATATTGGCAGTCCCGCTTACGGTGACCGCCACTGTTGGGGGCAATAGCCCAACCAGGGGTCCAAACCCCACTCTGTACGGAACATGTGGTTCCGTACGATGATACGCTTCAGAAGCGGCAGGAGCCGCTTCTGTTCGAGATCTTTTAGCTGGCGGAGCACCGCCTGCTTCAACACCACGCGCCGGGGTTAAATCACCCCGAAGTGGAGAAGTACTTGGTCCAGTGGGGCTCTGCGTTCCCGCAACCACCTGTAATATCATTGTCGCTGTCATAGCTGACAGCGACACCAGAGTCATCATAGCTGTTAGGCGATGATCGCCTAGCGAGTTTCGACTCGCTAGATCCTTTAGTGGGGACAGCTGTATCCCAATCACTTTGTTCGGAGTCAGAACTCCCGAACATGGCCCTCTTGGCAACACGCCATCCGGAAGTCGCAATCGTGCGAGATGTTACATTAGCAACATCTCCCTGTTTCTTGCCAGATGCCGCCTTAGCAGCATCTATGGTCGAAGACGGTACGTCTTCCGACCTTTGCGTAGTTGACGCTGCTAATGCAGCGTCACCGTTGTCACTCAACACCTCAGCGCCTAGTGTTGAGGCGGAGGAAGAAGCTCCTTCAATGTTTTCAGCAGCGCTCTTTAGAGCGCCGCCGCGTGCCTTGACCATCGAGTCGATGGTCAATCAGTTGGTAAATGAGAACGACCAACAAGTGCCACCCATGATTGGACAAAAAAAGAATTATTGGCCAACCACCTTAAGTGGGGGGTGATGTAATGGGGTGCCATTACATAATTGATATTCAAGTTAGAATATCACAGTTAAATTTCAGACGCGTTCTCTGAAATTTAAATAAGAGATTATAAGTTATTATAATCTACGAAGGAAAAGTCGATTCGGTATAAATACCGAATCATGCAGGTTAACTAATAGTACAGTTAGTTGAATACTTGGTATTATTATATTAGTTAGGTAGTTACTATACTATTAGCCTCTAAACCACCCATTAAATAAACACTCTTAACTTTGCGTTCTTAGACTCAAGTAAATATTTATATTTACTTTTTAGTATAGGATTAGTTGTTATCAACTAATCCTATACTAATTGTATTGCGCGCTTCCTCGCAATTACAGTGTAAGCCTGTAACAGTATCAGTCCTGTTACAATAACCCACCCCTAGGGACACACCAAGAATTGCTAGGAACACACCAAAAATTACTCCGGACACACTTCTGACCGCCTCCTCATCCCCCACACTCATCCCGCCTCCTGCAGGCTGCCCCACAGGCTGTCCCTGTTCCCCGCAGTCCTCCCCACTGAATCACTCCTTTTCCTGGACCTCGCGCTGAAAGGTGAGCACCAGTCTTTGAAGAACGTCTCCTTGCAGAAGAAAAGTCAATCGTAGTGAAGATCATCTATCATCTAACAACTGGACGTTCCTTTCCCTCTCAAGAACCCTCACCTCCAAGACTTTCGCTGTCTTTCGAAGTGTAAAACACCGTAATCGTGCGACCGCTCCCAGATGTATGATGTGTCAGCAGATCATCCTCCTCAAGTTCTTCAACCGCCTCCCGTAGCACTTGCGGGACGCCATTACGGTTCAAAGTAAGATCTGATTTTGGCTTTAAATGAGTTTTCTGGGACTCAAGGGTATGCTGTGGTCAAGGGGAAGTCAAAACCGGAACAAGTGTACTACATGTGTGATCGCGGTGGAAAATATCGGAACACCTACAGCCTTGAAGACGGAAAGAGTAAACGAAAGACTTCCAGCAAGAAAACTGGATGCGCCTTCAAATCCCGTGCAGACAAGCAAATGGATGGTAGTTGAGCGTTTACTGTCAAAAAATCCGATCACAACCACGAACCATCTTCCCACCCTTCTGACCATGTAACCCACCAAAATCTTACCAACGAGCAAGTGGAGGCAGTACGGGGACTATTGGGTGCAAGTGTTGCGCCGCGCAACATCCAGACTCAATTGGAAACACTTTACGGCCAAAGAATTCCAATCAAGAAGTTGTACAACGTCATCCAGAGGGTGACAAAAGAGGAACTGAATGGTAGAAGTCCAATTGAGGTGCTGCTCGAAGCGTTCCGGGAGGAAAATTAAGAGGTGGAGGTTCTTTTGGATGAGGATGGACGTGTGACGCACGTGTTCTTCACTCATCCAGAAATGGTGGAATTGTTGAGGGTGTTACATGAAGTTCTCGTGCTGGACTCAACATACAATACAAATATGTATTGCTTCCCACTACTTCATGTTGTTGGGTCCACCGCCCTTTATTCCTCGTTTTCCGCCGCCTTCGTCTTTTTGAAGAGTGAAGATGAGGATTCGCACAAGATTGCCGTGGATTTCCTCCGAAAGCTGTTTCACAAGGACGCACTCCCTTCAGTCTTTGTTGTGGATCCGGAGCTTTCTTTGATTGCGGCATTGAATTTTTTTCCAACGCCGCTATCCTCCTTTCCATTTGGCATATCGAGAAGAACGTCACGAAAAAATGCAAAATCCGATCTCGGAAGCGATTATGAGGAATTTCTCAAAGATTGGACTGTGGTAAGTTATCGCTTCTTTCCTTCAAATAAGTCTGGATGACTTGATGTTAACATGGATTTGTCGTAAAGCGGACTTTTTATTAGGCTAAAATAGGGCCTAATGTTGGACATTTTATTAGGCCCATAGGGGGCCTAATATTATGACTAATATTAGGACCTAAATTAGGGGCCTGATAGTGGACGCAGATAGTGGATACAGTAGTACATAATTGGGTACCGCCATGTGTACCACGGTGGGTACATTAGTACGTACCACCGTGGTGTACATAGACAGGATATAGAAGGGACACGGAAGATGTGCTGATTACTTACAGGTACGCGGCGGACACCAGCGAACAAACAAGGAACAAGCGGAAAAATCAGGTCGACTGATGGACGGAAGGCGTTTCGAATGGACGATGCGGATTGGTTGAAAGTAGGAACAGGGTAGATCTAAGGGTTTAATTGCTAATATAGTTCTCCTTTTGCGTACGATCGCGCTGATCGTTTTTTGGGAAGGCACCTTTGCGCCCCCACCTTATTGAGACCTCTACGTCCCGGGCGGGAGCAATAAGTGCGTTTTTGGCCCACCTGTTGGCGTAGAGTGTGAGAACTCACCCCGCAACTCCGCCCGCAGTGTCTGCGGTTCTTCGCTTAAAGGTTTTTGGTTTTAGGAACGTGATCGAACAGTGCTCTCACCTCTTCCCCGTGAAATTAACGTTTGGCCCCTAGAGTTCGGCTGCTTTAAGCGCCCCACGGGAACTCCTAGGTGGATTTTAATATAAATACCTTTTCCTCATATAGTCTAGGCTAGGAGCGCATTGATTTGGGCGTTCCTTAGCTGTTTGACGGCTTAGAGGATCCGCGATCAGGCAGTGAAGACTTCCGCTGCCTGATCAAGTACCCCCCATACCGATCAACACCTGATCGACACTTTTTGCGAATCGTGATCGCTGATCGCAAATCGCGCCAAATGCTACTTGAACGACTTCCGGTGCTTGATCAAGTCTGATCAAGGTATATTACGACTGGGCAGCAGTTTTTAGCCCCTGATCGAGCCTTTCAGTACCAGATCGCACTTGCGATCAAGACAGAATATTGTTGACGGTTATTCACGTCAGCCAAAGCCTGATCAAGCCTGATTACCACTGATCTACATCGTTTCAGCGCCTGATCGCGTCGGACTGCCGCCTGATCGCATCGGTTGTATCGTCACAAGTTAGTTAATTCAATCTTGCACCAAGAATTTGCTGTGCGCTGTCCCCGCCACCTGAGGAGCGACCCACGCCTAGCCGTAGGGTACACAAGATGAGCAAGAACACAAGCAGTCGAAGAAATCCGGATGACCCCGTTCGTTAGTCGGCAGTCTGGGCGCCGTGGTACCGCCTGATCAAGTCTCAAAAACTTCGATCAGCCGGTCCAACACAGATTTCTTTGCAGATGGTGCATGCCGAATCCGAAACCATTTTTGAGGATCTCTGGTCCAAATTCCAAGAGCGTTACCCATCATACGAAACAGCTGTGTGGTAAAGCGCACCATAAAATTGGTACGTAATTGTGGGTATAATTGTGGACACCACTATGGGTACGGCTGTAGTAAAATGTACCACAAATTTTGTCGGTACAATAGTCGGTACAACAGGTGGTACGATAGTTGGCACCACAGTTGTTACCACAGTTGGTACATTAGTCAGTACAACTGATGACACAACGGTGGCGTACGTGGACGGGGCATGGACGGGACATCTGGGAAGATGCGACAACTGGCACAGTTACCTAACGGTAAGCGGGGAAATCAGGTCGAATGGTCGACAAAATGCGTAGGAATGGGTAGTTCTGATTGGCTGTTATTAGGTTTTTGGTAGATATTAGGATATAAGCAGTAATACAGTTCTCCTTTTGCGTCCAAACACTAAGGGAACCTCAGGGACGGCACCTAGCGCCTCCCTTTAGTTAATACACACCTCTACGTCCCGTGCGGGAGCACTTTGTGCATTTTTGCCCCACCGGAAGACGTAGAGCGTTGAGAACTCGCCCCGCGACTCTGTCGTAAAGCGTGTTATAATTGGGCCCAATAACGGGCCTTATTATAGGGCCTTATTATAGGGCCTCCTTATAGGGCCTTATTATAGGGGGGACGATTACGAACAAAAATCGGGTACGTAATCGTATACGATTGTGGGTACCACGGCGTATACAGTTTCGCGTACAACCGTGGTGCACATAGTCGGGACAAAGACAGGGCATAGGAAGATGGGAAGATTACGTACAGGTACTCAGCGAACACCGACGAACAGCGACGGACGACGGACAAATCAGGTCGACTTGTCGACGGAGGACGCTGGAACGGGTAGTTCTAATTGGTGGATATTAGGAAATTGGTAGTTCTTAGGATTTAAGCAATAATAAAGTTCTTCTTTTGCGTTCGATCTAGCAGATCGTTTCCGGGACGGCACCTTTGCGCCTCCATTATTAGTATACACCTCTACGTCCCGGGCGGGAGCACTTTGTGCATTTTTGGCCCACCGCAGACGTAGAGTGTTGAGAGCTCACTCCGCAACTCCGCCCGCTGTGTCAGCGGTTCTTCTATAAAGGATTTTTGGTCTTGAGATTGTGATTGAGCAGTGCTCTCACCTCCCCACGTTTGGTTCACGTTTGGACCCTAGAGTTCGGCTGCTGTAAGCGCCCCACGGGAACTCTAGGTGGATTAAGTGAAATTTACCCCCCTCGTAGGTCTAGGCTAGGAATACAGATATTTGGATGTTCCTTTAGCTGTTTAAAGACTCATAGGATCCGTGATCGGGCAGTGAAGACTTACGCTGCCTGATCAAGTACCCCCTTCGCAGATCAACGCCTGATCGACACTCTGCGACTCGTGATACGCGATCAACAACTCGCAGATCGCACCAACTTGTACCTGAGCGACTTTTAGCACTTGATCAATCCTGATCACAGCTGATCACAGCTGATCAACTACTTTTAGCGCCTGATCGAGCCTGATCAAGTCTGATCACAGCTTATCAACGTCTTTTAGCACCTGATCAAGACTGATCAAGTCTCATCACCGTTGATCACCGTTTTTCCGTACCTGATCAAGCCTGATCACAGCTGATCAACAACTTTTAGTTCCTGCCCCAGCCTGATCACTGCTGATCAAGCCTGATCGCACCTGATTTGAGCTTGATTGTACCTGGTCACGCCTGATCAGCACATAGGTCAACTCGTTACAAGTTTCCACAATCTTGCATCAAGGAATTGCCGTGTTTACATCCCCGCCACCTGGAGAGCGACCCACGCCCAATCCGTCGGGTACACAATGTGAGCAGAAACACAAGCCGTCAAGGACAACCGGAGGACCCCCTTCGTTAGTCGGCAGTCCGGGCGCCGTGGTACCGCCTGATCAAGCGTCAAAAACTTTGATCGGCCGCTCCACCACAACTACGCCCGCTGTGTCAGCGGTAATTGTTTAAAGGTTTTGTTTTGGTCTTGGGGAACGTGATCGAGTAGTGCGCTCTCACCTCTTACCCCATTGGTACCCATTTGACCTCTGGTAGTTCGTCTGCTTTAAGCGCCCCACGGGAAGTATTAGGTGGATTTTTAGTGTAAACCGTCGATCAGCCCGTAGCTGATCGGCCCTCCTCTTAATTCAAGCGTAGAATACATAGTATATTGGGTATTCTATTAGCGTAATAAGTATAAGAGGCTCGGCGATCAGGTGGTGAAGACTTTCGCTGCCTGTTCAAGTACCCCTTCGCCGATCGCCACCAAGATCGTCGATCTAAAACCTGCGACCTGTGATCAGCTGTTCGCAACAGTTGCGCCAACTCGTAAGAAATTAACTAGACAGATCAAGCGGTCCTGATCAGCCGTGATCAACCTGCACACACCTGATCAGTACATCGGTTGATTAGCTGTGAATTACACTAATCTTGTGTGGTGGAGTCAAGTTCTAAATCGAATACATTTGTATCGACAACCTTACCACCAACATCGTGCCCAGCCTTTCAACTTACGGGGGGGGGTACCCCGCGGACCTCCATTCGAAATCTGGTCCGATCGTCTGCTGCTGGCAGACGACCGGTCATCATCCAGAGACAATTGGTCCGATTCACTTAAGACCATATCACCTTGTGTACCCGATGGAATGGGCTAGTTACACACTCGGTGGATCGGGATCGCAGATCGATCTGATTCTGTCTTGAATATCGGAAACCGTGCTGGCTAGGTGTACCTAGGGCGGAACTCTTCACCCCAGGTACGTACAGACCAGAAACACCTCCGAAAGATAGATTCCAATAGGTCGATCGTACAAACGATCTAGACCTGACCAATACGAAATAATAGAGGGTAGACCAATCAACCGGACTTAAAGTGTCGAGATCGCCAAATCGTACTCCCGTCGAGGGACTTCCGGTGGCCAAAGTGCGCGTGCGGCGCGTCCAGACCGGGTATAATAGGCGAGAGGGGATAATTCAACCCTCTGCCCCCAGATGTACGTGCAAAGAAAAACGGCGACCCCTTGCTGTGGTATAGACCAAGACCAAAGTACTTCTACTTAGAAAAATCGCAACCAAAAGACCTCTACTTGGAAAAACCGCAACTAACCAATAATACTACCTCCCTATGGTCCCTAATGTACCCACACAAAATTATGTAAAATACCCAATGTCAGGTGACTCACCCAAGACCAGCGTTCTTAATACTCCTTGAATTTGATAGGCTAAAAAGCCCCCCTTGTTTAGACCAATCCGAAATTCGACCAACTGCCTTGACCAAAAGTGACCAAATTTGTGGTACACTTCACCACAGCCGCCCCTGAGTCCGACCGTGTCGCACAACGATAACGGTCTGACTCACCCATCACTCGACCAACTGGACCTTGGTCACTCGCACTTCTTCACCATGGACCAAACATCTTCGACACCTGCGTCAGGTACTTCCTTCACTGCACTTGATCTTCTTATGCTTCCCTTTGACGCTTGTTCTTGTCGTTCTTGCAGAAACTCTATGCGCCGAGTCGCCCCATATTGCTTCACCTGTCCGGTCGGCTCGGTCTGGCAGCCCACATAATTCTCCTGCACTTCAAACATCGGAAGGGTGTCAGACTGAAGCCGACACGCGGATGCAGGATATGCTCGCAGAGAACACTCGGCTCAGGACCCAGGTGGCCAACCAGTCAACACGAGGTGCGCATCTTTGGTCTTCATCTTGTACTCTTCTTGACCCTCGTTTGTCTTCAGCTCTCATCTCTCCCAACATAGTCCAGGCAATAGGTGCCTTGGTCGATGCTGATAGGCAGTCTGACGGTCACTCTGACCAGCTTCGACACATTTTGGAGGAGCTGATAAGCGCGCGCCATGAGCTGTCCCGTCTGGAGGATCATCAGTCCCATCTCCGGGATCAACTTGCACTTGTTCGACGGCAGCAGCTGGACGGACAGCTTGATGCGACTTCACTTGCATGCAAGGCGACGACCTCGCGCGACGAATTGCCGAGTTGAAAAATTGCGATTCAAGACCAGACCAGGAAGGTCCGGTCCTGTCAAGAAGGTCCGACGCTTGGACGCAAGTGTCGGGTCGTCGTCGGGTGGCACTAGACCAGTGCCGCCAGCGGTTGATGAACTTTCTACCTCCGTGTTCGACCGCTTCCTCCAGCGTAGATTGGTCCGCATCGGCAACCTTAGTCGCCTCGGGGCAAGACCAAGACCGCTTGAAACAGGGCCAAGACCGGTTGAAGCAGGACCAAGACCGCTTGAAGCAGGGCCAAGACCGACGTCGCTCATTGGCCGATATTCACCATCCCGAAATTACATTACAATCAAAGAAGCGCGCGGACGCGCCGAGTAGCTCGAGGGCGCGGGGCACTGCGCGCGGACCCGGAATCGGGGGGGAAGCGTGCAGTGTCCCATAAGAGAGCCAAGACACAGGCGTTTCTCATGGACTTGGACTCGGACATGGACGACATCTACAACCCCTCGGAGAGTCGAGCGCCATCGCGCCGTACTGCAAGTCGCATCCAGCACACAGGGGTCTCGTCTGAGGAGGATTCCAGCGAAGGGCCCGGAGATTCCGAGTTTATGATCCCCATCCAGTCCAAATCACAAATGAATTTGCGTGACAATTTCGTCCAAGTGACGTCTACCGTGGGGTCAGAGCAGAAGACCGGTCTGCCAAGTGACGCTGCACCAGTATCAACATCCGCGACGCCGGCGCCTTCGGTTCTCCCTGGGACATCCGGACCTCACAAGTACGCCCTATTAAAGAACATGGCGGTTGACACCAGCTCCCTTCCGCCGCGGACGTTTGAAGTCACTTGGCCGTGGTCGTCGGGGCAAATCGGCTGTTTGCGCCGGTCTACCCTGACCAAGCAGCTTATGGCCCGGTCTTTCTCTCGTCCGGACTCCTGGCTTTTTCCAACGGTCAAGAAACCCCTGCCGCGTCTGCATGGAGGGCGGACTTGATTACGTCGGCGCAGATCTCCCACCTGTACGGCGATGAACCATGGAAAATCTTCGAACACTCCAAGATAGGACTTGTGTTCCACTTGACTCCATGGATCGGCACTTTGCTAGGCCGGGTGAAGAATTTCAACAGGATCCACGGCCAAGCAATTTGGGAAGAGCCCCACTACTTGATGCTTCCCCCCGACCGGGTGCGACAAGATCCGGTCCTGGCGACGTTCCAGAGCAAGCGCAAGCGACGTCGAATTCGAGCGGGCGAGGCTTGGCAATCCCTGTGCCAGTACATTTTGGACGGGATGCGAGCTCGCGAGTGTGACGTCGACGTGTTCTTGTACCCGGTGTTCCTCCACATGCCAAGGCGTCGCGTTGAGAAGACCAGACTGCTGGCCGACGACGGCACATGGTACCCCGGTCTTGATTGCACTGAGCCGGTCGCGGACCTCAAGGATGCTTTGGTCCAGCTTGACCGGAAGGACCCATGGCGTAACCAGTTTCAGATCAAGTAGAGAATCATCCGTCGATGGTCATCGGCCGTCTGTGGGGCGATAGCAAGTGAAGTCGAAGGTAGTCGACCATATAACTCGTAATACATGTCATCATTTCTTCTTCATATGTCTGATCATCAAATCACTTGAACTAATTTCACCACTTTTTCATAATTGCACCGAACACGTTATCGTAAACAGGTCCACTCCCATCACGAAAAATAGTCATCACATTCATCATTCCGCTATTCCAATCCGTCACAGTTCATCACAATTTCACATCAACTCCGGACCTTCCCCATCTTCACACCGGTCTCGACCGACCGATGCTACTGCGTGTCTTGGTCTTGGTCTTCATGAGTCTGCATCACTGCGAAGCGATTACGACTGACTCGTTCTCGTTCGAACTCTCGTAGAAGATCCCCACAATTCAAGTCGAGCTCGTCGACCCAAGTTGATTCATCATGGTCCTTCCATCGGACCAGGTACTCTCGGTGAGTCCGACCGAACCTGGTCTTCTTGGTCGACCGAACATCCAAGACTTTCTCCACTTCAAACTCGTCTTCCTCTAGTGGTCGTTCCCAACTGTCCTTCGGCAGTAACGCTTCATCGAAATCAAATCTTTTTTCTTCGTCTACCAGACAGGGAGTTTTAGGTCGATCCGGAAATTCTCGGACCAGCTTCAACTTGGACACATGCACAATCGGGAAGACCTTGTAATCTGTACCAGTTTTTACTAGAAGGGTAGCGTGCTCACCAATCAGCTCGGCAACACGGAAAGGGCCGTGCCACATGTGAGCCAGCTTCTTCGCATAGCCCTTTTTCACTCGGTCTAGGTATAGCCATACCCTCGCCCCTGGTTCTATACCGTGGGGTCGGACCTGGTCATTGGTCCGGTCTGCCCGGTCTTGTGTGGCCTGACGCAGCTTTTCGTTGACGACTTCTTTTGCATGCTGGTAGTGTTTCTGGACCTGCATGCGCCAGCGTCGAGCATCGCAATCGCGGGTCCGGGTGCAACCGATAGGTATCGCAGCTTCTAATCTCGACCGAGGGTACCATCCATATGCCAGATAAAAAGGCGTTTCTCCTCGGACCCGATCGGTCGACGAGTTGAGTGCAAACACCAGCTTTTCTGCATAATCGTCCCAATCTCGCTGGTCTGGATCAGCAGCGTACATCTTGATCGCCCTCTTTATGGTCTGAACCATGCGTTCCGCCGATCCATTTGCTTGCGGACGATATGCCATCGTCGCACTCTGTTTCTGGCCCAGCATGTTATTGAACGACCGGAACACCTCGGCCATAAAACCGGGTTCCCGATCGTGCCTGATGACCTCTCTGGCGGAACTCCGGAACACCTCGGCCATAAAACCGGGTTCCCGATCGTGCCTGATGACCTCTCTGGTGGAACTCTTCGGAACACACATTCTTCGTAGCTCTGGGCGATCTGCTCCGCAGACCGAGATGCACTTGCCTTCGCGATAACTAGACCGGTGAACAGGTCTACCCATATCAGCAGCTCAGTGTTGCCGCGCGTCGATCTAGGCAGTGACGGTATGTGGTCCATCGCTATGACCTGGAAAGGGGAGGTAGCTTCGATTTTTCCGGGAGATCGCCCCTTGATTACCGGTATACCATTTCCGTTCCCGCAATCCGTGCAACAGCCCACATATTTTTGCAGACTGCGGAAAAGACCTCTCCAGTGGAAGTGGCACCTGATCTTGTGATAGGTCCTTCCTATGCCCTGATGTCCCCCTTCTAGACTCACGTGATAGTGATGAAGGACATCCGACTGCAGCGACTCGGGGATCACTAATTTCGCCAGTCGGTCCCGGTCTGCACTGCCTTGGTCGGCATCACGGCAGTAATACAATAATCCATTATCATCCACTTCGTAGCTATCCGCGATCTTGATGCACTCTTTCGCTTGATCGTTCGTCAACTTGGACAGTTCACCACGCAGGTAGGTCTTCAGGTTCATAATCCATTCTTCTTCGTCCTGCGCCTTGAGGATCCGTTCAATCCTTAACTGTTGCACTGCATATTCGTTCAAACTTTCCTTCGGGAACGGTCGGCGAGAACCTGGACTGGGGCGTTCCTGGGTCCGATCACTTCTGGGAGCCTGTTTATATTCATCAATTCATCCAGAACGGCCTTCTCGGTGATCGTAGCCCCGGTCTGGTCTTGCATGGCCTTGGTCGCGAGGTAGTCGGCGCTTCTGTTCCAGTCCCGTTTCACGTGCAATAGCTCGTGGTTGGGGTGGTCCTTCAATGCCTTCATTACTCGATCGTTTAGCGTCCTTAGTCGTGGAGCCTTGCAGTCGATCTCTCCGGTGATCTGCCTGATCACCAGGTTAGAGTCACCACATATGATGACTCGCCCCTTCTCTTGCGACGACAGCAGGTCCAGACATAGAAGTAGACCTCGGTACTCCGCCTCGTTAACAGTAATGTCCGGCGTGAAATCGGCAGCGGCTGCAACTATAGACTATTGCGGCAACTTCCACAATATGGCACTATAGGCGCCGACCTTCTTCTTCACGCTTGCCGATCCGTCAAAACTTAAGACCAAGAGCTCTTCGTCGTGGTCGACGGACGGTGGCAGTCTCGAAACTGACTGCCGAGGTTGCTTCATCGGGGCAATCGCTATCAATGCCTCGTCCACTTCAGACCGAGGGGTGATACTGGCAGCTAGTGTGCCCAATATCTCTTCCTCGCCCCTGGTACACTTAACGAACTCGAGGGTCCACTGCGACAAGAACGCCGACCATCTGCCTAGACGTCCGTCCATCCCATTGGCTGATAATAGCCAGGCCAAAGTAGACCGTCTTGACAGGACCTTTATAGGTCGGCCGACCAGCAGGTTGTAACACACATCCAGAATTCGTAGCAACGCCAGCACTTCTTTCTCGACAATTCCATAGTTCAATTCATTTGGCTTCAGCGTTCTGCTCGTGAACGTGACCGGATGGTACACACCATCATGATCTTGTACTAGAGTGGCCGAAATGTCCCACTGACTAGCATATACAATAATGGTCGGGACCTTTTCGGGATCGAAATGCTTCAAAATCGGTGCCGTCACCATCTTAGCCTTCAACATACCAAAAGCAAACTTTGCACGCTTCATATGGTCTTCGGCCTCCACTTGCGGACAATCTGCAGCAAGACCAGAGTCGGCGCCCCCATGTAAAGTTGCCCGGTCTTCTTCGCGCAACATATGATAGTCCACTTCCCGGAGCTCATACAACACAGCCGCGTAGATAGAAAAATCTTCGGTGAAGCGGCTGTAGTGGTTTAAACGTCCTAGGAAGGACTGCATTGCCTTCAGAGACTTGGGAAACGGGAGGTTGCTTAACGAATCCAGGTCATTAGGATTAGCCTCTAGACCATTGTTCGAGACCATATGACCTAAATAGGCGACCTTGGACATACCCCAAAAACTTTTTATGGCGCTGATAGATAGGTTCCAGCGGTCGCATGACTCCAACAATCGTTCAACCTTCTCGCACAGATCGTTCCATGACGAGGCAGGTATCAGAATGTCGTCGATGTACGACCGCCTCCCTAGAACGGACGGTCCTCTTTCCCGATCGGGTTCACCCTCTCTAAACACATCATAATTTTCAACGGGGTCCCGATAGGTCTTGATCTTGAAGTGTCCGTACAATGCGTTGTCTATCAGCCTTTGATAGATCTGGGGCGCGTTTCAGAACGAACGGCATACGATTCCACTCTAAAATACCAAACGGCGTCACAAATGGGAAATCTCTCGGGCTTGTAAGTCATCGAGACCACCCAAAATCCACTTGCCATATCTAGCGAACAATACCACAAGGTCTTGTCGAGGTATTCCAACAGATCATTAATCAGCGGCATCGGGTAAACCATGAGTTTAGTCAACCGATTTACCAGCCGATAGTCAATGCACAGTCTAATGTCAACGCCGTTCTTCTTGATAACAATTACGATTGGCGAGGCCCATGGCGAGGTCGACGGTCTAATAATCTTGGTGCCCAACAGTCCTTTAATGAGATCAGAAAGCTTTTCAAGGTACTGTGGCGCCACGCGTCGACATCGCTGGGCAATCGGCTTGGCATCTCCAACATCAATATCAATAATCGCACCACGGGCTGCAGGTGGTAAGGCGTTGCCCTTTCCGATCAGCAGATGTCTTTTCTTCCATATGATATTCTTCAACTGCTCGATCTGGTCTGGACTGTTAAGGTCTTGATTGCCCACTTGTATTCATCCATTGTAACTTCGGGCGAGTCGTCAGACAATTCAGGGAGGACTGCCATTTGGCTTTCCAGCACCTGAATGTACTGTTCCCCTCCTTCATGTATACAGACTTGTTCATCTTCTGGGGTGATATCACCTAGACCATCTGGACCGGCTGAACGCCCCTGGTCTTGATCGAGGGGCTGTCCTTCACTGAAATCGGTCTGATTAGGAATACCGTCATAGTCCGACCTAGCAATTTCATGTTCCCCTTCTTCCGTTTCTTGCTCCGCTGTCGCCTGGTCTTGTGCTGACACCACGTTGACTAACCTTGGCTCGTCTACTTGATGGTCCACCGTTCCTGGTGACTGCGGCGCCTTTCTTCGGACCAACATATTTTTTGGGATGACATAACTTGGTCTTTCCACTAAAGGTGAGGTATCCTCTTCCACCGACCCATCATCGCTGATAAGACCGGTGGTCGATTGGTACGCCAGGTTTTGCCACTCGACATACCGCCTCGACCCAATCGAGACGAACCCCATCTTCCTTGGTACCTTTCCTTCTGCTAACCACATACCAACAATAGTGTTATTGTCCAGTGTCAGCGGATTGTCACCGATATTGGTAACACGGACAAAATCACGTCGACCAGCACTCTTTACGAAGGTCGAGACCCACCGATCGCCCCTGGTCAACCACAACTTCCTCGAACGAAAACCTTTCTCAACCGGGGTATCGGCAGACCGACCAACTGGGATAGTGAGGTCTTGGTCTCACCGGACCAGATCGGTATACGAACCATACAGAGGTCTTCGACCAGCCAACTGGACCTGGACCTCATCCGGGAGCGTAAGCACTCCATGTGACAGGTCAAGGCGAATACCAGCTGGGACCATGAAATCCATTCCTAGTAAAGCGTCTTGACCAGCCAACTTGCCAACCCAAGCGCTGAAAAAGTAGACCAGCGATCCCGACAAAATAATTTTCACACGCGTTCTTCCTTCGGTCATATAAGAGTTTTCACCGATCCCGACGCATTCTTGTCTCTGGGTATCGTCTATACGACATCCGACCTTACGAGCAAAGGCGGAGTCGATTATCGGTACTTCAGCTCCAGAGTCGAACAACATCGTCGCCTTCTGGTTATTAATCTTGCCACAGGCTTTCGCATGCTTAAACCATTTATCAGGCGCGTGATACTTCCAGTATCCGCGGGATTCTCCAGGCAGCAAGTCCAACTGCATAACCACCTTAGTCCGGGAGTACTCATCGGTCTTCAGACTGTAGACCGGATGGTCTCGGTCGACGCAATTTGGAATAGAACGTGTATTGTCGGTCTTATCCTCCTTGCCGACATATGCATAGATGTGAACCGTAGAACGCTCGGCTCGATCTAGATTCCAACCTGGCGAGCGTTCTAGTTTAACATCTTTTCTGCGTCCGTCGGAAGCATCCCCGCGTGCTTGTCCGGCACGTACTACTTGCGTATTATGTTAAAAAAATCTTCAGTCTTGCAGTGGTCGGCCTCGTGGATCTCTCCACATGACTTGCATACGAAGAGGCAGTGGTCAGTCGGGTGGCCGCGTCTCACGCACTTCTTGCACACCATCTTCTTCCAGCAGTTTGGACCATCATCTTTGCTCGACCCACAGTGGGAGCACTTCTGACGAGGTCGTTCTGGATCGGACTTGCTTCCGTTCCTTCCCTTCCGGTCCACCTGGTCGGACTTCGACTTGGTCTTCGGGGCAGGTCCCGCGACATAGACGTAACGATACTGGTCCTCATCCGATGAATCCTGGCTGGATGGACTTCCACTTTCCCCTTCTGACCCCGTGCTGGCATCAGCTACAATTGCCTTGACCGCTCGGGTCGGTCGGGTCCAAGGTCTCTTGACCGGATCGGTCTGGGTCTTGGAACGATAGCGACCTGATCCACCATCGGTCTTCGCTCTCATACTACGCGACTGTTGTAACGTACGCAGGGTCCGTTCGACTTCGCCCGCATCCTTAAGACGCAGTAGAGTAAGCTGGTCCGCCAGTTCTTGATCGTCAAGGGTACTAATATAGTGACCCACATGTTCTAAGGCGGCACCGTTCGGCGAGTTATTCTCTTTGATTGTTATGCCGGCGCGAAGTGCAGCCACGTTCAACCGATGCAAATACTCGATCGGTGTTTCGTCGGCCCGCTTCTGCATATGGTGGTACTTATGGGCGCTTGAAAATCCGGAGTTACAATATTGACCTTCAAACTCCGCACATAACAGGTCCCAGTCAGACCGGACGCCCCGACCCAACTGTTGAATCCAGTTTGCAGCCTGTCCTTTTAACAAATCCCGGAAGATTAAACAACGTTCGCCTTTTGGGGTCTGGTCTCGAAGGAACGCAGACTTGACCCGACTGAACCAAGACCGGGCCTGGTCTTCATCAGCATCCTTGCCGGTGAAGTCCTTGAGGTCGGTCGTCGCGGCCTTACGAATGCGCGGAATCGCAGCAGATCCGAAGTCGTAGGCAGTAGTGGAGGCTAGGTTAGCCTTGCGCACCTTTCCTGCGCCTGTACTATCTGACCCACCATGGTCGTCAAGACCGCCGACCGACTCCATATCACAGTCACTTGTCTTGCTTGGTCTACGCGGTCTTGCCGGTTGCGACTTGCGCCTTCCCTTTGCCGACTTGCTTATCACTTCGAGTAGGCTTATCCATAGATGTTACCGATTCCATATCCACATCCCGGCAAACATTGACACTTTGACGGGTAGACCGGTCTTGGACATGTGGGCACATAGGTGGTCTAACCCGTTCTTCCATGAAACGTTCCATCATCGTCTCAAACATGACTTGGACGTTAGCTGGAGTCATGGTCAACGTGTTGACACCTCCTTTTGCGAAACTGAGGCCTGTGGGGGCTGCTGGAGCCCCGACTGGCAAGCAGCCCTTTGCTGCCGCATGTCCCTTTTTTGTTCAGGCTGGGCATGGTCCACCCCCATGGTCATCCACTCGACACCGGTCTCCAGCTCTGATGAGCTGTTAGAGTCCGGTGGACACTGATAAACCGATTCGTCATCAGAACCAATGTCGACAAGCGCTGTGGAGGCTTCAGCGACCTTCACCGCTGCGGTGGGAGTTGGGCGGCGAACCGCACCCACCAGAGGGACCAAATGGTCGTGGAAGGTCGACATCGACGATTTCAGATTCCAAGTCTCAAATTCAAAAAGTTTTTGGACATCGGCGGTGTTCTGCATTTTAATGCCAACCTCCGCCAACATCGCCACCAAGTTCTTCACCAACAGTAATGGGCGATCACTCTGGATCGGCTCGGTAGTGGGACCGAGAAGACGGTCGGGGATCTGGAGGTTCAACACACGAAAGACCACGTCATAGCGAACGAACTTGTTCAGCTCAAAAACATAGTACATCTTGTTCAGGTTTTCTTCGCTGATGCCTCCATCTCCGACCTGCGACTTCTCTTCGAAGTTGTCTTCGTCTGCCGGCATTCCCAACCCTGTCTTGGGAATCTTAGGGACCTTGGAGACCTTGATGAGGTTGTCCTGATCGTTCTGATCATCTTCCAAGTATTTTTCGTCTTTTGATTTTCCATAAACTTTTTTATGCATATACATAGGATCAGGACCAAGGTCCTGATCCTTTCCGGGACTATAGCATGACTTGCTATAGTCCCGATCTGGTCCTCCACCAGGCCAGACCGGACATTGCCATCTTTATCGAGAACGAAGACGTAAGGTGATAGCTTTTCCTTACGCCCTCTCCAGAACGATTCCAAATTCAAATCTTCAAATTCAATCTTTGATGACATCTCGCGGTGATATCCACGATCACCAAGTGATCCGGGCACGCGCACCATTGTGGTGGAGTCAAGTTCGAAATCGAATACATTTGTATCGACAACCTGACCACCACCATCGTGCCCAGACTTCCAACTTACGGGGGGGGGGGTACCCCGCGGAACTCCATTCGAAATCTGGTCCGATCGTCCGCTGCTGGCAGACGACCGGTCATCATCCAGAGAGACTTGGTCCGATTCACTTGAGACCATCTCACCTTGTGTACCCATTGGAGTGGGCTAGTTACACACTCGGTGGATAGGGATCGCAGATCGATTTGATTCGGTCTTGAATATGAGACCGTGCTGGCTAAGTGTACCTAGGGCAGAACTCTATACCCCAGATACATACAGACCAGAAACACTTCCGAAAGATAGATTCCAATAGGTCGATCGTCCAAACGATCTAGAACTGACCAATACAAAATAATAGAGGGTAGACCAATCAACCGGTCTAGCCCCTGACCAATATGAGAGAAGACCAAAACCGGTCTAAACTCCAAACAATGTTAAAATGATCCAATATGTCCACGTGAAGACCCAATATGCCCGTGAAACCCCACAAACGATATCTCCACTTAAAGACCAATCCAGTGAATAGCACGTTCCAAACTTACTTGACTTAAAGTGTCGAGATCGCCAAATCGTACTCCCTTCGCGGGACTTCCGGTGGCCAAAGTGCGCGTGCGGCGCGTCCAGACTGGGTATAATAGGCGAGAGGGGATAATTCAACCCTCTGCCCCCAAACACTCCACGGTGGGCGGAGGCGAATAATGTACGTAAAAAGAAGAACGGCGACCCCTTGCTGTGGTATAGACCAAGACCAAAGGACTTCTACTTAGAAAATCTGCAACCAAAAGACTCTATCCGGAAAATCCACAACCAAAAGACTCTTACTTGGAAAAACCGCAACTAACCAATAATACTACCTCCCTATGGTCCCTAATGGACCCACACAAAATTATGTAAAATACCCAATGTCAGGTGACTCACCCAAGACCAGCGTTCTTGATAGTCCTTGAATTTGATAGGCTAAAAAAACCTCCTTGTTTAGACCAATCCGAAATTCGACCAACTGCCTTGACCAAAAGTGACCAAATTTGTGGTACACTTCACCACACTTGCATCAAGGAATTGCTCTGTGACATCCCCGCCACCTGGAGAGCGACCCACGCCCAAGCCGTCGGGTACAAAAGGTGAGAAGGAGCACAAGTCAGTCACACAAGACAACCGGAGGACCCCCTTCGTCAGTCGGCAGTCCGGGCGCCGTGGTAACGCCTGATCAAGCTTCAAAAACTCTGATCAGCCTCTCCACCACAATGGTGCGCGTGCCCGGATCATTGGGCGACGCGGAATATCACCGCGATTCTACGCAAGATGGCGCTGATGTGGACGTGAAAATGGAAGCAGAAGCAGAATTGAAGATTAAAGTGGAAAAGTAGGAGGTGGTTGTGACGACGGAAGGCAGTTCGCCGTCGTCATGTCTGAAGAAGAGAGGAAATGCTGATCATCAGGACCTGGGGAGGTATCCTGATGAGATAAAGGAGGAGAAGAAGCCTCACCGCCTCCCAAGGCTCCTTCGGGAGCCCCTGCGGATCATAACGCAAGTTACGATCCGCCAATTACATATGCATATGATGATCCGGATTAAAAGCCGGTGGTGAAATACTACGACCCGGACCGACCGAAGGCGTTGCTGAAGGCGCCGGGTTCGGAGAGCGATGAAAGTCGATCACGTATGCCACCATCAGAATCTGATTTGGCAAGGACGTTTTATATGAAGTAACTGAAGAATTTCTTATTGATGGATTCAATCATGAACCTACTCGGGGTCACGATCAGTGGAAAGCTGAACGGGCCGGTCAATCAGCCAATGACGGACGGGAAGGACAAGCTTCAGCTGGTGTTAGGGCTAACACGCCTGATTAAGCAAGTTGATTTGACTACAGGCGCCTAAGATGCTGAAGAAGTGTTCGATCTCATCCCTGAAGACGTTGAGACCACTACCGTGCAGCAGTTCGAGCTGTTGATACCTATAGTGGGTCGATCCGCTAAGGTGGAACCATATCGTACTATGATGACAATCGAAGCGGGTCCATCGATCAACGTGGCAGAGTATACAGGATCATCCTGTTACAAATCTGCTCCTTCGGAGGGCGATTTGTCTGAAGTGGAGTCGAGCAGTGCTAAAAGCGTCTAACCCAAGATTACCCGAACGACGGTCTGCCAGAAAGATGAAGCCAAGTTCTCAATTGTCAAGAAGGAACCTCAATCAGTCAAAGCAGACGATGATCAATCATCACAGGGCCCACAGCTGCAAACATTTTTCGATAAGGCCATGATGCAGTTTTTGGCTAAAGAAAGAGGCAAGTTGACACCTGGAGTTATTTACACGAAAAGTCACCATACATAGCCAGGAAGAGCTGAGATAGTCAAGGATGTCGATATGGAGTCAGTGTATTCGCGTCGTGATCATCATTCAAAGCCTGGAAGGTCGGCGTCGGTTAAGGATGTTGACATGGAATCTGTATATTCGTTCCGTGATCAACAATCCCGGCGTGACTATATTGATCCAGACGAGCCGATCACTCTACCTCGACAAGCCACAGTTGCGTCAGCGTACACTGGAATGCCCGACCAACAGCCGATCCCCAGGATTCGGATGTCCGCGATTAGCGATCTGAAGGAATTTTCAGGGAAAGGAGGCGATGAAGATCAAGCGCGGAATTGGATTAGTTGCCTTAAGTCAGCATTTATGCGTGACCAAGCCTCCGACCATGAGAAGTGTTTGATTATGGGTGATTTGCTTAAAGGACCGGCGCACAATTGGCATCGTCATTTGTGCAGATCCACCCGTGCAAGTTGGAAAAGTCTCGTCGATGAGTTCTAAATTCAGTACTGTGGAAGGGGCCAATCGGTATCTCGCCAATACTACTACACGAAGCAGCGTCCGAGGAAACTCCCATTGAGTATCTTCACCGGTTGAATGTGGCGGGTATGCGAGCCAAGTTGCCTATCAAGGACGGATCGTCTACGATCTTACGTGAACATGTGCAACATTTCCTGGAAACATTGATTAATCGCGAATTCGCGGATCAGCTGGCACTTCTGCGTTTGGATAACGTTATGGATTTGGAAGAGACGCTGCGGGCTTTGTAACCGGTGCGTACACGCACGGTGCGGCTAGCGCACAGAGGAAGAATTTCCTTAAGCGGCGATGTGCCGCTACTTAGCCGATACGCCCTTTATAAAAGGGCTTAGTAAGAGAGCACTCTCTTACTCGGGGCCAAGATTCCACTTTGGTTTACAAGTTAGCGTGAGCTAACGCCTTAACACAAGGCTCCCTTAATAAGGGGGTAGCTAAGGGAAGAACTTCCCTTACACTACAACACTCACTGCGCGCGCGACCGGTCGAGGTCGTGCGTCCTGCAGTTTTTTGAGTGAAATGTAAACTGAATGTATATTTAATATGTAATTAGCCTAAATTAATTTAAACTAATGTAAACTATATGTAATACTAAGTAGAACTTACTAAATTCGTACCTAGATAAAATGTAGTGTACACCACCCTGTGTACTAACACGTGGCTGTCTGCCACGCCTCCACCAAGGGCCCCTGCCCTGATTAGTTAAAATAACCAATAGGTCCAAACCTTTCGGACCGGTCAATACTGACCACAACCGTAGTGTACTCACGTACACCACATACTAAATGTAACGAGAATGTAACCCTGTTACAGGCTTATGCACGCAATAAGTCGTGCCAGCCAACGGCGACGGTAGGCACCAGCCGATTCCGTCAGAAATTCGGCGATGATCGGTCACCTACCCCGGCGCGGAAACCTAAAGCAGTGCGCGCGATTAAGATGATGTCTGGAAGTGAAGAATCAATCTCCGATGATAGTGGAAGTGACAGTGACCAGCGTCGTTACATGATTGCCGCTATGCGCGATCAACCAGTAACGCACGTTCCACCTAGTGAGCCTCGATATGGTAAGCAAGGCGAATCAAGTGCCGTTGACCAAGGGGCGATGAAGAAATGCAGTCATTGTGGATCAATTAAGCACGACAATTTGCGTTGTTGGAAACGCCTGAACTGTCTGAAGTTTGGCAAGAAGGGGCACCCGACGGATCACTGCTTGTACGTCTGGCGTGCGTGCGGTGAAATTCATGACGCTGTCAAGCGCCCTATGGAGGAATTCTACAATCTTATTCGCCAGTGGTACAACCCTACCAAGCATGCGGGAATGTTGCCCAAGGAAGCCGAAGACATGTTAAACTAGGACGCTCGCCAGGTTGAAATCTGGTACGAGATGAGCGTTCTGGTGTGTGTATTTTTGCATATGTGGATAAGAAGCGGGTTGATCATGCAGAAGATAAAGATAATGAAAAATGCGATCAGCTTGATTTACCACGTTTGGCTAATTTCCGTATTGATGAGTTTTCTCGGTCCCCGGTGATCATGGAAGTTGATTTTCTTCCAGGTGAATCACGTGGATATTAGAAGTACCACTCGCCCAAAAATGGTTTAAACAAGCCAAGGCGAGTGGCAAAGTCAATAACGAACGTGCCACGTTACTATTAGATTCTGATGCCGAAGTGTCGATCGTCGACTCAACCTTTGCTCGTAAGATGGGTTGTCAGATAGACACGAGCCAAATACAAGAATGTGTTGGCATCGGAGAAAGTGCGTACCTCACAGAAGGACGCGCTAAGATTAAAGTGACGTTAGCGGGTTCTTTGTTCTATTATTTCCATGCATGGGTGGGAAAGCTCGTTGGTCAAGATGTTATATTAGGTATGGATTTTATGATCCCAGCTGGTGTCAGATTGGACATCGCCCACGGCGCACTAAGTTTGCGTTATGAAGTAATCATCCCATTAGAAGGCCGCCGACAGCTATATGGGTCGAGTGGAAATTATATGAAACTGGGTCAGTACGAGCAGATCCCAGTAGGTCGATCTGCTGATGTTCGGATTCGTGATCAGCGATCTCGGAAGTTATGGATTACTTGCGGAAAAGATTGGGTCCCCAATGTGACTAGGGGCGTGGGTAATTTGCGATATCTGTGTATTACGAATGTTGCCGATCATCCGATCATCCGATCATCCTGCACGACGATATGATTTTAGGTATTTGGTTGAATAAGGATGATGTGCCCCGTCACCCTGGGTTTATCTCGGTGGTCTCTAATCGCTATAAGGAGTGGCAGAATCTCGCGTATCAAGCTTCTACCAATTCAGTGCATGTGTGGTGGAGTCAAGTTCAAAATCGGATACATTTGTGTCGACAACCTGACCACCACCATCGTGCCCAGCCTTCCAACTTACGGGGGGGGGTACCCCGCGGACCTCCATTCGAAATCTGGTCCGATCGTCCGCTGCTGGAAAACGACCGGTCATCATCCAAAGACACTTGGTCCGATTCACTTAAGTTCATCTCACCTTGTGTACCCGATGGAATGGGCTAGTTACACACTCGGTGGATCGGGATCGCAGATCGATCTGATTCTGTCTTGAATATCGGAGACCGTGCTGGCTAGGTGTACCTAGGGCGGAACTCTTCACCCATGTACGTACAGACCAGAAATACTTCCGAAAGATAAATTCCAATAGGTCGATCGTCCAAACGATCTAGACCTGACCGATACGAAATAATAGAGGGTAGATCAGTCAACCGGTCTATCCCCTGACCAATCTGAGAGAAGACCAAAACCGGTCTAAACTCCAACCAATGTTACAATTAGCCAATATGTCCACGTGAAGACCCAATATGCCCGTGAAACTCCACAAACGATATCTCCACGTAAAGATCAATCCAGTGAATAGCACGTTCCAAACGTACTTGAATTAAGCTTAAGGAAGTCGACCAATGCGTGCTCCCGTCGAGGGACTTCCGGCTGTCCAAATGCGCGTGTGGCGCGTCCAGACCGGGTATAATGAGCTAGAGGGATTATTCGACCCTCTGCTCCCAAACACTCCGCGGCGGGCGGAGGCGAACGATGCACATAGCAAATGTTTAAACGACCTCCTGTTGAGGTGTTAGCCCGAAGGCAAAACCAAAAGATTCCAAACGATTTCTTCTCTTTTAGGCAAATCCACAACTCAAACCAATACTACCTCCCTACGGTCCCAATATGTACCCACATGAAAATATGTAAAATACCCAATGTCAGCTGTCTCACAAAAAC
The DNA here is from genome assembly GCA_026184515.1 of Peronosclerospora sorghi. Lineage (NCBI taxonomy): Eukaryota > Oomycota > Peronosporomycetes > Peronosporales > Peronosporaceae > Peronosclerospora > Peronosclerospora sorghi. The sequence goes on along the minus strand of CM047587.1, from coordinate 45,915,464 downwards.
TTGCGTTCTTGACACTCCTTGAATCTGATAGGCTAAGAAGTTCCCCTTGTTTAGACCAATCCGGAATTCGACCAGCTGCCTGAACCAAAAGTGACCAAATTTGTGGTACACTTCACCACACATGACGAGCAAGAAAGTGTCGACAAAGGTCCTATGGTTGAGAAAAAGGAGTACCCTATTCCTCAGGGAATTTTAGTACGACCTGCGGACTCGACCACGGCATTTGTGGCATTAGTAACCGGAAGACCGCATAAAGTACAAGAAGTGCAAGAAAAGTGCGGCCTGGAGCCGAGTGTGAAAGGTCCAATCCTCGGTCACGAGGTCGAACGAACTGTTGCAAGAGATGAGCCTGCCCAAGATACGCGCGAAAATCCCATCTCAACTAGTTCCGGTGAATTCGGCGTGATTCCCATCGATGAAAAAGTGTGCTACCACGAGCGCGGAGATTTGTTCGTGGAAGAGCTGTAGAAACAGCTTGCCACGCTGCCTGAAGTGTCACAAATACCGAAGAAGTGACCAAGGATGATCTGCAAGTTGGTGATCCATTGATCAACACGGCAGAGGAAATTGACCAACTCCGGGGTATAATTTGTGCGAAGAAACATCTGTTGATCGGGAAAGGAAAAGCGCTGCCTCCCGCTGCACGTGGAGTCGTTTTTGATATCGATGTAGGCAATGCTAGCCCGATCGCCCAAAAGTTCCGGAAGGTCGCTCCACAATTTTGCGAGAAGTTATCAGCCTTGATCAAGGGGCTATTGGCCACGAAGATTATCCAGCCGTCGACGTCACCGTGGGCATCACCTATAGTGATTATTGTTAAGAAGAATGGGGTGGATATTCGGTTATGTATCTACTATCGCGCGGTGAACCAACTCACGCGTTTGATGGTATACCCTATGCCTCTGATCTCTGATTTGCTCGAGGATTTGGATAAAGCGTTGTGGTTTTGCTCTTTGGATATGGAGAGTGGTTTTTGGGTCGTGTCTATGACCGACCGAGAACGTCATATTTCGGCGTTTGTCACTCCGTTTGGATTGTTTGAGTGGAATCGGATGCCCTTCGGCCTAAAGAACGCTCCGCAGATCTACCAGTGGTTAATCGACAATGCACTATATTGATATCTTAAGGTTAAGGACGGTGCCGATGGGTCATCGGATGCGTTTACTACGGGAGAGCCTGACCAAGCACAAGGCCCGTCTGTGTTGCAGCCACGGTCATATATCGATGACATTTTGATCCCGGCACCTACATGGACAACCCTGTGTGACAGGGTGCGAAACTTGTTGTAAAAGTGCGATCAGTGGAATTGTCTATCAGCGTGGACAATCGTACTGGGGGCGAAGTGAAGTTCCTTATTTAGGGCATCACGTCTCTAGCCGCGGTTTGGAAACAAATCTGAAGAATTTGGATGATATGATCGATTTGCCTTTTCCTGGTACCTTACGTGCTATGTAATCGTTTTTGGGAAGTCTGAACTATTACCGTCGATTTATTAAAGACTTCGCGATCTATGCTGATGTGCTCTACGAATTACGAGAGAGATATTATCAAGAGTTAAAGAGCTGATAATCGATCAAGGAGAATCCAGATCAGGAATACGATCGATTGATCAGGGCAAAAGTGACATTCAGTATTCTGAAAGCGAGGATTGCGTCAGCCCCAACCCTGTGCCATTTTGATCAAACCAAAACGCCGGTGATCGTGGTTTATGCCAGCAAGTGGGCGGTATCTGCCGCGTTGGTACAAGAACATGATCAAGTGTATTTCCCCGCCGCATTCGCCAGTCGGACACTGAAGAGCGGTGAGCTGAATTACAGCCCCGTCGAAAAGGAAGTGTTGGCCCTTCTGGGAATTCTAGACGTCTACTTTACGATGCTGGTCGGAAAGGCGATCGTTGTCCTGTAACGTCGATCCACGCTGAAGTGGCTATTAACGTCCAACGGGCTGGATGGACGACTGGGGAAATGGGCTGCAATCTTGTCACAGTGGGACTTGGAGATCAATAAATGTGTGCATGGAGAAGAGGAGGTACTAGGGGCGTTAGCCGCAAGTATCACCCCTTGCGCTGAAATTGATGAAGCTCTGATTGCAATCGCACCGAAAAAGGATCCTCGACAAACGATTGAGGTACCACCTCCCACGGTCGAGAAAGGCGAAGAGCTATATGTGATCAGTTTCAATGGATCTGCTAGCGTTAAGCGATGTGTTGGCGCATTCGGTGCTATCGTGTGGAAGTTGCCGGAGTGGAAGATCATGACCGCGGTTGCGGACCATGCACCCAACATCACGGTGAATGAAGCCGAGTACCATGGACTGCTGCTAAATTTGGATCTACTATGGCATAATGGTATGTGGAGACTCGAATTTGGTGGTCAGACAAATGCGTGGCGAAATAGAGTGTAAAGATCCGCGGTTGAAACTCCTTCGCGAATGGCCTAACCATGACCTGCTGCATGTTAAACGGGAGTGGAACAAGAGTGTCGATCACATCACCACCACTGACATGCGGTATGGGACACGATGTGAGATTGATGACGAAAAACAGCTGGAAGAATTGGTCGATTTTAACAGATTGCCTGAGGTGATTACTTGAAAGGAAGATCCCACTGTCCCACAGTGATGGTGACGACGCGATCACGTAGCCTTCGTTAAAAGCAATCGTCAACGTGGCCCGAAGTATCCATAAAAGGGATAAGGGCGGAACGTGTTAAAAAGGAACAAGACTAAGAAAAGTGGATCTATGATTTGCGATGTTACTTGGGTGGTAGCGTGTCACAATTGAGCGCATACGAGGTAAAAGAGTGCGCAAAAATTGCCGACAACTATGATGTTGATGAAAAAGGGTTGTAGATTTACTGCGTAAATATGGCTAAAGGAAAATCCAGCTGTTATCAAGATGATCGAGATAAACGACTCTCCTTGATTAATCTGGTCTTACCTGAAACCCTACATGCGGATGTCCTCCACCATTACCATGTGATTTTGGAAGGAGGACACCAGGGTATAGGGCGAACATATCAGCGGATAGACGTTACTTTCATTGGCGTGGTCTATTTTGCAGCATGCAACGATTTGTTGGGCAATGCGTAGATTGTGAGACGGGAAAGGGCCAACCTACGATCAAAGGGATGTCGCCTGGAAACATTGAGGCAACGTACCCGTTTCAAGTGATAGCCATGGATCATATCCCGTCTCTACCTCGTTCGACTGATGGCCATACGGAATTGCTGATATGGACTGATCTGTTCACGGTTATGGTAATTGCGAAAGCTGGATCGTCTCGTACAGCTCAGAAAGTCGCTGAAAATTACGAAGAATGTGTATTCCGACGATTTGGAGCTAGTGAGGTGATTAGACATGACCGAGAACCCGGTTTTATGTCCGAGGTATTTCGGGCGTTCAACAAGATCGTGGGATAACGACAGAGTGCCACTATGGTGTACAGTCCACAGGCGAACGGCAAAGCGGAGATAACGGTGCAGACGATTACACGAGCGATTAAAGTGTATGTATCAGATGTCGGTTAGAAGGATTGGAGTTCGTATGCAGAGCGACTGGTATTCGCGCTGAATTCGACCCCAGATCACATTCGTGGAGAAACACCGTTTTATTTGGCGTATGGTTGGGATCCACGATCATCGTTGGAATCGACCTTGCAACTGGGTGGAATTAGGAGTAAAGACCGCGATGCGCGTCGATGGAGATACAGGCTGCAGAAAGACTACCTTTACTTCTGTGATCAAGTGAGCACCCGACTGCACCAAGCAGTAGCAGGCCGAGTAGAGAAGCATAATGATCAAGTGACACCGCACAAGATCGAAGCTGGGTCGAAGGTCTGGTTATACCTCAATCGAGTAAAAGAAGGGTTCACAAAGAAACTGGCGTATATGTAGCATGGACGCTTCAGAGTCGATGAGGTGATTGGTGATCACGCTACAAGGTTGATTACGGCTGGCACCGACTATTGCATATTCCCAGTCGTGCACCTATCCAAGTTGAAACTGGTCAAAGAATTTCCAATCGGTCTACTAATGTGCTGACAGATGGGATAGAGGATCGTTTTGATTTCGATGAAGCTTTACTACCCGAGGAAAGCTGGGAGAGGACCTTATATCCGGACGAATTTGAAGTTGATCGCATCACCGATGTCCGATATGGTCGAAAGACCAGATACGGCAGAACGTAGCGTGAATATCAGGTATATTGGAAGGGTCATGATGATCCTTCATGGGTATACGAGTCCGATCTGAATTGCGATGCTCTAATCAAGGAAGTCGAAGGAAAGATGATTACCAAACATCGGTTTGATGTAATGCAGGTGGATGAAGAGTCCCACTAATGCATGACCTACTAACTGACTGTGGAATTATGATTAAAGAACTTGTGATTGGAGGAAAAACTATTGACGAGACTTGCGATTAATGGAAAGATAATGATTGACTTGAAGTGGTGAACTTACGGTGGATACTGCGCAATATGGTGGTGGAGTAATGGAAGATGAGACAATGGAAGAGCGATTTATGTGGATATACTAAAAAATGAAGAAGCAACGATTGGAATTACTATGATCAAGAATGTTTATCGATTGAAGAAGAAAATATGATCAACAAGCTAGCTCGATCCGTAAAATTTGCGACGAAGGAGGGTAATCTTGTTTCCGGGGGTGATTGTCCGTGTAAATACGATACTGGATTCGCCAGGGCTCAACGACGTCCACCTCGCACAACGCATCCTGCAAGGTCGAGGGCGGTGGGTACGATAGGTACCCTGGGTACCAGGTACCTTCGTCAGCCGGATCGTATCTTAAGGGGCGATAACGGGCGCAGTGCGAAATCGCCGGATCCAAGAAAATGTCGAGATCGCACACCCCGCTGGTCATGCCTTGCAGGACGAACTCCACGACCTTCTTCCATGATTCCCCGGCGAGACTTCCACGTTGACGTCGACCCTGGTAAAATTTACTGGAAAAAGACGTCGCGTTCTTGAAGGCCCTGGTCTATGTGGAGGTAATGAGTGGACTCCCAGATCGCCTGCGGATGATTGTCCAGGAACGTCTGGTACCGCGCCTTGAAGTCAGCAAACCAGCCGACAGAGCGGAACAAGATGGGCGGCAACATACGCTTGAAACATTCCCAGGGGTGCCGCGAGTATAATAATTCCACTGCCGATTGGGTGATCAGATGACTGCATCATTCATCAGGCGCGGGGGCGTCCGTGATGGTGGGGAACAACCATACCACGGGGCGTGTCAAGTACTCGAATATCACTTGTACTGAGACTCTACCCAGATCGAATCCGCTGAGTTGCTCCGAGGTCCACGGCAAGATGTCATCGTCATGCGCATCATCCGGCACCGATATCAGCGACTTGAAGTCAACCTTCCGAGGGAAGAGAAATTCGGCAGAGTCTGGATCATGCGTACCTTCGCTTCCAACCCGCCCATCGTGGGACTGGACGGAATTTGCGCGCCAAGAGAAGCGAAGAATCACCTTGGACATCATCCGGCCGACCAGGCGGACAAATATCATGTGGCAACTCACTCTTTTCGGGAATAGCGGGGGCTAGACGTTGCCCCTTGGACCGGGAGGCGGAATGTCAGCGCCGGGCGCGTTTTTGGAGTGAAGGAGCCGGCTGGATGAAAGAACTCGTAGACGGACCGCTGGAAGGATTAGCAGACAAGCTTGCCGCCAGGTTAAGGCCCGCACTAGTGAAACGGGCGCTAGGAGTGATTTGCAGGTGTATTGCTACACCAACCAAAATGGTCTGGATGTCTGAAAGTTGCGTACGCAGTGTTCTGCCTCATCCTAAACGCGTCGCAACTCGTGGCGCAGTGCGTCGCACTCCGCAGATGCGTGCTTGAGACGGTGACGCGCCGTCGAACGTTTTCTTTTCAACTTGGAATTCTGAATGCGCAGTCTGTCCAGCTCAGCCCTGTCGGCCGACACCGTGTCAAGACGTGCAGATAATTCATCAGCCCGAGCATGGGCGGCAACGAGGTCATTCATCTTTATGAGATTGGCCTCATTCTCCTTCCGGATACGATCACGTTGGATTTTTTGCTTGCGAGCCTTGGATGAGAGCTTAGACAGCTGCTCGGACAAGCGCTTGTTCTCCGATAGGACGTGGTCGCGTTCGCGTTGCACCGTGATCAGGCGCTGACGGAGTCGGTCGAGCGTTGCGTGATCCTGGGATGCCTCAAGACGCGAGATTTCTTGCGCCTGATGATCGACGGTCTCTTCGTGGACCGATAGTAGATACTGGTCCCGGGCACGGACACCTTCCAGATCACGTATCTGACCTTGCTTTTCGGTCAGAGTTTCTTCGGATGTCTTCAATCGGGACTTGAGGTCGTCAACGGTGTGCGGACGTAGTCGCGCAGGGGTTCGGCTTGCTCACGAAATCACGCGATCTGCTGCTCGCGGTCGGCGAGCTTACGTGCGACACGTTCATGCCGCTTCTGTCGCAGGCGGGAAGATTCTTCAAGCATGGAGAGCGAGCCGTTCAACACGACGATCTCCTCTTGCTGCTTTCGTATCGTCTCCTGCTGCGCGCGAATCGTCTCCTGCAGCCCGTGTATAGTCTCTTGCTGCGCGTAGGCCTGGTTGACCGCCGAGATCAAGCTGTCGGCCATAGAACGATCGAGTGATGAGCTGCCACCTGCGGTCATCTGCATGATCAACCTCGTGGAAGAAATGCAAAAATGAATGATCACGAGGGCTTGATCGGGGATGCTACATTTGAACGAGTGTCAACACTCTTCTCGCTTGCGACTCGCCCAAAGGAGACAGGGCGGATTGATGGGTGCAGACTGCACTACCCATGACGTCATGATTGATTGATGTCGACACATGATCGATGCTGTCATGATTAATGGATGGCAACGTGACAACGGTATGATCGACCCCCGCCCCAACCGCTGTCCGGCTGGGACGAGGTTCAGGGGTGGCTGTGGTAAAGCGTACTATAAAATTGGTACGTAATTGTGGGTATAATTGTGGAAACTATGGGTACGACTGTGGTAAAATTTACCACAAATTTTGTCGGTACAATAGTCGGTACAACAGGTGGTACGATAGTTGGCACCACAGTTGTTACCACAGTTGGTACATCAGTCAGTAGAACTGATGACACAACGGTGGCGTACATGGACGGGGCATGGACGGGACATCTGAGACGGTGCGACAACTGGCACAGTTACCTAACGGTAAGCGAGGAAATCAGGTCGAATGGTCGACAAAATGCGTAGGAATAGGTAGTTCTGATTGGCTGTTATAAGGTTTTTGGTAGATATTAGGATATAAGCAGTAATACAGTTCTCCTTTTGCGTCCAAACACTAAGGGAACCTCAGGGACGGCACCTAGCGCCTCCCTTTAGTTAATACACACCTCTACGTCCCGTGCGGGAGCACTTTGTGCATTTTTGGCCCACCGGCAGACGTAGAGCGTTGAGAACTCGCCCCGCGACTCCGCCCGCTGTGTCAGCGGTAATTGTTTAAAGGTTTTCTTTTGTTTTGGTCGTGGGGAACGTGATCGAGTAGTGCGTTCTCACCTCTTACCCCATTGGTAGACATTTGACCTCTGGTAGTTCGGCTGCTTTAAGCGCCCCACGGGAACTACTAGGTGGATTTTTAGTGTAAACCGTCGATCATCCCGTAGCTGATCGACCCTTCTCTTAATTCAAGCGTAGAATACATAATGTATTGGGTATTCTATTAGCGTAATAAGTTTAAGAGGCTAGGCGATCAGGTGGTGAAGACTTCCGCTGCCTGATCAATTACCCATTCGCCGATCGCCACCAAGTTCGACGATCTAAAACCTGCGACCTGTGATCAACTGTTCGCAACTTGCGCCAACTCGTAAGGAATTCACTAGACAGATCAAGCGGTCCTGATCAGCCGTGATCAACCTGCACACACCTGATCAGTACATCGGTCGATTCGCTGTGAATTACACTAATCTTGCATCAAGGAATTGCACTGTGACATCCCCGCCATCTGGAGAGCGACCCACGCCCAAGCCGTCGGGTACACACGGTGAGCAGGAACACAAGTCAGTCACACAAAAACAACCGGAGGACCCCCTTCATCAGTCGGCAGTCCGGGCGCCGTGGTAACGCCTGATCAAGCTTCAAAAACTCTGATCAGCTGCTTCACCACATCTGTGGAGTACTTGCGGAAGACTTGGATAGATCCTTTAAAGGAGAAATTCATCGCGGCCTGGACAAACAAGGTTAAGCACTTCGGTCACTCTGTCACCTGTCGCGGCGAAGGAGGTCATAGCCGATTGAAAAAATACCTAGTAACAAGCAGGTTGGATCTGCTCCAGTGTTGCAAGAGGATTAAGAAGTCTATGGAGAACTTCCCCACGGATTATCGTGCAGAGCATGCAAAGGATCGGATGCAGATCCCGTTGTTTTGCCCATCCTTCACCAGGATCTGACAGTCTACAGAACGTTACAAAATCCATATCAAACTTTTCATTGAAAAAAATTAACGAGCGGGTACGTGGTTGTTGATATACCTGTTTCGTTGTTTAATGGTCATCTTTGATGAATATGTGCACAGCTTGAACTCACACGCCAACCCGTCAAGGATGACGACAATTCTTACTCAAATTCTTCACCACCGTCTGGGGTTTTCCCTGTTACCACCGTCATCGTCAGCTACTTAAAGCCAAAAAGCGGGTTGAAATTGTCGATGTTCACTGCCATTGGCACACAGCAAAGTTCGCGCCACGCCGTCCGGCGTCAATCATAAATTCACAAGATGAGCTTCCGGTCGTTATTGAAAGAGTTCCTTCCAACCTGGCCTCTCTGCCTGACCACCAGCAAAGGGTCGCGATTGAGCAGCTACATGGATTATCGCAGAAGTTACCAGAACCGATCAGGGAACAAGAAGTTGCCAGAAAAAAGGGGCGGCCTAGCAAGTCAACGCGGAGGGAACCATCGGGCTTCGAATGTGCCGAAGGAAATGTGAAGAAAAGACGACCAGAAACTTGTGGAGCATGTGGACAGCCATGCCACCGCAAGAACTCTGTCAAGGGTCCGAATAGATTGGCCAACGGGGGATCACAAGGCGTACATGCACAAGGCGTGAATCTTATGGCTACAGGATCATCCGTGGCAAATGTGGCAGGACTTGCAACACCGATGGATCCGATGGCGTTCCATTCCGGACCTGCGTTTGTGGAGAGGAGAAACAATGGAGAATTAAGGAACATTTGGCGGACTTGTGTTTGTGAAGAGGATGAATGGCTATGGGAATGTTTTCGGGTGTTTGTGGAGTGGAGGAATGACACAGAGAGAAGGAATAATCCTGGGGAATAACGGGCGGGCTTGTATAGCTATTTATATGTATATATATCGTTTCGTTAAAGATCTTCCAGCATTTAGCCATTGCGCCATTTTCCATTGCGCCATTTTCCATTGCGCCATTTCTGTCAAAAAGTGTGTCCGGAGTAATTTTTGGTGTGTCCCTAGCAATTCTTGGTGTGTCCCTAGCGGTGGCCATAGCATAATTAGTGTATTAGTACTCGGTTCTGAGTACCCACATTTTTTTTCTACACATAAGAAATGTATACCACACAACAGATGGAAATTTACCATAACTTCAACATCTAGTACATTTTTCATGTTAGAGCATCCGCACCCGTGCGAATAAAAATATAGTAAATTTACCAGGGGTTAACCTGCCAATGGTAAATATAATCGAAGTTTGTGGCCACCCTACTGCACCGGAGACAAATCTTATAGCAAACTCTCAGAATAACCCCCACTGGAATAGACCATGGAGAACCACAACGATACCTTCTCGCGTGACGTTACTGAACAAATTGTGTACCTCCTTTAATCGTATGAAGCACTAGAGAACGACGAAAGGCCGAAACGCAGCGGCTCCCGTCCTGGAATACGGGGAAACGTGGACCGAGGCTTCCAGGAAGGGCATAGTCGGGTAGTACGCGATTATTTCGCAGAGGATCCTGTTTACGGAGATACTCTTTTCCGTAGGCGTTTTCGTATGCGTCGCCCTCTTTTGCTCCGCATAGTCCATGCTGTAGAAGCGCACGACGAATATTTCCAGCAACGGCCTGATGCAACAGGAAAATTCGGCCTCTCCGCCTTGTAGAAGTGTATTGAAGCTATCCGCCAACTTTCACATGGAATGCCAGCCGACGCAGTGGACGAGTATGTGCGCACCGGCGAAATTACGGCCATAAAGAGACTAATACGTTTCTGTCGGGCCACCATTGAACTGTTCGGGGATGAATACCTTCGCCGGCCAAACGAAACGGACATTGAACGGCTTCACATTCAAACGCAAAACGAGGTTTTCCAAGAATGCTTGTAAGCCTCGACTGCATGCACTTGATGTGGAAGAAATGCCCAACTGGTTGGCACGGGAAGTATACCGGAAAAGAAGGAGATCCGACATTCTTTTTTGAGGTGGTCGCTTCTTACGACTTGTGGTTCCGGCATACTTTCTTTGGTATGCCTGCATCCCACAACGATATCAATGTCCTTGAACATTCGGATCTCTTTTCCGACATCGAGAATCGTCGCGCGCCACCAGAGATCAATGGGACTGAGAACGACATGGGATACTTCTTGGCTGATGGTAAAAGTACTAAACTTTACAATATTTCCCAGTTGCATCATGTAAACTGACGGAGATTCGGCGTTCTACCAGGAATCTACTCTCCATAGGCAACATTGGTGCAGATGATCGCCCACCCGCAAGGAGCAAAGCGGAAGCACTTCGCCGCCATGCAGGAGGCGTTGCGCAAGGATGTGGAGAGGGCGTTCGGCGTTTTGCAGGCAAGATTCGACATTATCAAAGGACCAGCTCGTTTACGGCGCACTTGTGTTCTTCACAATATCATGACATGTTGTGTGGTTCTTCACAATATGATTGTTGAAGACGAACGAGGAAGAAGTTTTCCTGCGGAATACGAAGGGAGCGTCCCTTCTCATTCTCCTCCATCAGCATTTTCCTCTTCTTCCTTCTGCCTCTCCTCACCTCCCGTTGAGTTGACAGAATTTCTCAATCGGTATCGAGCTGTCCAAAACAAAACTCAGCATTACAACATACGGAACGATTTAATAGAGCATTAATGGCAGAAGAAAGGGGATAAAGAATATAATAAAAGGTTGAATTAAAGCTTTCACTCTTCGTCATTTTCATACAATCCTCGCGCAACACATGCAGCCTTGAATGTTTCGTGCTGGACATTGTCATATGTTCGCAGGTCCTCATAAGAGGTTGCCCCCTTCACAGTTGTCAGCAACGTCCGCAGGAAGTACCGTTCGCCAGCTTTGGCGCTCACAAAATAAAGACGGCCAACGCACATTCCTCGCTTTTAAATGAAGTTGAAGTAGAAAAAAGTAGAATGGAATTCCTGCACGCCGCTACGGTCACTCATTTATTCGCTTATACTTCTATTACTCGCCATTTGTTCTATTCGATTCTAATTGCGCCTCCAAGTTGCGCAGGATCTGCGCTTGTTTCAGCTCATAAAAGCGATGCTGCGTCGCGGTCATATCCTCCATTGTCCGAGACATGATTACTTCCTGATTGCGCAGGGCTGTCGCTTCTGATAGCCTTTGCAAACTAGCAGCGATAGCGGCCCTGGCATCCTCCCTTTCTGGCCCACAGTTCTTCGATTGCTTTCGACCAGGTGGGCGTCTTTCCTCTACCTCTTCGCCTCCACCGATCACATCTCCGCTTCTTCTACATTTCTTTGTGTTGTCGCTCAACTTACCCACAGTCTCCTGCCACTTCGGAGTGTGCCGAAGAAGCAAACAAAACGAATACATGGTAAAACCATGTTTTGTACTGCTCCTCGAATAGCGTAAGCGCGTCCCGTAACTTGTCTTAGAAATTCTTGCCACTTTCATTACGGGATTCGATAGTCGCGAAGCAACCACAAAACTTGTTGACCATTCGTTGAAATGCATACCCAGCGAAGTTTAACGGCGTCTGCGTTTCTATCGAAGCCGCTGCTCCGGAAACTCATCTCCACCCCTTTCCCAGAATCCCTGCATCTTCTTCTCACTGTCCATGATCGGATCCTTAGAGATCTCCAGCCAGGACTTCACCAACTGTTCATCCTCTTTCTTGCTACAGTTTTGCCCCTTATTATTATTATTATTATAAAGAAAAGTTGTCGGGGGACCAGGTGACGCAGGATTCGCGGGAATATAGGCAAAGTTAGAGTCCAAAGGCATAGATGAGAAGGCAGCACGCACGTAGGAAGATTGCTGAAGTTCGGAGGGTAATTTCTGGGAAGACATTGGGAGAAGGTGTAATGTGCTTGCTATGGCAGAATTTGGTAGTACGAACGGGCAGTAGCAAACTTGCTACCCCGAATGATAAATGTTACTCGGTGGTAAATTTAATACGAAAATTGCTACTACCGGTGCGGTGCTGAAAATAAATTTTTCTTTAGTAAATATAATATACAACACTGCTTACCGCAACCGGTGCGGATGCTCTTAGGCTAGCTGAACACTTCTCAATATACATTCCTCATAAAAATGTAATAATTTGTAGTAATGAATTTCTAATAAGAAATATTTTTTAAATTTTATTAAGAATAAGATTGAATTCTATTTTTAATCTATATATAATAGAATTCTGTCCGTCTGGTGTACGTAGCTCTCATTTTGATTGGCTGCAATTGACTGACTTACATAGAATAGCATCCAGCCTGACTTACATAGAATCTGCCAGTTATACGTTGCATTCTCAAGAGCGACGTCGCCCGCACACATAAAAGTGCTCTTACCTGCTGAGAACAGAGCTGGCGTGCACGTCATGCGAAACGTTGTACATGAAGAGACGCTCAATTAGATAAAATATAGAATATAGTGTATATCTATTTGCCGTGACTTCGCATTTTACTCAGGTCAACCCCAATTTAGATTCTGCAGTGTTACAAATATTAAATTTATTGCCCCGTTGTACCAACGGGGCACTATGCTAGTATTTTTATAATATTATTTTTTAGTATTAATTTGTACCACTTTTACTTTTTGAAGTTTTAATAATTTCATTATATATTTTTTTAATTTGAAAGTAGCCATGAATTTCATTTTTAATTTGTTTATCTTCATTTAATAACATTAAAATAATAATATTTTTTTTCTCTTTTTATTCGGAATACTTATTATTTTTAATTTTGGTAATAAATTATCAATTGCTTAAAATAAAATAAAATTAGGTTTTCGTTTTGTTGTTTTTTTCAAGTTAATTATTTTTTTAAGAAAATATTCTCTGAATAATCTTTTCTCCCTTATTTTAATAATTTTAATAAATAATTCTTTAATTTTATACTCTTCGTATTTTAGTTCCATATTTTGATCTTGATGTTTTTCTAGAATAAATTCCTAATATAGATTTAGTCACTGGTTTGGATATTTTCTTCTTCTCGTTTGGAACTGTCGTCTGGTATATTTTACGCTGTTAACGTGTGATTGACTGTGGAGATATCGATTTAAGTGACTTTTCGTTATATTAAATATATTATCGAGCACATACGACTCCAGTTCTCATCTACATGTGCAAGCATGGACACGAACAACGTTCAACATTTTGTTCAGTGGGGCGCTGTTCAATGGCACTAGTGATCGTTTTGGGGGTGGCATGGCAACTGAAGTGGAGAGATTTGAAGCGCTAATAATAATTAGAAGGCGGCACCTTTCTTGAGGATAAATGGAGCAGACTGCTGTTCATCAGCACCCGACACCACAACATGTTTCCTACTATGGCAATTCTGGACTGATATATTTATATATTAATATTCACGTTCGAAGTTTAAGACTAGAAATTTATTAACATTATATAATACACTTCCTTTCATTATTTTCTTAGTGTAAATCTCTTACTACATATGCACATCCTACCAATCAGATCAGGTATGTAAGATCAGCGCAAAGGAACGTTTTTCCAACAATGCATAATTTCTTTTGTTGGAGGGGCGCGCAATTCCTGCAGCACCTCGCGTCGCGTGAGCTGTTTTTGCTTGGTGACTTTTCGATGTAAACCTGGTGTACTGAACATAACTTAGGTGAAGTACAGCAACTTACATATATGCATATTATTAGTTTAAGTATAAATCTTAACACAAATAAAATCACTTTTCGATTTTGAATTATTCTTCTCATGTGATTACTATGGAGCAAAGTACGCCGCGTTTGTGGGTGGAAGTTTCTGTGGATTATCTCGTGGTTTGTGGAATACGTTGCGGTTTCTCGTCAAGTTACGTAGAGCATCAAGTTGATTTAACGTGGATAATACAAGTTGTTTGTGTTTTATTTTTGGAATTACGTTTCCTTCTGTTGCTCTCGTTTTCTTGTGGAAAATCTTGTGCTAGTACTCGCAGAGTGTTGGGGACGAGCGTGTGTTAGTACACGAAGCGAAATGAGTAATTCCGAACAGGTTATGAGCCCAAAAGAGGGCCGTAACGCATCAGATGACGAAGTCAATTCTGCCGACGTGGTGCAGATGCTTGGAAACATAATGAATCGCCTGGATAGGATGGAAGTTTCGAGCAGCACCGAAGGGCAGCAAGAAGTCATCGTACCTAAGGCCAAGGTATAGACCAAGATGAGTCTGGCCTCTCTTGGTGACAGCGGTGATGGCAAGAGGGGGTTTGCTACTGGGCTACAGGGCAGGATAAGTTTCGAAGGCATCAGACATGCTGGCAGGGATGCCTTCACTCTAATTGTGAACCCTGGTGCTGGTAGGCCGCATGTGCAAGCGCACAACGCAAACCAGCACCAACAAGCGTATGGAATGCATGGGAAAGTTCCGTCCCAAGGGTCTGGAGTGGCGCGTACGCCCTCAGCCAACCAGAAAATGTTACAGATCAAGCCTTTCGAAGGTAAAAAAAATTACAAGGGGCTAGGATCTGGATTTCAAACATTGGGGCGCAAGTTGCTGCGCCAGGACAGCCTTGCCGAGGCGGCTTGCGGTTTTCAATGGACTGAAGACATCAAGGTGGACCTGCTGGGAAATTATTTGTCGGGCCTAGCAGAGTCTTATTACAACCGGCAAATGGAAGGGTGGTGGTGTGAAACAACAGCCCTTTGGTACGTGATGGACAAGATGTTGTCTCTCTTTCACGTACAAGTGACCCCGGCGCAAGGAATGCAACTTTTCATGTTAAAAAAGGCACCTGGGAGGTCGTGGTCTGATCACTGTTTGTACCTGACTGCTGTTGCAGACGCAGTCGGGTCGAATTGTGAAAATTTAGTACTTAACAACGTGGTATTTCACGCGGCACCGGAGATGAGGCCGATCCTCATCTCCAAATACGAGCACACAAGGCCGATTATCTGCGGCAGGCATAAGAACTGTGCCAGTTCGCACAGGCGGTGGAGTTTAACGACAGATCGATAAAGAATTCACAAGGTGGAACGGTAAATTTGGTGGCGGACAAGGTAAAAAAGGCCATCAAGAAACGCAGTTGTTATTCATGCGGCGAAGAAGGGCATATTAAAAAAGTATTTCCCGAAGAAGAAGCCGGCCAAGGAAGATATTGCACTCATGATCGCCGGACGTGATAGTGAAAAATTTCCGGATACGTGGGTGCTGGATAGTGGTGCTAGCATGCACCTGACGTCGGATTTGACGTGTTTAATCAACGTGAATAACGTGAACCATCAGTGCTACCAAGCCTATGGGAAGCAATTCGAGATTACGAAAAAGGAGACGCTATTCATACACTTCAAGTGAGGAAAAAAGAGTACGCGAGTGAAGGTGAAGAACGTGTACTACGTGGAAGGCGTCACAAGAAATATTTTTTCGTATGAAATTTTCAAAGAAGGAGGACTCGCTCTGTCATATCTGGATGGAGTGAGAACGCTGGTTAAGCGTGATTCCTGTATTGTAATCGTCAAAGTGGACATGGACAGTAACTTCCTGACCGTTAAAGGAACGGTGGATAGGCCTAAAAAGACATACAAATAAATGATTATGTCAGTGGCCGCCGCGAATGATGCTAATTTTGCAGCTAATAAAGATGTCCAGAGTGGAACTCTTATGTACTTCTACTCTCGGATGCGGCATCTAAATTTTGACACAATTGTTGCACTCTCAAAATATTCCCAGTATGGCTTTCGAATCACAGATTATACGAACCGTCAATGTGTTACGTGCGCGCAGGACAAGCAGTCTAAGAATAATCAGTAAAAAAAAGGACAGTGGGCAGAATGCGCCGATCGATCGGATCGGTGGTGTGATTTTTTCCGACCTCAAAGGTCCAATAACACCGACATATCGCTTGGGTAATCGGTATTTAGTCATTTTTATTGACTTTAAAAGCAACTATGTGAGAATATTTCTGGCTAAAACCAAGAATATGGCGGCCAAAAAGTGTGAACATTTTTTTGGCATTTTTCGAGCGCAAGTTCAATTGTAAAATACACGTCTTGAGGACAGACGGCAGCGCAGAGTACAATAGCGTGGATTATTTTTGTCGTAGGAATTTCACGCCAAGTAAGCGAGGGCGGAAATCAGGCCAGTAACGGCAAGGCGGAGCGCATGCATCGGACCGTGATAAATATGGCCCGATGCATGCTGTTCGGAAGTGGCTTAAATTTGTCTTTCTGGGGGGATGCGGCCGAGTATGCGGCGTACGTACTGAATTGCACCCCTACAAGCGCGAATCCTAGACATATGCCGCCGTTAGAAGTAATGACCGGGATCAAGCCGATTCTCGGCGAAATCGTGACATTTGGATCGCCGTGCACTGTCTATCGGAACCCCGGGACAAACACGCTCGGACATCGCGCTCAAATTGGTGTAATAGTTGGTAGACGTGAAGAGACCAAGGGTTTCAAGGTCTTTCCCAAGCGTTAGCAGAAAGTAACGGTGACGCAGCACGTTAAAAACGTGGAAACGCTGACCGATTTGCAAAATCGTCAGCTCAAGAACACATTAATGGACGATGAAGAAAATGCGGCTCAAGGAGCAAGTCAAACGTCAGAAGGAGCTGTTGGCACATTAAATGCGGAAAAAGAAGAAAAAAATGATGAGGGTCAAGGTCAAGGGTTTACCAAGGTCTCGAGAAAGGAAGAGGAAGGAAGAAAAACAAGCAGCGCTGGACGAGGGAGCGGCATGTTACGTGGCAATATGCCGAAAAGAAGTCTCAAGAAGGAGAAAAAACCGAAGATAGTGACGAAGTGTAACAACGTCGCGAAGTAAATTTCGTTACCGAAGGTGACCCAAAAAATTATCGGGAGGCGATTAATCGGAAGGACGGTGACAAGAGGGTCCAAGCGATGAAAGAGGAAATTCAATCGTTACAAGTAAATCAAGTGTGGGATATAATTAGAAGCCTTCTGATGTGAAGCCATATCACACGAAGTGGCTATTTAAGATGAAAAACGGATGTGAATGGTGTCTTGGAGCTCTATAAAGCAATACTAGTGGCCTGCGGAAACGAGCAGCGTTTTGGGGTCGACTATGAGCAAACATTCACAGCGGTCATGGAAATGACCACAGTTTGCTTCATTCTAACGCTGGCGCGCAAGTGGAGTGTCCAAGCTATGCATGGAGACATCCCCAACGCTTACGTAAAAGCGTTGGAGGATGAACATGATATTTTTCTATATGCACCAAGTGGAATGGAAATTGAGCCAAGCAAATTGAAGGAATTGAAGGCTGAAAACATGAAACAAGTCGTTTTACAATTAAAGAAGTCACTGTACGGATTAAAACAAGCTGGAAAGAAATGGAATTGTCTCATGATACGAGTTGGAGCGAAGTTCTATCCGTTAGCAGCATGTCAAGTGAGGGCTGTGATGCATCATCTAATAGTTCAAGATATTTCCTTCGCTTACTGTTTTCAAGCATTTGAACCGAATGTTCGGGCTACAGATGCTACATCAAAAGCAAAAATCGGTCTACGGACACGGTAATTCGATTGTTTGAGGCACCGCGACAGAAGAAACTGTGGTAGTCAGTGATCACTTATGTTGCTGTCGTCTACCAGCGTAAAATTACTTATATACTATGTATTTTATCTCTAAAAGGTGGATCTTAACAGCTTAGAGCAGATAAATACCTTGAACGACCGCTACGAGGAAGTTATGAGGCGAGCTCGAATTGGACTCTCTCTATATAAGGGATTAAGTTCGCGTCAGGCGAAGCCGATTATATCGACATCTTGCTCCTTATCATCCGAAACAGGAAACGACAGACGTCTGTTGGATCATGCATTGACGTCATACATGGAGTACAAAGCTAATGAAGAAATTTGTAAATGCGACCGAGTTGTGCGTGAAGCAACTGTCCGCGAGTAAGAAGCTCGAAATATGCTTACTGTTACGCGTAAAGATTGCAAAATTCAAGGTTAGTGATTGTGTCAGCGTAAACATGAGATCTTCTAGTGTTAGAGCTGGATCTCTCACCCTCAGTCGTAGATCTCTCGCTAGTGAGACAGCATTGGATAAGTACGATACGATTGGGAAAATATTTGAAGACATGCGAACAAGGATTGGATTGATGTAGTATTGAGTGTTACCTTTTTGAACGTGTTCAATGATGAGAAGGAGAGTTGAAATGAAGCGCTATTCAAAAGGACGGTGGCATTACGGTTGAAACATTATCTCACAAAACCCATAAATAGGTATACCCAACTGTATCCTCTGGTTTTAATTCGTCCGGATTCGGGAAACACGCAGCATCGTCTGGGTTAAGAAGTTTCGGAGTCACGACTTCGCCTAAAACAGTCCAGTCTACAGGCTCTTTTTTGGTGCTACAGAACCACAAACAGGTGCTACAAGTTCGTGTTTCGGCGGATCTGGCACGGCGACGCAAGCCTCAACGGGGTTTTCATTTGGTACGAATGTCGCCAAATCATGTACTTCTGTGGTGGAGTCAAGTTCAAAATCGAACACCGTAGTGTCGAGAACCTGACCACCATCGTGCCCAGAATTCCAACTGACAGGGGGGGTACCCCGCGAACCTTCGCCTACAATCCGATCTGATCGTCCGCTGCTAGAAGACGACCGATCATAAGCATAGGACGCCTGGTCCGATTCTTTCGTCATCTCACCTTGTGTACCCGATGGAATGGGCTGGTTACACACTCGGTGAATCGTCGCTGGGAATTGATGTGGGTCTAAAAACGTGAGACCGTGCTGGGTGGTGTACCCTGGGCGGAACTCTTCACCCTGGGTACGGGCAGACCAATTAAACTCCGAGTAAGTATACTCCAAAGGGCAGATCGCTCAACCGATCGTAGAGCCCAACCAATACGAGAATAAAAGTCCAATACTCCAATATAGAGATACAACGAGAACGTGACAAACTCCACGAAAGATATCTCCACGTAACAATCCAAAAACTTGATTACACGTTCCAAACGTGTGTGACTTGGGCTTGAGAAGCCGACCAATGCGTAGTCCCGTTGAGGACTTCCGGCGGGCCAAGTGCGTCTGTAACGCGTCCCGGCCGGGTATAATGAGCTAGAGGGGATTACTCGACCCTATGCTCCCAAACACTCTGCGGCGTGCAAAGGCGACTGATCTACAGTGCGAAGATGCTAACGACTTCTTGTTGAGTGTTAAAGGCCAAAAAAATACGACGTAAAACCAAAACTATCTCCCTACGGTACCCAATATGTACAAACATGAAAATATGAGTACACGCAACTTACCCAAATCTGTGTTCTTGACACCCCTCGCACACGATAGGCTTAAAATTCTCCTTGATTTCCACCAATACGATCGCCGATAAGCCGATCGGTGTGCTGCTGACACAAAGCGACCAAAATTCTTTAGTCCGCTTTACCACAACCGCCCCTGAGTCTGGTCGTAGCCGCGCAACGGTAGCGACCCGATCTCACCACATACCAGATCTTTGCAGTAGTGGACTTCACCGATGGACAGATCTTCGAATTCGGCTTCGCCAGGTACTTTCCTTGTACACCTGATCGTATTTTGACCTCTCTTGACATTCTTTGCTACAGGTGCCCTGCGTTCCTCATCGCCCCATATCGGCTCGCCGACCAGATCGGCCCGATCTGACAGCCCTCACAGCACTTCAGGGTCCGACATACCGGACACGCATCAGATCGAGGCCGATCAGCTCCGGAAAAAAGTCAAGGAGTTACAGTACCAGTTAGACATCATGGATTCTTCACTCCTGCAACTGCGGAAGGAGGTGGATACGTTGATCCCCATGTCCACGAAGTTGCAGGAGGTGACCGCTGAAAACGCACGTCTCCGGGCCCAGATCGTCCAACAAGCAACGCAAGGTAGGCCGATCGGTCTGTTTCCATATTGGGTCTTCTCTGACCCTCCTTTGCATGTAGATCGGTTGCCCGCCGACATCGCCAAAACGTTAGACGCCTTATTTACGGCTGATCGGCAGTTGCATGATCACTGGGATCGGCTCCGACCGATCTTGGACGGGCTGATCGGCTCACGGCATGATCTGTCTCGCTTGGAGGCTTACAGATCGCACCTCCTCGAACAACTCGCGGTGGTCAACCGGCAGAGGTTGGAGGATCAGTACGATCGGACTTTACTCCGCACCCAACATGGTGACCTGGAGAGGCAGATCGGCGAGTTGCAGATCGTGGTCCGGGAGCAGATAGGGAACGTCGAGTCCTTCCAGACCCGATCGGACGCCTGGACCCAGGAATCAGATCGTCTTTGGGCGGCCGTAAACCGGTGCTACCAACAGTTGACTGACTTGTTGCACCGGCGTCCGGCTGCAGGCTCTAGCGTTGACCGATCTGCTTCGGCCGCTCTGATCGATCTGCACCAAGATCGGACACGACGCCACTCATTGGATAAAAGTAAGCCTTCCAAAAATCCAAAAGTTCCCAAGAAGCGTAAGGACGCGTCGAAGGGATCAAGGGCGCGGGTCATAGCGCGCGACTCCGAGTTCAGGGAGAAGCAATCGGTGCCTCACAAGAGAGCCAAGACGCTGGCGCATCTTCCAAGCCCAAGATCAGACGCAGGTGACACGTCCATCACCGTCAAATCGCATGCGCCCTTACGCCCCCGCGCTGCTCACACCAAGCGTATAGAGATCTCCTCCGGAGAGGACTCGGGGGACGGATAGGGTGATTCTGAGTTCTTGTTCACTGCTTTGTCCAAGTCCCGATCCGATCAGCACCGAGGTCCTGTTCCGGTGAAGCCTGCATCGGGGGATGATAAGGTGATCAGCTCCCAGGGTGATGGTGTTGCACGGACGCGTGAGTCAAACGGATCGGTGCCTTCGTTCCAGCCCGGCACATCTGGTCTGCTCCATCACGCCCGATTGAAAGGGGTGTCGATCGGAGATCGACCTCTTCCATCGCTGACTTCAGATGCCACTTTTCCATGGTCACCGGGGCAGATCGGTAACTTGCACCGATCATCCCTGACCAAGCAGATACTAGCCCGGTCTCTATCGCGTCCAGACTCCTGGCTTTCTCCTCCAGCTTCAAAGGCTCCTGCCTCTTCTGCATGGCGGTCGGACGTGGTCACAGCACCACAAATCGCCCGTCTGTATGCAGATGAGCGATGGAAAGTGTTCGTCCGCCCCAAGCTGGGGTCCATGTTTGCGTCGACTGCGTGGATCGACTCGTTCTTAGGCCGAGTGAAAGCCTTCAATGAAGCCTACAGCCAAGCGATCTGGGAGTCTACACACTATCAAGTGCTCCCTCCTGATCGAGCGCAGCATGATCAAGGCCTGATATCATTCCAGAAGAACCGGAAGAAGCGCCGGAGTCGGGCGGGCGAGTCCTGGCAGACCCTATGCCGGTTCGTTCTGGGAGGGATGCTGACCCGCGAGTGCGACATCGACATCTTTTTATATCCTGTAGTTCTCCATATGGCCAAACGTCGGGTTGATAGAGCCGTGGTATTAGCTGACGACGGCGTCTGGTATCCTGGTCTCCATTGTGACGAGCCGGTCACAGATCTGAAGGAAGCTTTGATCCAGATCGATCGGAAGGAGCCCTGGCGCATTCAGCACCAGAACCAGATCGAAGACCATCCGGCGTTGACTATCGGCCGTATGTGGGGTGACTGCAAATCTTGATGCGGCAGTTAGCTGACCAGATAATCCATAATACATGTCATCATTCTTTCCAAATTCCTGATCACCCGATCACTTGACCAAATTTCATCACCTTCTCCAAACTTGTATCAACACGTTATCACACACAATTTCCATCCACATCGCAAAAATTATCACCACGTTCGTCACTCCACTACTCCCGTTCATCACAGTTCATCACACTAATTCACAATAATTAAGACCTTACACATATTCACACCGATCGATATACTGATCGGTGCTACTGCGTGTCTTGATCTTCATCTTCATGAGTCTGCATCAGTTCGAAGCGATTACGACTGACTCGTTCTCGCTCGAACTCTCGTAGCAGTGCTCCACAACTTAGATCGAGTTCATCGATCCAAGTTGCTTCGTCATGATCCTTCCAGCGGACCAGATATTCTCGGTGGGTGCGACCGAAACGCGTCTTCTTGACCGATCGGACATCCAGCACCTTTTCCACCTCGAATTCTTCCTCTTCCAATGGCCTTTCCCAACTTTCCTCCGGCAGCAGAGCCTCATCAAAATCGAATCTCTCCGCTTCGTCCACCAGACAGGGCATTTTAGGCCGATCGGGGAATTCTCTGACCAGCTTCAGTTTGGACACATGCACGATAGGAAAACTTTATAATCATTGCCGA
This sequence comes from Peronosclerospora sorghi, assembly GCA_026184515.1. Lineage (NCBI taxonomy): Eukaryota > Oomycota > Peronosporomycetes > Peronosporales > Peronosporaceae > Peronosclerospora > Peronosclerospora sorghi. Next base: position 45,892,765 of record CM047587.1, on the reverse strand, counting down.
TCGTGATAAGACTGGCAGCATGCTCACCGATCAGCTCTGCTACACGGAAAGGACCGTGTCACATATGAGCCAACTCCTTTGCATAGCCTTCCTTGACACGATCGAGGTATAAGCATACCCTCGCCCCTGGTTCAATACCATGAGGGCGGACCTGATCGTTATTCCGATCTGCTCGATCTTGTGTGGCCTGACGCAACTTTTCGTTGACGACTGTGGAGAAGCGTGCCCAAAATTTGGCACACTTCTGGTCAAGTTTTGTCAAGGCATTTGGTCTAATTGCGGATTGGTTTAAACTAGGGGGCTTTTCATCCTATCAGACTTAAGAAGTGTCAAGAACGCAAGTTTTGGTGAGTCACCCGACTTTGGGTATTTTACATATTTTTGTGGGGGTACATTTAGGGACTATAGGGTAGCAGTATTTTAGTTGTGGTTTTTTCCAAGTAAGAGTCTTTTGGTTGTGGATTTTCCGGATAGAGGGCTTTTGGTTGTGGTTTTACCTTTTAGGACAGAGGTTATACCTTTAAGTAAGGAAATCTTTTAGCTTTCAGATAAGTGGCTGAAACCTCTTCTGGTCTCGGTTCACACCACAGCTAGGGGTCGCCGTTCTTCCCTTTTCGTACACTAGTCTCCTCCGCCCGCCGCGGAGTGCTTGGGGGCAGAGGGTCGAATTATCCCCTCTCGCCCATTATACCCGGTCTGGAAGCGCCTCACGCGCACTTTGGCCCACCGGAAGTCCCTCGACGGGAGTACGATTTGGCGATCTCAACACCTCAACTCAAGTACGTTTGGAACGTGCTATTCACTGGATTGGTCTTGGCGTGGAGATATCGTTTGTGGAGTTTCACGAGCATATTGGGTCTTTACGCGGACATATTGGATTGTTTTAATATTGGTTGGAAACTAGACCGGTTTTGGTCTTATTTCGTATTGGTCAGGGGCTAGACCGGAACGGTCGGTCTTCCCTCTATTAGTTCGTATTGGTCAGGTCTTGATCGTTTGGACGATCGACCTATTGGAAGTTATCTCTTGGAAGTGTTTTTGGTCTGTTTGTGTCTGGGGTGAAGAGTTCCGCCCCAGAGATACCTACCCAGATCGGTCTTCTATATTCAAGACCGGTTCGATCCAATCTGCGATCCCGATCCACCGAGTGTGTAACTAGCCCATTACATCGGGTACAAAAGGTGAGATGGACACTAAACAATCGGACCAAGTGGGTTCTGATGACGACCGGCCGTCTGCTTGCAGCGGACGATCGTACCAGATCTCGAGTGGTGGTCCACGGAGTACCCCCTCCGAAAGCTGGAAGGCTGGGCGCGATGGTGGTAGTCAGGTTATCAATGATAATGTTTTCGATTTCGAACTTGACTCCGCCACAATGGTGCGCGTGCCCGGATCACTTGGTTATCGTGGATATCACCGTGCTGATATTCCATCAAAAATTGGATTCGAAGATTTGAATGATTTGAATATGGAGTCGTTCTGGAGAGGCCGTAAGGAAAGTCTATCGCCTTACGTTCTCGTTGTTGATAAAGATGGCGATGTCCGATCTGGCCTGGCGGAGGACCAGATCGGGATTAATAAGTTTTTTCCTCCACAAAAGGCTCCCACCGGAGCCGATCGGGACTATAGCAGGTCTTGCTATAGTTCCGGAAAGGATCAGGACCTTGGTCCTGATCCTATGTGTATGAATGAAAAAATTGATGAAAAACTAAAAGATGAAAATTACTTGGAGGCTGACTGGAACGATCCGGTCTACCTCCCTAAAGTCCCCAAGGTACCCAAGGTGCCCAGAAAAGGGATGGGAATGCCACCCGACGAAGACGACTTCGAAGAAAAGTCGAAGGTCGGGGATGAGGATATCACCGAACAAGACCTGGACAAGATGTATTATGTTTTTGATTTGAAGCGATTTGTTCGCCAAAACCAGGTCTTTCGGGTGTTGGACTTCCATATCCCCGACCGTCTTCTCGGTCCCACTACCGAGCCGATCCAGAGTGATCGACCATTACTGCTCGTCAAGAATTTGGTGGCGATGATGGCGGAGGTTGGCATTAAAATGCAGAACCCCGCCGGTGTCAATAAATTGTTTGAATTTGATGCTTGGAGACTGGGGGCGTCGATGTCGGACCTCCACGACCGTTTGGTGCCACGGGTGGGGGCGGTTCGCCGCCCAACTCCCACCACGGCAATGAAGGTCGCCGAAGCCTCCACAGAGCTTGTTGACATTGGTTCCGATGATGAATCGATCTACCAGTCTCCACCGGCTTCTAACAGCTCATCAGAGTTGGAGACCGGTGTCGAGCGGATGACCATGGGGGTGAACCATGCCCGGTCTGAACAAAAAAGGACATGCGGCAGCAAGGGGCTGTTTGCCAGTCGGGGCTCCAGCAAGCCCCACAGGCCTCAGTTCCGCAAAAGGAGGGTATCAACACGTTGCCCATGACGCCAGCCAACGTCCAAGCCATGTTTGAGACGATGATGCAACGTTTCATGGAAGAACGGGTTAGACCACCTATGCGCCCAAATGTCCAAGACCGGTCTACCTGTAAAGGTGTCAATGTTTTCAAAGATGTGGATATGTAATCGGTAACATCTATGGATAATCCTATTAGAAGTGATAAACCAACCGGAAAGGGAAGGCGCAAGCTGCAACAGGCAAGACCGCGTAGACCAAGCAAGACAAGTGACTGTGATATGGAGTCGGTCGGCGGTCTTTATGACCATGGTGGGTCAGATGGTAAAGGCTCAGGCAAGGTGCGCAAGGATAACCTAGCCTCCACTACTGCCTACGACTTTGGATCTGCTGCGATTCCGCGCATCCGTATGGCCGCGACGACCGACCTCAAGGACTTCACTGGCAAGGATGCTGATAAAGACCAAGCCCCGTCTTGGTTCAGTCGGGTCAAGTCTGCGTTCCTGCGAGACCAGACCCCAAAAGCGAACGTTGTTTAATCTTCCGGGATTTTTTAAAAGGACCGGCTGCGAACTGGATTCAACAGTTGGGTCGGGGCGTCCGGTCTGACTGGGACCTGTTATGTGCGGAGTTTGAAGGTCAATATTGTGCCGCCTTAGAACATGTGGGTCACTATATTAGTACCCTTGACGATCAAGAACTGGCGGACCAGCTTACTCTACTGCGTCTTAAGGATGCTGGAGAAGTCGAACAGACCCTGCGGACGTTACAACAGTCGCATAGTATGAGAGCGAAGACGGATGGTGGATCAGGTCGCTATCGTTCCAAGACCCAGACCGATCCGGTCAAGAGACCTTGGACCAGACCGACCCGAGCGGTCAAGGCAATTGTAGCTGATGACAGCACGGGGTCAGAAGGGGAAAGTGGCAGTCCATCCAGCCAGGAGTCATCGGATGAAGACCAGTATCGTTACATCTATGTCGCGGGACCTGCCCCGAATACCAAGTCGAAGTCCGACCAGGTGGACCGGAAAGGAAGGAACGGAAGCAAGTCCGATCCATACCGACCTCGTCAGAAGTGCTCCCACTGTGGGTCGAGCAAAAATGATGGTCCAAACTGCTGGAAGAAGATGGTGTGCAAGAAGTGCGAGAGACGCGGCCACCCGACGGACCACTGCCTCTTCGTATGCAAGTCATGTGAAGAGATCCACGAGGCCGGCCACTGCAAGATTGAAGATTTTTTTTTAACATGATGCGCAAGTGGTACGTGCCGGACAAGCACGCGGGGATGCTGCCGACGGACGCAGAAAAGATGTTAAACTAGAACGCTCGCCAGGTTGGAATCTGGATAGAGCCGAGCGTTCTACGGTTCACATCTATGCATATTTCGGCAAGGAGTATAAGACCGACAATACACGTTCTATTCCAAATTGCGTCGACCGAGACCATCCGGTCTACAGTCTGAAGACCGATGAGTACTCCCGGACTAAGGTGGTTATGCAGTTGGACTTGCTGCATGGAGAATCCCGCGGATACTGGAAGTATCACGCGCCTGATAAATGGTTCAAGCAGGCGAAAGCCTGTGGCAAGATTAATAACCAGAAGGCGACGATGTTGTTCGACTATGGAGCTGAAGTATCGATAATCGACTCCGCCTTTGCTCGTAAGGTCGGATGTCGTATAGACGATACCCAGAGACAAGAATGCGTCGGGATCGGCGAAAACTCTTATATGACCGAAGGAAGAACGCGTGTGAAAATTACTTTGTCGGGATCTCTGGTCCACTTTTTCAGCGCTTGGGTTGGAAAGTTGGCTGGTCAAGACGCTTTACTAGGAATGGATTTCATGGTCCCAGCTGGTATTCGCCTATACCTGTCACATGGAGTGCTTACGCTCCCGGATGAGTTCCAGGTCCAGTTGGCTGGTCGAAGACCTCTGTATGGTTCGTATACCGATATGGTCCGGTGGGACCAAGACCTCACTATCCCAGTTGGTCGGTCTGCCGATACCCCGGTTGAGAAAGGTTTTCGTTCGAGGAAGTTGTGGTTGACCAGGGGCGATCGGTGGGTCTCGACCTTCGTAAAGAGTGCTGGTAGACGTGATTTTGTCCGTGTTACCAATATCGGTGACAAGCCGCTGACACTGGACAATAACACTATTGTCGGCATGTGGTTAGCAGAAGGGAAGGTACCAAGGAAGATGGGGTTCGTCTCGATTGGGTCGAGGCGGTATGTCGAGTGGCAAAACCTGGCGTACCAATCGACCACCGATCTTATCAGCGATGATGGGTCGGCGGAAGAGGATACCTCACCTTTAGTGGAAAGACCAAGTTATGTCACCCCAAAAAAGATGTTGGTCCGAAGAGAGGCGCCGCAGTCACCAGGAACGGTCGACTATCAAGTAGACGAGCCGAGGCTAGTCAACGTGGTGTCAGCACAAGACCAGGCGACAGCGGAGCAAGAAACGGAAGAAGGGGAACATGAAGTTGCTAGGTCGGACCATGACGGTATTCCTAATCAGACCGATATCAGTGAAGGACAGCCCGTCGATCAAGACCAGGGGCGTTCAGCCGGTCCAGATGGTCTAGGTGATATCACCCCAGAAGATGAACAAGTCTGTACACATGAAGGCGGGGAACAGTACATTCAGGAGCTGGAAAGCCAAATGGCAGTCCTCTCTGAAGTGTCTGCCGACTCGCCCGAAGTTACAATGGATGATTTACAAGTGGGTGATCATGACCTTAACAGTCCAGACCAGATCTAGCAGTTGAAGAATATCATATGGAAGAAAAGACATCTGCTGATCGGAAAGGGCAATGCCTTACCACCTGCAGCCCGTGGTGCGATTTGCGATATTGACGTTGGAGATGCCAAGCCTATTGCTCAGCGATGTCGACGCGTGGCGCCGCAGTACCGGGAAAAGCTTTCTGATCTTATTAAAGCACTGTTGGCTACCAAGATTATTAGACCGTCGACCTCGCCATGGGCCTCGCCGATCGTAATTGTTATCAAGAAGAACGGCGTCGACATTAGGTTGTACATCGACTATCGGCTGGTAAATCGGTTGACTAAACTTATGGTGTACCCGATGCCGCTGATTAATGATTTGTTGGAAGACCTGGACAAGACCTTGTGGTATTGTTCGCTGGACATGGCAAGTGGATTTTGGGTGGTCTCGATGACTGATCGAGCCCGTGAGATTTCCGCATTTGTGACACCGTTTGGTCTTTTCGAGTGGAGCCTTATGCCGTTCGGTATGAAGAACGCACCCCAGATCTATCAAAGGTTGATAGGCAACGCACTGTACGGACACTTCAAAATCAAGACCGATCGGGACCCTGCCGAAAGTTATGATGTGTTTACAGAGGGTGAACCCGATCGGGAAAGAAGACCGTCAATTCTAGGGAGGCGGTCGTACATCGACGACATTCTGATACCTGCCTCGTCATGGAACGATCTGTGCGAGAAGGTTGAACGATTGTTGGAGTCATGCGACCGCTGGAACCTATCTAGAGCGCCATAAAAAGTTTTTGGGGTATGTCCAAGGTCGCCTATTTAGGTCATATGGTCTCGAACAATGGTCTAGAGGCTAATCCTAATGACCTGGATTCGTTAAGCAACCTCCCGTTCCCCAAGTCTCTGAAGGCAATGCAGTCCTTCCTAGGACGTTTAAACTACTACAGCCGCTTCACCGAAGATTTTCTATCTACGCGGCTGTGTTGTATGATCTCCGGGAAGTGGACTATCATATGTTGCGCGAAGAAGACCGGGCAACACATGGGGGCGCCGACTCTGGTCTTGCTGCAGATTGTCCGCAAGTGGAGGCCGAAGACCATATGAAGCGTGCAAAGTTTGCTTTTGGTATGTTGAAGGCTAAGATGGTGACGGCACCGATTTTGAAGCATTTCGATCCCGAAAAGGTCCCGACCATTATTGTATATGCTAGTCAGTGGGACATTTCGGCCACTCTAGTACAAGATCATGATGGTGTGTACCATCTGGTCACGTTCACGAGCAGAACGCTGAAGCCAAATGAAGTGAACTATGGAATTGTCGAGAAAGAAGTTCTGGCGTTGCTACGAATTCTGGATGTGTGTTACAACCTGCTGGTCGGCCGACCTATAAAGGCCCTGTCAAGTCGGTCTACTTTGGCCTGGCTATTATCAGCCAATGGGATGGACGGACGTCTAGGCAGATGGTCGGAGGTCTTGTCGCAGTGGACCCTCGAGGTCGTTAAGTGCTCCAGGGGCGAGGAAGAGATATTGGGCACATTAGCTGCCAGTATCACCCCTCGGTCTGAAGTGGACGAGGCATTGATATCGATTACCCCGAGGAAGCAACCTCGGCAGTCAGTTTCGAGACCGCCACCGACCGTCGACCATGATGAAGAGCTCTTGGTCCTAAGTTTTGACGGATCAGCAAGCGTGAAGAAGAAGGTAGGCGCCTATAGTCCATATTGTGGAAGTTGCCACAATGGTCTATAGTTGCAGCCGCTGCAGATTTCACGACGGATATTACTGTTAACGAGGCGGAGTACCGAGGTCTACTTCTATGTCTGGACCTGCTGTCGTCGCAAGAGAAGGGGCGAGTCATCATATGTGGTGACTCCAACCTAGTGATCAGGCAGATCACCCGAGAGATCAAATGCAAGGCTCCACGGCTGAGGTCGTTAAATGATCGGGTAATGAAGGCATTGAAAGACCATCCCAACCACGAGCTGTTGCACGTGAAACGGGACTGGAACAGAAGCGCCGACTACCTCGCAACCAAGGCCATGCGAGACCAGACAGGGGCTACGATCACCGAGGAGGCCGTTCTTGATGAATTGATGAATATAAACAGGATCCCCGAGGTGATCGGACCCAAGAACGCTCCGGACCAGGTGCATGTGATGGTCGCGACTAGACCGAAAGCTCGGAAGTCCCACCAACCGTTCCCAAAGGAACGGTTGAGTGAATTTGTTGTGAAACGACTAAGGGCAGAACGGATCCTCAAGGCGCAGGACGAAGAAGAATGGATTGTGAATTTGAAGACCTACCTGCGCGGTAAATTGTCTAAGTTGACGAATGGTCAAGCGAAAGAATGTGCCAAGATCGCAGACAGTTACGAAGTGGATGAGGATGGCTTACTATATTACTGCCGCGATGCCGACCAAGACAGTGCAGACCGGGACCGATTGGCGAAATTGGTGATACCTGAGTTGCTGCAGCCGGATGTCCTCCATCACTACCATGTGAGTCTAGAAGGGGGACATCAGAGCATAGGCAGAACGTATCACAAGATCAGATCCCACTTTCACTGGAGAGGTCTTTTCCGAAGTGTACAGAAATATGTGGGTTGTTGTACGGATTGCGAGACCGGAAAGGGTAGACCGGTAATAAAGGGGCGATCGCCCGGAAATATCGAAGCTACCTACCCTTTCCAGGTCATAGCGATGGACCACATACCGTCGCTGCCTAAATCAACATATGGCAATACTGAGTTGTTGATCTGGGTAGACCTGTTCACCGGTCTAGTTATTGCGAAGGCAAGTGCGTCCCGGTCTGCCGAGCAGATCGCCAAAAGTTACGAAGAATGCGTGTTACGAAGGTTCGGCGCCAGCGAGGTCATCAGACACGACCGAGAACCCGGTTTCATGGCCGAGGTGTTCCGTTCGTTTAACAATATGCTGGGCCAGAAACAGAGCGCAACGATGGCATATCGTCCGCAAGCGAATGGATCGGCAGAACGTATGGTACAAACTATTACAAGAGCAATCAAGATGAACGTTGCCGATCCAGACCAGCGCGATTGGGACGAATACGCAGAAAGGCTGGTATTTGCAGTCAACTCGTCGACCGATCGGGTCCGAGATGAAACGCCTTTTTATCTTGCGTGTGGATGGGACCCCCGGTCCACTCTTGAAGCCGCGATACCTATTGGCTGAGCTCGGACCCGCGATCGTGATGCTCGACGTTGGCGCATGCAGGTCCAGAAACATTACCAGCATGCAAGAGAAATTGTCAACCAAAAGTTACGTCAAGCTACACAAGACCGGGCATACCGGAACAACGACCAGGTCCAACCCCACGGTATAGAACCAGGAGCGAGGGTATGGTTGTACCTAGACCGAGTGATGGAGGGCTATGCGAAGAAGCTGGCTCACATGTGGCACGGTCCCTTCCGTGTTGCCGAGCTGATTGGTGAACACGCTGCCCGTCTAGTAACAGCCGGCATGGACTACAACGTCTTCCCGATCGTACAAATGTGTCCAAGTTAAAACTGGTCCGAGAATTTCCTGATCGTCCCAAAATGCCCTGTCTAGTAGACGAGGCAGAACGGTTTGATTTCGATGAAGCATTACTGCCGGAGGACAGTTGGGAACGACCGCTGGAGAAGGACTAATTTGAAGTGGAAAAGGTCTTAGATGTCCGATCAAACAAGAAGTCCAGGTTCGGCTGGGCCCACCGGGGATATCTGGTCCGATGGGAGGACCATGGTGAAACAACTTGGATCGATGAGTCCGACCTGAACTGTGGAGCACTACTACGAGAATTTGAACGGGACCGAGTCAGTCGGAACCGTTTCGCAGTGATGCAGACCCATGAAGACCAAGACCAAGACATGCAGTAGTATCGGTCTTCCCGACCGACGTGAGAAGGTGGAATGTCTTGTGTCTTGTGTCCTGTGTATTGTGAATATGTGACGAATTGGAATAGTGGAGTGACGAACGTGGATTGTTTTTTCGCGATGTAAGTGGAACGGTTGGTGATAACGTGTCTAGTGCAACTCTGGAGAAAGTGGTGGAATTAGCTCAAGTGATTTGATGACCGAACATGTGAAAAAGAACGATGATATATATTAAGTGTTATCTGGTCGACTACTTACGACCTCACTCGCCATCACCCCACAGACAGCCGACGGTCAACGACGGATGCTTTTCAACTTGGTCCTGGTACTGGTTACGCCAAAGTTCTTGTTGGTCTAGTTGGACCAAAACATCCTTGAGGTCCAAGACCGGTGTAATGCACCCAAGACCGGGGTACCATGTGCCACCGTCAGCCAGCAGCCGGGTCCTCTCGACGCGACGCCGCGGCATATGAAGTACAACTGGATATAAGAACACATCGACGTCGCCCTCGTGGGCCAGCATCCCGTCCAAAAGATATTGGCACAGGGACTGCCAGGCCTCACCCGCTCTGATCCGACGCCGCTTGCGCTTGTTCTGGATGGTCGCCAAGCCAGGGTCTTGCCGAACTCGTTCCGGGGGAAGCACCAGATAGTGGGATGCCTCCCAGATGGCTTGAGCGTGAGTCTTGTTAAAATATTTCACCCTAATCATGAAAGCATTGGCCCACGGAGTCGAGTGGAAGATGAACCCCAGCTTGGGATGCTCGAAAACCTTCCACGGCTCGTCAGCGTACAAGCAGGAGATCTGTTCCGACGTGATCAAGTCCGGCCGCCATTCCGACGTGGCAGGAACTTTCTTCGCCGGCGGGAAAAGCCAATGGTCTGGACGAGAGAAAGAGCGGTCCAGGAGATGCTTGGTCAGGGTGGACCGGCGTAAACATCCGATCTGCCCTGTCGACCACGGCAAAGTATCCTCACGCGTTCGTGGCGGAAGGGAAGAACTGTCGATTGCCACGTTGGCCAACAAAGCATCTTTGTGGAGCTTGGACGTCCCAGGCAAGACCGTAGGTGTTGACTTTGTCGACGCATGAGGTGGTGGAACGCCACCATGCGGGCCGGTCTTCTTGGTCTGCTCCGAAGTCGATGCAACTTGAACAAAACTTTCATGTGGACTTGTTCGCGACTTGGTTGGGATGGGGAAAGCAAACTCCGAATCACCGGAGTCTTCATCGGAGTCATCCCAGGACGAGACCTCTGAATACTTGGCACGGTCAGCACCGGCGGTCGAGGGCGCTTGATTTTTGGAGATGTTACTCTCGTCATCCTCGTCCAAGCTTGGGATCACGAGGGGCGCCTGTATCTTGGCTCTCTTAAGAGGCACCGCACGCTTCCCTTCGAGTTCAGGGTCGAGCGCTGTGCCCCGCGCCCTCGAGGGACGCAGCGCGTCCGCGCGCTTCTTAGACTTTTGACGAATTTTGGGCTGGGGAATTGCGGCCAATGAACGGCCTTGGTCTTGGTCTCGGTGTAGGTCCACCAAGGCGGCCGACTCAGACCGGTCTACGCTGGAGGCAGCAACCGGATGCCGACGAGGACGCAACAGGTCAACCAAGCGCTGGTGACATTCTTTTAATACCGCCCGACGACCGTTTGCTGCCTGCGTCCAATCGTTCGACTTGCGTTCACAATACTGGACCTCCTCGGTCTGGTCTTGAATCGAAATTCGGAGCTCAGTGAGAAGCCTCTCGAGGTCGTCGCTTTGAATGCTCAACGTGGTCTGGTCAAGCAGGTCTTCTGCTTGCTGCTGTTGGACCAGCACAAGCTGCTCCCGAAGATGAAGCTGATGAGCCTCCAAGCGGGTCAACCTATTGCGCGCGTTTATTAGTCCGGTCAAAATCTGACGCAGCTGGAGGTCATGCGTGTTCGACTGCCGATCGGCGGCAAGCAGGGCATTGATCGCCTTGCTGATGCCAGGAGGTATACAAGCTGGAGGTATACGGGCTGAAGACAAACGAAGGTTAGAACAGGTCCAAGGTGAAGAACGGACATGCATGCTTACGTTGTGTCGCCTGTTGAGCAATCTGCTCCTGGAGACGTGCGATCTCTTCAAGTGCGTCTTGCAACTGCGCGTCGGTCCCGGTCTGATGCCCTGCCGATGTCTGAGGTGCAGTAGAACGATGGGGGCTGCCAGACCGGACCGACCGGACAGGCGAAGTGACATGCGATTACGTGGTATGCGAGTTGCCTACAAGAACGGTCGTTAAGGAAATACAAGAAGGTCAAGTCCAGCAGTGCAAGTACCTGAACGGATGAAGAAGATGGTTGCTCCATGTCGGAAAAAACTGAATGACCAAGGTTCAACTGAATTTGATGGACGAGGTCAGACCGTTGTCGTTGTGCGACACGGTCTGACTCAGGGGCGGCTGTGGAGAAGCGTGCCCAAAATTTGGCACACTTCTGGTCAAGTTTTGTCAAGTCATTTGGTCTAATTGCGGATTGGTTTAAACACGGGGGGATTTTCAGACTATCAGACTTAAGAAGTGTCAAGAACGCAAGTTTTGGTGAGTCACCCGACTTTGGGTATTTTACATATTTTTGTGGGGGGTACATTTAGGGACTATAGGGTAGTATTATTTTAGTTGTGGTTTTTCCAAGTAAGAGTCTTTTGGTTGTGGATTTTCCGGATAGAGGGCTTTTGGTTGTGGTTTTACCTTTTAGGACAGAGGTTATACCTTCAAGTAAGGAAATCATTTAGCTTTCGGATAATTGGCTGAAACCTCTTCTGTTATTGGTTCACACCACAGCTAGGGGTCGCCGTTCTTCCCTTTTCGTACACTAGTCGCCTCCGCCCACCGCGGAGTGTTTGGGGGCAGAGGGTCGAATTATCCCCTCTCGTCCATTATACCCGGTCTGGACGGGCCGCACGCGCACTTCGGCCCACCGAAAGTCCCTCGACGGGAGTACGATTTGGCGATCTCAACACCTCAACTCAAGTACGTTTGGAACGTGATATTCACTGGATTGGTCTTGGCGTGGAGATATCGTTTGTGGAGTTTCACGAGCATATTGGGTCTTTACGCGGACATATTGGCTTGTTTTAATATTGATTGAAAACTAAACCGGTTTTGGTCTTATTTCGTATTGGTCAGGGGCTAGACCGGAACGGTCGGTCTACCCTCTATTAGCTCGTATTGGTCAGGTCTTGATCGTTTGGACGATCGACCTATTGGAAGTTATCTCTTGGAAGTGTTTTTGGTCTGTTTGTGTCTGGGGTGAAGAGTTCCGCCCCAGAGATACCTACCCAGATCGGTCTTCTATATTCAAGACCGGTTTGATCCAATCTGCGATCCCGATCCACCGAGTGTGTAACTAGCCCATTACATCGGGTACAAAAGGTGAGATGGACACTAAACAATCGGACCAAGTGGGTTCTGATGACGACCGGCCGTCTGCTTGCAGCGGACGATCGGACCAGATCTCGAGTGGTGGTCCACGGAGTACCCCCTCCGAAAGTTGGAAGTCTAGGCGCAATGGTGGTAGTCAGGTTATCGATGCTAATGTTTTCTATTTCGAACTTGAATCCACCACACGACTTCTTTCTCGTGCTGATAATGCTTCTGGACCTGCATAAGCCAACGACGGGCATCGCGATCGCGTGTCCGAGTGCAGCCGATCGGTATCGCCGCCTCAAGTGTCAATCGAGGGTCCCATCCATACGCCAGATAAAAAGGCGTTTCTCCTCGGACCCGATTGGTTGAAGAGTTGAGTGCGAATACCAGTCTTTCTGGATACTCATCCCAGTCACGTTGGTCCGGATCGGCCACATACATTTTAATCGCCCTTGTTATTGTCTGCACCATGCGTTCAGCCGATCCGTTCGCTTGCGGACGATATGCCATCGTCGCGATCTGCTTCTGGACTAGCATGTTATTGAAAGATCGGAACACCTCGGCCATAAAACCGGGTTACCGATCGTGTCTGATAACCTCTCTGGCACCGAACCTTCTGCATACGCATTCTTCATAACTCTGGGCGATCTGATCCGCAGATCGGGATGCACTATCCTTTGCAATCACCAGACCAGTGAACAGGTCGATCCAGATCATCAGTTCAGTGTTGCCGCGCGTCGATCTGGGCAGAGACGGTATGTGATTCATTGCTATCACCTGGAAAGGGTAAGTAGCCTCGATATTCCCGGGCGATCGACCCTTGATTATCGGTCTGCCCTTTCCGGTCTCGCAATCAGTGCAACAGCCCACATATTTCTGCACGCTCCGAAAAGTCCTCTACAGTGAAAGTTGGCCCTGATCTTGTGATATGTCCTGCCTACGCCCTGATGTCCCCCTTCTAGACCCACATGATAGTGATGAAGGACATCCGGCTGCAGCAACTCAGGGATCACCAGTTTCGCCAGTCGATCTCGATCGGCACTGTCTTGGGAAACATCGCGACAGTAATATAGCAGTCCATTGTCATCCACCTCGTAGCTGTCCGCGATTTGGCACACTCTTTCGCTTGATCATTCGTCAACTTGGCCAATTCACCGCGCGGGTATGCTTTCAGGTTGACGATCCACCCTTATTCGTCCTGCGCCTTGAGGATCCGTTCCGCCCTTAGCTGTTGCACAACGCGCTCACTCAGCCGTTTATTTGGGAACGATCGGCGAGACTTCTGAGTTCGCGATCTAGTCGCCGCCATCACATGTACCTGATCGGGGCTGTCCTTGGGCTTGATCAACTCCGGGAGCCTGTTTATGTCCATAAGTTCATTTAGAACGGCCTCCTCGGTGACCGTCGCCCCGATCTGGTCTCGCATGGCTTGGGTCGCGAGGTGATCGGCGCTTCTGTTCCAATCCCGTTTCACGTGCAATAGCTCGTGAAACGGGATAGGCTTTCAGTGCCTTCATCACCCGATCATTCAGAAACTTCAGCCGTGGCGCCTTACAGTCGATCTCCCCGGTGATCTGCCTTATCACTAGGTTGGAGTCACCACATATGATGATCCGCCCTTTCTTCTGTGATGACAGCAGATCAAGACATAGAAGGATCCCCCGATATTCCGCCTCGTTGACCGTTATTTCAGGTGTGAAATCAGCGGCGGCTTCTACTATAGACCATTGTGGTAACTTCCACAGTATGGCACTATACGAGCCGACCTTCTTCTTCACGCTAGCCGATCCGTCGAAACTCAAGACCAGGAGTTCCTCATCCCGATCGACGTTCGGTGGCGGCAGCGAGATTGACTGTCGAGGTTGCTTCGTTGGGGCAATCGCCATCAGAGCTTCATCCACTTGAGACCGAGGGGTGATACTGGCAGCCAATGTGCCCAATATCTCCTCCTATCCCTTGGTGCACTTGACGACCTCGAGGGACGACTGTTACAAGATCGCTTACCATCTGCCGAGCCGAACGTCCATCCCATTGGCTGATACCAGCCAGGCCAATGTCGACTTTCTCGAAAGAACCTTTACAGGTCGGCCGACCAGCAGGTTATAGCACACATCCAAAATCCGTAGTAAAGTCAGAACTCCCTTTTCGACGATCCCATAGTTGACTTCGTTCGGCTTCAACGTACGGCTCGTAAAAGTGATTGGGTGGTACACTCCATCATGGCCTTGCTCTAGAGTGGCAGAAATGGCCCACTTACTAGCGTACACAATGACGATCGGCATTTTTTTCGGATCGAAGTGTCTGAGAATCGGTGCCGTCGCCATCTTGGCCTTCAGCGTACCGAAAGCAACCTGTGCACGCTTCATGTAATCCTCTGCCTCCACCTGCGGAAAATCTGCGGGCAGATCAGAGTCGCAGCCCTACCGTAAAGTTGCCCGATCTCATTCGCGCAACATGTGGTAGTCGACTTCCCGGGTCTCGTACAGCACGGCCGCGTAAATCGCTAAGTCTTCAATGAAGCGGCTGTAGTAATTTAAGCTACCTAAGAAGGACTGCATTGCCTTCAGTGATCTGGGAAACGGGAGGTTGCTCAGTGACTCCAGATCCTTGGGATTGGCCTCCAGCCCACTGATTGACACCATATGACCCAAATAGATGACCTTGGACATGCCTCAAAAACTCTTCACAGCACTGATCGACAGGTTCCAGCGATCACATGTCTCCAACAACCGTTCGACCTTCTCGCACAGATCGCTCCATGACGAAGCAGGGATCAGAATGTCTTCGATATACGATCGCCTCCCCAGAACGGACGGTCTACTTTCCCGATCGGGTTCACCCTCTGTAAATACATTATGGTTTTCGGTGGGGTCCCCATCGGTACTGATTTTGAAGTGTCCATACAATGTGTTGTCGATCAGCCTCTGGTAGATTTGGGGCGCGTTCTTCAAACCGAACGGCATACGGTTCCACTCGAACAGACCGAACGGCGTAACAAATGCGGAGATCTCGCGAGCCCTATCGGTCATCGCAACCACCCAAAATCCACTTGCCATATCCAGTGAGCAATACCATAGGGTCTTGTCAAGATCTTCCAGCAGATCGCTGATCAACGGCATCGGGTACACCATAAGCTTGGTCAACCGATTTACCAATCGATAATCGATACACAACCTGATTTAGACACCGTTCTTCTTGATCACAATCACGATCGGTTAGGCCCACGGCGAGGTCGACGGCTTGATGATCTTGGTAGCCAACAGTCCTTTAATAATATCGGACAATTTTTCGCGGTACTGTGGCGCCCCACGTCGGCATCGCTGGGCGATCGGCTTGTCATCACCCACGTCGATGTCACAGATCACTCCGCGAGCATCAGGGGGTAAGGCGTTGCCTTTCCCGATCAGCAGATGTTTATTCTCCCATATGATCTTCTTTAACTGATCGATCTGATCGGGACTGTTGACATCCCGATCACCCACTTGCAGATCGTCCAAGGTGACTTCGGGAGGATCAGCAGACACTTCAGGGAGGACTGCCATCTGGCTCGCCAGATCCTGAATATATTGATCCCCGCCCTCATGGATACAAACTTGATCGTCTTCCGGGGCAATATCTCCCAAACCGTCCTGATTCGTTGCACACTGCTGTTCCCAATCGGAGGGCTGCTCTTCAACGAAATCGATCTGCTTAGGAGCGCCATCGTGGTCCTCCCCAGCAATGCCATTCTCCCCTTTTTCTATTCCCGGTCCTGCTGTCGCCTGTTCTTGTGACGCCACCACGTTGACGAACCTTGGCTCATCTACTTGATGGTCCACCGTGTCCGGCGACTGCGGTGACTTTTTTCGAACTAACATCTTCTTTGGGGTCACATAGCTGGGTTGTTCCACCATAGGTGAGGTATCTTCTTCCACCGATCCATCATCGCTGATCAGATCGGTGGTCACTTGGTATGCCAAGTTCTGCCACTCAACATACCGTCTCGATCCGATAGAGACGAACCCCATCTTTCTTGGCACTTTCCCTTCCGCCAGCCACATGCCAACAATAGTATTGTTGTCGAGCGTAAACGGCTTGTCACCGATATTAGTGACTCGAACAAAATCATATCGGCCGGCGCTCTTCACAAAGGTCGACACCCACCGATCGCCCCTGGTCACCCATAACTTCCTTGATCGAAAACCTTTGTCGACCGGGGTATCAGCGGATTGGCCGACTGGAATGGTAACATCTTGGTCCCACCTGAACAGATCGGTGTGCGATCCGTATAGGGGCCACCGACCAGCTAACTGGATCTGGACCTCATCCGGTAGTGTAAGCAATCCATGAGACAGATCAAGGCGAATACCTGCCGGCACCATGAAATCCATGCTAATAGGGATCCTGACCGGCCAGCTTGCCAACCCAAGCGCTGAAGAAGTAGACCAACGAACCCAATAGGGTGATCTTCACGCGCGTCCTTCCTTCGGTCATCTAAGAGTTTTCACCGATTCCGACGCATTCTTGTCTCTGGGTGTCATCTATACGACATCCGACCTTACGAGCAAAGGCGGAGTCGATAATTGACTTCGGCTCCAGAGTCGAACAACATCGTTGCCTTCTGGTTGTTTATCTTACCACAGGCTTTTGCCTGCTTTAACCATTTGTCGGGCGCATGATACTTCCAGAATCCGCGAGATTCCCCAGGAAGCAGATCCAGCTGCATGACCACCTTCGATCGGGAATATTCATCGGTCGTGAAATTGTAGACCGGATGATCCCGATCGACGCAATTGAGAATGGAACATGTATTGTCGGTTTTATTCTCCTTGCCGACATATGCATAGATGCCAAACGTAGATCGCTCGGCTCGATCCAGATTCCAACCTGGCGAGCGTTCTAGCTTAACATCTTCTCGACGTCAGGTGGAAGCATCCCCGCGTGCTTACCCGGCACATACCACTTGCGGATCAGATTGAAGAACTCTTCGATCTTGCACTGGCCAGCCTTGTGGATCTCTCCACATGACTTGCACACGAAGAGGCAGTGATCGGTGGGGTGACCGCGTCTTTCGCACTTCTTGCATATCAGCTTCTTCCAGCAGTCCCCACCATCATGCTTGCTTGACCCGCAGTGAGAACACTTCTTGCGAGGTCGGTCCGGATCGGACTTGTTTCCACTCCTGCCCTTCCGATCTGCCTGGTTATGCGTCGATCTGGTTGTTAGGGCAGGTTCCGTGATGAAAACGTGGCGATATTAGTCCTCGTCCGACTCCCGACTGGACTGGCCGCTACTTTCCTCTTCCGATCCAGTGCTGTCTTCAGTCGCGATCGTCTTAACAGCACGGGCCTATCTGGTCAGGGGCCTCTTCACCGGATCGGTCTGGGTCTTCGATCTGTAGCTACCCGATCCAACGGTGACCTTCTCCCTCATGCTGCGTAAGTGCTGCAACGTCCGCAACGTCTGCTCCACTTCCCCCACATCTCTTAGGCGCAGCAGAGTGAGCTGATCTGCCAGATCTTGGTCATCAAGAGTACTGATATAGTGACCCACGTGCTCCCTAGCGGCACCGGTCGGCGGGTTGCCTTCCTTGATCACTATCCCGGCGCGAATTGCAGCCACATTCAGACGGTGCAAGTACTCAATCGGCGTCTCGTCGCCCCGCTTCTGCATATGATGGTATTGCGGGCGGTAGAGAATCCGGAGTTGCATTACTGCCCCTCAAATTCTGAACATAGCAGATCCCAGTCAGATCGGACATCCCGACTCAACTGTTGGATCCAGTTCGCAGTCGGTCCTTTCAGCAGATCCCTGTGGATCAAACACCGTTCCTTTTTTGGTGTCTGATCCTGCAAGAAAGCAGACTTGACCCGACCAAACCACGATCTGGCTTGCTCCTCGTCGGCGTCCTTGCCAGTGAAATCTTTGAGATCAGTGTTCGCAGACATGAGAATACGTGGGATCACAGTAGATCCGAAATCAAAGGCGGTCGTAGAGGCTAGGTTAGCCCCGCGCGTTCTGCCTGCCCCTGCACAGTCTGACCCATAGTGGGCATCCGGATCGCCGATCAACTCCATGTCGAAATTGCTGTTCTTGCTTGATCGGCGCGGTCGGGATGGCTGCGGCTTGCGTCTTCCTCTGCGAACTGGTTTGCCACCTCGGGTAGCCTTATCCGTTGATGCCACTGACTCCATATCAACATCCCGGAAAATATTAATATTTTTCCGGGCATATCGGTCCTGGCCATGCGGGCGCGGAGGCGATCGGCAACGGTCTCCCATGAAACGCTCCATCGTTGCCTCAAAAATGGATTGGACGTTAGCTTGGGTCTTGGGCAGCGTTTTGGCATCTTCCTTTGGAGGTACTGAAACCTGTGGGGGATCCTGGGGCTCCGACCGGCATGCAGACCCTTTCTGCCGCACGTCCTTTTTATGCTCCCATGGGGGTACGATCCGCCCCCATGGTCATCCGCTCAACACCGACCTCCAACTCCGATGAGCTATTAGAGGCAGGTAGAGACTGATACAGTGACTTATCATCGGATCACACATAATCGTATGCTGCCGTGGCCTCAGCGGCCTTCAATGCCACGGTGGGAGTTGGGCGTCAAACCGCCCCCACCAACGGCACCAAATGATCATGGAGGGTCGACATCGACATCTCCGGCTTCCAAGTGTCCAGATCAAACAATTTCTGTACGTTGGCGAGGTTTTTCACTTTTATGCCGACTTCAGCCAACATCGCCAGCAGGTTCTTGACCAATAGCAACGGCCGATCGCTTTGGATCGGCTCAGTGGTGGGTCCGAGAAGGCGATCGGGGATCCGAGGTTCTAAGATCCGCATGACCTGGTCTTCACGAATAAATCGCTTTAACTCGTGGATGTAATACATCCTGGTCAGGTCTTCTTCCTTGATAACCCTATCCCCGACCTGCGACTTTTCTTCCAAGTCATCTTCATCGGTTGGCATTCCCTGCCTTTGCTTGGGGACCTTGGGAAAGTAGATCGGATCGTTCCGATCAGCCTCCAAGTCGTTTTCATATTTTACTTTTTCATCAAAACATTCATTCAAATGCATAGTATCAGCACAAAAGTCCTGATCCTTTTCGGAAATATAGCAAGACTTGCTATAGTCCCGATCGGCTCCGGTGGGAGCTTTATGGGGAGGAAAAACTTATTAATCCCGATCTGGTCCTCCACCCGGCCAGATCGGATATCGCCATCCTTATCGACAACGAGAACATAAGGCGATAGCCGTTCCTTATGTCCTCTCCATAACGATTCCACATTTACTTCGTTATAATCGATTCTTCGCGAGATATCATCTCGGTGATATCCACGATCACCAAGTGATCCGGGCACGCGCACGATTGTGGTGGAGTCAAGTTCAAAAACGAACACCGTAGTGTCTAGAACCTGACCACCATCGTGCCCAGCCTTCCAACTGACGGGGGGGTTACCCCGCGAACCTTCGCCTGCAATCCGATCTTATCGTCCGCTGCTAGAAGACGACCGATCATAAGCATAAGACGCCTGGTCCGATTCTTTCGTCATCTCACATTGTGTACCCGATGGAATGGGCTGGTTACACACTCGGTGGATCGTCGCTGGGAATTGATGTGGGTCTAAAAACGTGAGACCGTGCTGGGTGGTGTACCCTGGGCGGATCTCTTCACCCTGGGTACGGGCAGACCAATTAAACTCCGAGTAAGTATACTCCAAAGGGCAGATCGCTCAACCGATCGTAGAGCCCAACCAATACGAGAATAAAAGTCCAATACTCCAATATAGAGATCCAACGAGAACGTGACAAACTCCACGAACGATATCTCCACTTAACAATCCGAAAACTTGATTACACGTTCCAAACGTGTGTGACTTGGGCTTGAGAAGACGACCAAGGCGTAGTCCCGTTGAAGGACTTCCGGCGGGCCAAGTGCGTCTGTAACGCGTCCCGGCCGGGTATAATGAGCTAGAGGGGATTACTCGACCCTATGCTCCCAAACACTCTGCGGCGTGCAGAGTCGACTGATGTAAAGTGCGAAGATGCTAACGACTTCTTGTTGAGTGTTAAAGGCCAAAAAATAACGACGTAAAACCAAAATTATCTCCCTACGGTCCCCAATATGTACAAACATGAAAATATGAGTACACGCAATATCATGTGACCTACCAAAATCCGTGTTCTTGACACCCCTCGCACACGATAGGCTTAAAAGCCTCCTTGATTTCCACCAATCCGATCGCCGATAAGCCGATCGGTGTGCTGCTGACACCAAGCGACCAAAATTCTTGAGTCCGCTTCACCACACTTCGGGAGGGCACTGGATTTTGGTTCCCTTGGCTCTTCAAGTACATTAGGAGGTACAAGTGGCAGTGGATTTGGAGCAAATAATACCCCTAGCTCTTTCGGAGCCACTCCTGTGCCGTCTGCACCAGGTACTACTTCTCTGTTTGGATCTACTAGTGCCGCAGCAGGACCATGGGGTGGCGTCCATACCTATGTTACAGACAGGTCATCCTCCGACGTTTGAAGGGTCTAGTCAGGAGCAATAAACTAATTCTGACACATCTGACATTGATGCAGAGACAGTTCGGAACAGCTTATCCATGAAAGATCCAAAACGTGGATATCAGTCTAAATTAAGTAACATCTGTGAATAATAGGACCGTGCAACTGCCAAATTCGATACACGATGGCAAAAGGTGCATGGAGGATGTTTAGACATCTTACGAGTCAGTCTAGCGCTGATAAATAGTAGTCTTAATACGTATAGTGCGAGTGGTACGTTTTCAGTCATGACCTCCACTACATGGAGACAAGGAGCCTGTAGCGTTTCTCTGCTGTTGAAGGGGAGACCGCATTACCCCTCTCCCCTCCTTATCTAATCAATACGGGATCCGAGCGAGACGACAAACGGGAAGTGAATTTAATTGATTTATACACGTATTCCGTAACATAAAGGTGGAACACTCCAAGTTAATCGACCGCGGTTACATGCAGAGTTTTACTGATGGATGCCTGTACTTTAAAAGCATTGATGGAGATACCGTGGTTGTTGGGGTCTATGTGGTCGATTTTCTCGTTACTGCAACCAAGGAGGAGTGTGTGAAGAATTTTTTCGTTGATTTAAAGGATTTGGAGATTAAAATCTCGGTTGTGTATCAAAATTTTTGGGTATGCGCGTGAGTTTTACTAAAGAGGACGGATATCTGCTAGACCAAGAAGTAATGATTATGGATTTTCTAAAAAAAATCTACGGCATGGAAAATTCGAACGCTGTGAAGACACCAATTGGGGATGAATATGAAAACGAAGCTTTGAAGCGCCAAGAATTGCTAAAAATGGTCCTAACGACGGTGAACCGTCGGTGAAGCAATTCCAATATTTGATTGGAAGTTTATTGTGGCTTGCGCGCTGAAGTAGGCCAGACATTTCCTACGCAGTGTATAAGGCCACGAGCTGGGCGCATGCGCCTACGAAATTCGACTGGATTACCGCTAAGAGAATCCTGAGATTTCTAATGGGAACATGTGGATTAAAATTACGAATGGAAGTGAATCCTGAATGGAAGACTGTGGTGGAGTCCAGTTCAAAATCGAACACCGAAATGTCCGGAGCTGAACCACCATCGCGCCCAGCCGACCAACTAACGGAGGGGGTACTCCGCGAACCTTCGCCTGGGTGCCGATCGGGTGACCGATCGGCAGTGCAGGACTCCCAGTCCGATTCATCTTGCGTCTCACCTTGTGTACCCATTGGTTTGGGTGGCTATGCACTCCGTGGACCGTTGCTTGGTGGAGACTTTAGAGAAGATCGATATGGATGAACCATTTCTGGGGTACGGATCCAAAATTCCAACGAAAAGATAATCCAATATGGTCGATCGGCAAACGAAGCGGAAATTTTCACTCCGAATGCAATTAAATCTGGCACTTTACTGCTAAGTAGTGAGTAATACAGCCAATAATAGTTTCTGGCACTTGATTGCGACAATTCAATGAGTAATCCAGCCAATTCCTGGGACTTGATCGCGGATCGCGATGAGTAACCCATCCAAATAAACACGTCTCCTTAACGTGGCCGAGCTTGAGGGGGTGAGTGAACGTAGTGGGCGCCTCCCGTCGTGGTACTTCCGGTGGAGATCTATCCTGACCGGGCTTAATGAGCAAGAGGGGACCCTGTTAGCCCTCTGCACCCAATGACTCCGATCGGAGCGGCGACTTTAGCAACCCAATGTAATACGAACACTATATTTAATAAACCAATTAAGATCCAATATGTAAACTATATGTATACCGTTGGCCTTACCTCAAATCTGCGTACAAAAGACTCCAAGCACAAGTTGGCCCAAAACACTCCATCCTTTTAGTCAACTCGTCGATCCGTCTTAACAACTGGTACACGGGTACATGCTAGTCAAACTTTTTCAATAACACTTCACCACATACGCGTACATAACTCGAAAAATGACCCACAAAGACAATCAGATATCTATTCCTACGCCTGTCTCGAGGAGTTATGGGACCCTTCAGGTCGCTGCAAATCACTCCTCCAATTATTTAAATCGGCAAATTTACACCGGAATCTTCCTTTGGTTGAGCCTTTCGTGTGGCTTTGCCCTCATAACAGGTCAGGCAATTCGGCCTACTGGTGTCCGTGAGGACTATGCCTGACCTGGGGTCCCTGGCTGTCTTTCGACGGTATCGTAGGCCAGGTGACCCAAGCGCATATGAAGTAAGCTTCCAGTGGACGCCAGCAGCTACTTTTTCCAACACACTACTTATCACCATGCTCGCGAAACCATTTAGTTAGAACTCTTTTTTATCCACCGTCAAATTTGCACAAACACAGATCCATATGTCTTGACATAGAACAATCCTGTGCCTCTCAAAATCACTTGCACTTGGTAAACATCGTCGGCGATGGTGCACCCCATCTCGCGCAGTTTACCAAGCGAAATCAGGTTTTTTGACAATTTGGCGCGAAGTATACTTCGGTCAAGCCAATGAACGTTGGAGACTCATCATACGTCCGAGACGTGATTTTCCCGACGCTTGTTGTAGCCGGTGCGTACACGCACTGTGCGGCTAGCGCGCAGAGGAAGACTTTCCTTAAGCGGCGTTGTGCCGCTACTTATCCGATACGCCCTTGTAAAAGGGCTTAGTAGGAGAGTTCTCTCCTCTCGGGGCCAAGATTTCCCTTGGTTTACTTGTTAGACTTAACTAACGCCTTAAGACAAGGCTTTCCTTAGAAAGGGAGTAACTAAAGGAGGTTTTCCTTTGGCTACAAACACTCACAGCACGCGCGACCGGTCGAGGTTGTGTGTCTATGTGGATTGGCGTGTTTTGTAAACTGAATATATATTTAATATGTAATTAGCCTAAATTAATTTAAACTAATGTAAACTATATGTAATACTAAGTAGAACTTACTAAATTCGTACCTAGCCAAAATGTAATGTACACCACCTGTGTACTAACACGTGGCTGGCTGCCACGCCTTCACCAAGGGCTCCTGTCCTAATTGGTTTAAATAACCAGTAGGTCCAAACCTTTCGGACCGGTCAATACTGACCCCAGCCGTAGTGTACTTACGTACACAACATAACTAAATGTAACCAGAATGTAACCCTGTTATATCCTCCCCCAACAAGACTATTGCTTACGCAATAAATCAATTTTAGTTGGAGAATTTCAACTGACAGAATTTCTGGCTAAACATGATCACCTTTAGTGGTGCTGAGGATTCGCCTCGGAAAGAGGATGGAAACTATTCCATAAATCGGAATCGGGTGCTATTGGGGATATCTCCCCAAAGTATGACCGCTCCGACATGGCCGAACGGCGATGTCGGCAGTCTAACTCGTTCCCCACACGTGGGGAAAACGCACTAACTCGTGCGCCACCTCTACCAACTGCGGATGATGCATCCGGGTCGCCGAAGGCGACCATCACCGATGATCCAGACACGTCCCAGGAATCCCGACGTGCCGTACCGGCACGGAAGGGCCTTTGTGACCCTCAAAAGAAGGCCAAAAACGAGGAGAAGAGAGGTTTACCCTCCCATATCACCGGTCCTGCGGCTGAATTGCCGCGTGAGCTCGCGCGCCGGAAACAACTCCGGGCAAGACTGCTAACACCAAAGCAGTTCACTGTGAAATCTTACCGAGCACGCCTCGGGAAACAGGCACGGGGTGCCGTCGTAGAGACCCTACACGAGGTTCCCTACGTCCTCCTGCAAGACGAGGATATCAAGGAGGTCGAGCGGGAATTCCGCGCCTGGGCGGAAGGGGAGAAGCAACTCCCTAGCTTCGAAGAGCTGTACAACAGCTATTCCGAACGCGACGTTCGGATAGAGAGGACGTTGCGCTTGGCGTATGCTCAGGCCAAATAGCTGGGGCAATTACCTGCCTCGGACTACACGCGCCCTGCTCTCGGTGTGGTGCCGGAGAGCAATGCAAACTCTGCATCTGCCTCCGGAAAACTCCCAGCTACTGGGAGTGAAGGGTCTTCTACCGACCCTTTGGTCGTTGACACGCAGCGGGATTCTCCCTCTCGAAAGCGTCAACGACTTCACTGCAACCCTGCCGCAGGTGAGTCTCTGACTCTGTCAATGTGGATGCCTTTCTACTTCACCAGGTACTGGTTCTCACCCCGATGATGGCGTCGTGCCATCAGGCGCTCCACATGGTAATGTGGAATACCATCCGTGTCGAGAACTGGCGGAGGAGGTCGCACTATTGCGACGTGAGTTCCACGAGCGCTGTGATCGACACAGCCGTCACATCCAGGATGTCCAGGAGTGACTCCGAGACGAGGGGAGTGAGAATGAACGCATCTAGAAGCGGCTTGCCTCTCTCTAATCCGCCGTTGCGGAGTTTCATGGTCGCATTTCGACCCTGTCGGCGCTATTACGACCTTTCGTGCCTTTCGGCTACCCGACTTCCCAACCTCCTTCAAGAGGGGACCCGCCTCCGGGCTCTGGTATGGTTTGAGCATACCCACATAGAAGGTTGGATGCGTACGCATCGCCTTCGGGATATCCAAGGTATATGCCGAGCCCTTTCGGTCTAGAACCTTGAAAGGCCCCACAAACCTGGGGCGCAATTTGTTCCATAACACGTTAGAAACTGCATGTGTAGGAACGTTTTTAGCGTTTAATAAAACACTTTCTCCTAATTTGTACGCCCTTTCGTTACGCCGACCCTTGCGGTCGGTCTGTTCCTTTTGCTTGTCTTGTCCTTCCGCCATGGCATCGCAAACGTGTCGTAAGACACTAAGGCGTGTCGATAAAAAAATTATCGATGTTCTTTCGCACAGATACAGGGATGACATCAGGAAATCCCCCCCCTTAAGCCCTGGACCACACACGCGTGGTGTCAACGGAACCCTCGGATTCACTATCCGTTCACGTAAAATGGGGTAAACCCCGTAGATGCATCGACCGAATTGTTTATAGCAAATTCGGCCATAGGAAGCATCTCACTCCAACGCTTCGGAGAAAACGGACATAAACTCCGGAGAATATCCACTACAACGCGGTTAACGCGTTCCGTTTGTCCGTAAGTCTGCGTATGATCTGCAGTGGACATTAGGAGCTTGGTGCCAAGCACCTTAAACAACGCGCCCCAAAACTGTCCCCTAAAACGGGGATCCCGATCCGATACTACGGAATCGGGTAGACCATGCTGTCGTAATACACGGTATAGGAACAATTTTGCTGTTACTTGTCCATCAATGGACTCTTTCACCGCCGCCAGGTGAGCCATCTCGCTCAAACGGTCTACAAAGACTAAAATGCCGGTGTTGCCGGCCTTATCCTTCCGAAAACCCAAGATAAAATCCATATTAATGGATTTCCAACACTCCGTAGGAACGGGTAAGTTCGCCAAAGGCGCCGCTAAATTGCGTAGGGTTTGACCCTCTGACACATTTCACAGGTGCGAATGTATTCACCGATCCACTTATACATCTTGGGCCACCAATACAAAGCGCTTAAAGCACTTTAGGTCTTATCCCGACCTAAATGACCCCCGGTAGGGGCGTCATGTGCCTCAAAGAGGACTCTATACTTCAGTTACTCATCATGAGGAACAACCACCCGAGGAGTGTCCTCCGCACTTGTGCTATAATATAGCAAACCGTCACATTACCTGTAACGGTGTAACCGAGCTTTAGCTCGACTTGACAGGGTAGGCTCAGACGAGCCAAGTCCCTTTCCACCCAACGCGCTGATAAGCGCCGTACATTGTGGGTCTTTCTCATACGCCTGGCGTATGATATCCACCACAGACGAGGTGATGAATGTCGCGTGAGAGAGCTCGTAATCGGGACGACACGACAACGCGTCTGCAAGCAAGTTCTGCTTGCCAGGTTTATACTTAACCTCAAAGTTGTACTCCTCAAAGAAGGAGAGCCAACGGGCCATCCGTTGCGAGAGATGAGGCGACTTTTTTGCTGTCCGTAAGGACGGGTGGTCAGTATAAACCACGAACGGCTTTGAGCCGAGTAGGTGAACCCTAAACTTGACAAGGGCATACTTCATAGCAAGTAGCTCATTATCATGAAC
This sequence comes from Peronosclerospora sorghi, assembly GCA_026184515.1. Lineage (NCBI taxonomy): Eukaryota > Oomycota > Peronosporomycetes > Peronosporales > Peronosporaceae > Peronosclerospora > Peronosclerospora sorghi. The sequence continues at coordinate 45,865,809 of CM047587.1, read as the reverse complement.
GGGATAATTCCGTTCTGCAGCTTTAAGCTGCCTCGACTCAAACGCAATCACGCTTTCCCGTCCCGCGTCGTCTGCTTGTAACAAAGCACATCCGATTGCGAAATTGGAGGCGTCGCAGACGACGCTAAAATGTTTCCCAGAGTCTGGGAGAGCAAGAACGGGGGATTTTAACAATCTCCCCTTAACCGCTTCAAAAGCGTTTTGGTGGTTGGTTTCCCAACACCAATCAACGTCCTTATTAAGAAGGTCAGTTAATGGCTTCGCCATTTCAGCGTAGTTCTCGCTTTACTTGTGGAGATAATTGGCTAATCCAATCCACTTCCGTAAATCTCTAAGATTTGCAGGCGAACGCCACTCCACAATGGCTTGCACCTTCGCGGGATTCGCCCGCACTCCATCCTTACCGATGAAGCATTCGAGGAAAGGAATTTCCTCAGCAACAAAATACATTTGGATGCGTTTGTAGATAGTTTATGCTCTCTCATACATTCGAGCACATCTCGAAGGTGTATTAGGTGCGTCTGAACATCAGAAGAGTCACCTTCCGCGCAACTATGAACGAATATATCGTCGAAGTACGTCTGTTATACTTTCTATGAGGGCGGGAGAGTTGAGTCACCAAGCGATTGAATGGCATAACAACCCACTCCCACAGCATACCACTAGGCGTGCTAACCGCTGTTAGCGGAATATCAGATGCTCGCATGAGCACCTGATAATACCCGTCCACCAGATCTAAGGCACAGTACACAGTACAGCCCGCCATATTGTTCTGGAGGACATCCTTCCTAGGAATCGGAGTCTTGATGGGTACAGTAGCTGTATTAAGCTTGTTGTACGCATGTACAATGCGCCACTCTCCGTTCGGTTTACGAACACAAAAAGTGGGAGATGAATGGGGAGACTTGCTCCCCCGTGCCATCCCTGCCTCTTCTTTCCCCTTGAAGAATGCGTCGATGACGTCGCATTCCTCCTTGGGGATATGCCACTGCCTAGTGACGCAGTATTTGGTTCCGGGAACCAAGTCAATTTCATGTCGGACTCCCCGATCCGGTGTTAACCCCATCGACGGGTTGTCACTAATGACATCTCCAAATTCCTTTAGTAAGGAATGGTAAGGGTCCTCAGGATCCGCGAGGATCTTGATGCCGCTTCGGGAATTCAATGCCTGTTTGGTTTGCACCAAAACTGACTCTTCCATCGTGGATGAGGAGTTCAACTTCTCTTCCGGACGTAATACGACAACCTCGTCGATTTCATCTGCTTTCAAAGCAGTTTCGAATTCGTTGAAGGACATCTCCTCCAACGACAACAGTTCGCCTACCCCAGGCAACGTTTAAGGCTTACGCCTTCCGTGACAACACCTGTCACGCTATTCAGCATCCAATAGGACTGCTGAATACTGGTCTCGGGACTCTTCCCGTGACCCAGATGGGGGGAGTCAATTGCCCAATCTATTGGAAGCGCATCGCGCCTATCCACAGAGGTCTCTACCTCTACCACCGGTGACTCGCCGGTCTCATCTACAACGGCGTAATAGGAATCATTTCCGACGTGCGAAAGAGACGAACTATGGGTCTCTCTGCTTGGAAGCGCCTCGCGCTTAACCACAGGGGTCTCTACCCCTACCACTGTAGTCGCAACGTTTTCGCTGAACACGGCGTGGTCGGAAGCACCGACCTGCAGAACAGACAAACTACGGGTCTCTTCTCTAGGAAGCGCCTCGCGCTTAACCTAAGAGGAATCCACCTCTACCACTGGCGACTCACCAGTCTCGCCTATATAGGCGTGGTGATTAACCGCGAATCCCCCTCGTCAAGGAACACTTCCTTGACCTCATTGAGACTGATCATCTCATACATCCCAATCTCTGGCATCTCACGCCAGAATCGCTTTTGCGATCGAGCAAAGGTGGGTTCATGACTCGCCAATGCTTCACCCGACCGCGGGTGCATTGATCCAATGGACTTAGACTTCCAGTCTATCCATGGATCATGGCGTTCCAGCCACTTCATGCCCAGAATGAGGTCATACCTCGAGTCCAAATCCAGGAGTAGGCAACGTTCTAAGCTGTCGAAGTCTGAAAACTTCAGCTTAAGGTCAATAGATACCTTGGGTACAGAAACCTGGACTCCCGTCGCTAGCCGGACCGCGACAACGTCACGAGAACGTGCCTCTAGGTCCTCGGCATACAGCCGACTCTTCTCAACAGAAGCTCTTCTGACATAATTGTCAGACGCTCCAGAGTCTATCAAGACTCTCCAAGTCTTATCAAAGCATTTCACGTCCGCAAGGACTACCAGCAACCCTGGCTGGTACACCGACTCGGTGCTAGAAAGCACCGTTTCTCTCGGGGCTTTGTGCTGTCGGCCCCTACCCTGGTGCTTAACAGCACTGAGGGATCCCCCAGTAGGGAGCCCCGCACATACTGGGAGCCGTCGTTTCGCGATGGCTTCGGCGAGGGCTTCTTACCCGCCCTCGGCCCCTTATAGCGAGTGTCTCGCTGGGGATTTTTCGGACATCTATTCCGCAGATGATCCTTACTTCCACACAGGAAGCATCTAATCGGGCCATGCCGCTGCAGCATTGCAAAGAGCTCCGACTCGAAGCTCTGCGAGGTAGAGTCAGAGTGACTCTTAGCGGAATTTTTCTCCTCCGCTTCGACCTGACTCAGGTCCTTGGGTTCGGGACCCACCTTAGAGGAACGAAAGCTCCTTTCGGCGTTGAACGTCATCTTAAACGCCTCCCCCAGGGATTGGGGACGGCATAGGAAGAGCTCCGAACATGCTGGCCCTTCTTTCAGGCCTCCCATGGACACGGGAATGGAAACATCGTCCGAGTACGCTTTCGCGTACATCCCTGCCAACAGGGTCTTAAGTTCTTGGATATATGTTTCCAAGTCCCTAGTGCCCTGACGGCACCTCAGAAACGCCAGCTGATTCTGGAAAACCAGATCAGGCATGGCATACATGTCCATAAGCTTTTGCTTAAGGACTTCCCAGGTTGGGAACACGTCCGTGACCGAATCCGAACACGTAAACGCCCATGCACGGGCTTTACCCGTAAGATGGGTCAGTGCAAGTCCCACTTGCAAGTGATCCGCGATCACATTCGCTGTGGCGAAGGCCGTTTTGACCTCTCGAAGCCACACATAAAGGTTATCACCTTTTTCGCCGGTGAATTCCTTTATCTTAAAGGAAAACGGAGGGCGCACCCCCGTGGACGTGGAATGACTTCCACGATAACTTGCCTCATGGGCTATGAGGGCGTTGACCCTCTCCATTAAGGAATCAAGGCCCTGCTCCACTAGGAGCTGCATGCCGTCGTCACCCAGTATCGATAACAGCATGTTAAAGGCTTCCTGCTGGACGAGGGTTAGCTTATCCCAATCGTACTGATTCATCCTTTGCAGAGGATGTTGTCGTCTACCAACACAGGTGTTGGATTGACTACAAGTGCTACCAGATGTAGCCGGTGCGTATACGCACGGTGTGGCTAGCGCACAGAGGAATACTTTCCTAAAGCGGCGATACGCCGCTACTTAGCCGATACACCCTTATAAAAGGGCTTAGTTAGAGATCGCTCTCTTACTCGGGGCCAAGATTTCCCTTGGTTTACTAGTTAGTATAAACTAACGCCTTGATACAAGGCTTCCATTTAAAAGGGGGTAGTTAAGGGAAGGTATCCCCTTTCACTACGGCACTCACTGCGCGCGCGACCCGTCGAGGTCGTGCGCCTAGCAGTCTTTAGTGTGAAATGTAAACTGATGTATATTTAATATGTAATTAGCCTAATGTAAACTATATGTAATACTAAGTAGAACTTACTCAATTCGTACCTAGTCGAAATGTAATGTACACCACCTGTGTACCAACACGTGGCAGCTGCCACGCCTCCACCAAGGGCTCCTGCCCTGATTGGTTAAAACAACCAATAGGTCCAAACCTTTCGGACCGGTTAATACTTGACCTCAACCGTCGTGTACTACGTACACAACATAACCAAATGTAACCAAATGTAATCCTGTTACATTTTCCTTGAGGAAAAAGATTCGCAAGAGGTGATGTTTCTCTTAACCGCGCGAATGTCGATTGTATGCATACCAATCAAACAAACATCGGTGGTAGCTTTCATAAAAATTGCGGTCAGATCGACCCCATCGGACACTCGGTCGGCGTACCTTGTATAGCGGTAGTACTTCTGTTTCTTCGGCTTCGTCGTCTTTTCGCCACGTAAAATTGGTCAGTGCAAGATGTTCAGCGCCAAATCAGTAAGTTGAACCGATAGGGTCGCTCTCACTGATGACGTTGGAACTCAATCACGAAACGCATTCTGATATTGTGGACGGACTGATGACTCCGGTTCGTCCAAAAGTTTCGTCTTTACCTCATTCATATCTGAAAAAACCGATGATGGAATCAAGAACACCTCGTCCAACGAGATCTGAAAGACGCATGCTGATCTCCAAGAGAAATGCGGAACCAAGATGACTATGAATGCTCATGATGTTTTGTAAGTTAGAAAGAGGCCGGATATCATTAAAACTCGCCCCGGCTGTGGGCATTTTTTAGCGCTATCAGTGTATCAATGTGTTTCAACAGCAACGAAGCGTAAATGTAGCCACCTTGAGGTATAGTGTCGAACCAATTTTACTGAATGAAGTGTACCACATTGCTGAAGAGAGTCAGCCCAAACATGGTCGTACAGATGGCTCCAAAGTTAAGTTGAAAAAGCAGCGAAAGCATCAACCATACAATCGACTTTCGCGGTTTAAGATAAACACCAGCTCTGGCGAATCTTTTTCCTCAAGGAAAAAGTTTGGCATCGCAGTGTTAGGCGGGTCTAATTTGTTTTTTTCCATCGCGACTTTACGTTGCATTTCCTTCATACGCTGCATGCGGCGGTTGATTCGAGCACGCTCGGAAAAAACTTCATCTGTTGTCGCTCTCGCTCCTCTCCGGATGCATCTTCATCACCGTCAACAACATTGTCTTTTGTGTCGACTTCTCCCTCATCATTACTGCACGATTCAGGCGTAGTAATGTAGATATTGGCTGATTCAGGAACCTTTCACGCAACATCCGTTCCATCTCGGCTTCTTCCTCTTCGTTCTGTTCTTGTTCACCTTTTTTACCGTCCGTGTTCGATTTCTTTTTTTCTTGTCATTCTCACTCGGTTCTTCGTCCAATTCCAGCAAACCCAGTGGAGCAGCTTCGAATTTACTACCGTCAGCACCACAAACTCATCCAGATTCAAATGACCACGTGCTTTCTATCCTAAATAAGATCCAGAGAATGTGTGTCGATTGCGACCGAAACACTCCTTACGTTGCTTATAACTTCCTTTACCTGTTGCCTATCGTCGTCTTCTTGTTCGCACGAAACAGATCTTCCAAATTTTGCTCTTGTGCCCGCGCATCATCTAATGGGTCGTCAACGATGTAATCAAGATCAACTTTGCGTATTTTTAGCGCGTTCAGTTCCTCTTCAGCGTCCTAGGATTCTTGTGTCTTCGACTGGGGTACGACAAAACCGAAATCACCAAGACCGCCAATCTTAAGCACATCCTCGTCTTCGTCTTCCTCTGCTTCTGACTCGACAAAATGATTGACTCGGCTATTTGTTAACTTTTAGCGCCGGTGATTTTTGTAGTGCCTCTGCACGTAGCAAGCTTCGATATCCAGTAGCCTTATCCTTCTGTGTAGCAAGCGATTTGTTCGACTCTATAGTTTCTACTTGTGCGTCCTTTGTGGCTTCAATTGCGCCGGTAGCGTTTTCGATATTTTCGTCAGAACTTTTTTTCCAGTCGTCTTGCTCAGTATCCGCCTTGTTGCAATCCTCTTCACCGGTACAAGGCTTCAAGATCTTATCACATCGCCTACCTATCGTAACGCTCTCTTAGCTCTCCTCGTTCAAGCAACTTGCTACTTCCGATTTCGGAGAAGATGCAGCCTCGTTCCCAACACAGATCTCAGACACATGTTCAGTGTCGGTATTATCGTGTTCCTCCTTGTAAATAAAAAAAGGAGTAGGGTCGAACACACTGTTGGAAGAGTGTGTATCCATTTGGACTTTGCACTCTTCCGTATAGTGGAATCCCATTGGCTGTTCAGCTAAGCCATACATTTATTGCATATAATAACGGTTACGAGATTATGTTGCAGTAGTTCTGTATAGCTACTTAAGTAACCATACATAATATATCTTACTTTTCCGTTTTGCATTTACATTAGGAGTACACGCACTGAATTCTCTGTGGTCACTACGCGACGCACGCCTCTACACACCTCCCGCTGCTCCTACCGCGCTGAAACATCTTCAGCAGGTGAGTCTTGATCGTGTGAAGTGCACGCAACTATTTTGGTTGAGTTTTAACACACACTCCCTTTTTAGTACTAATATTTTTTACCATACTAGTAGGGTCGATGATCATACTCCTTTTTTCCTTAAGGAGAAGGAAGAACACAATAATACCGACGCTGCACATGTGTCTGGGGTTTCTGTAGGGTCTATGATCATGCCGTTTGACGTAAACGCTTGTACTCATCTGAGTACATATGTTTTTCGGGCACTAATAAGTAGTGTGGAACACACGATAGATGGAAGCTTACCATAACTTCAACAACATCTGGTACATATTTCATGTTCGGTTAGCTAAACACTCCTCAATAAACATTCCATTTAAAAAGTCCCTGGTTTGGTTATTTTCTTCTTCTCTTTACGAACTGTCTACGGTATAATTTTTACTGCGAACGGACATTTGGTAGTGGATATATTGACTTAAGTTACTTTCGTCATATTTGAAGATATTATCTAGCATCTACGACTCAAGCTGTCGACTATCTGTGCAAGTATGAATACCGACTACTTCCAACAGTATTCCACCTATTCCCGGGCGAGCCTACAACACCTTTTTTTTAATTCCCAAAAACGAGCTTTAAAAAGAAATTTCTACTTTAAAATTCCAATAACTTGTTTAATATTTTTTTTATTTTCTTTTGCATATTTATAGTATGTTAAAATACATGAATATGGAGATACAGTAGAACCTGTCTAAATTGATACTGGCTAAACTAATAACCTCCGCAAACAAATATTTCTTGCCGGTCCCGAGCTCGTCCCCATATTGAAATTAATAAACCTCCGTAATGTGATATTTGATAAAATTTCTCAGTCCCACAACTTATGTAAAAAAAATATCCTATATACCTGGCCCTATATGTCGCTATTCAAACACGCTCAAAAAAGTCACGTATGCCCTTCTGCTTCATCTGGCTAGTCTTTATGGCTGAAGCCTTGTTCTTCATGCGTTGGAGGGCCGTCATGAAGAGCTCGTTCACGTCAGATTGCTGCAGCCAGAATGTTTCCAGTGAACGTATCATTGCCTGTGCCTCGGATACCGGAACAATGGCGACCTCTTGGCTTTTATCGTCATCGGCCTGTTCTTCCACGGGTTCCGGCACCAAGTGATCCTGAATCACCTCGTCCAAGGTAGGTGCGTAGGTGACAACATCCTCCTCGCTGTAGTCGAGGAGGTTACGCACATCCATGGGATTGGCGTAGCGGAAGCGGCGAATCTGTGACTCCAGCTCGGCCACAACCTCCTGGTCGAGAAGCTCCTCCTCTGCCAAAACTGGCTGCTGATCCTCCGGTGCCGTGCTGCGAATCTGGCAGTGGCGGAAACAGTTTGCAATGGTCTCTGCCTTCACCTCGTTCTTCCACGCGGGGACTGCAATCCTGATTGCCTCAAGAATGTCGATCTTCTCAGGATCAGGAAGTTTGTACTCCACACGCTGCAGGAGAAGGCGGTTGAAAGCGCGGCGGTTGTAGGCCTTGAGGTTCAGGATAATCCCAGCATCGCAGGGCTGCAGCTTTGATGTGGTGTTTGGTGGCAGATAGAATACAGTAGTGTTCCGTAGCTGAATGCGGGCCGGAATGTCGTCAAGAGGAACATGTGCACCGCAATTGTCAAGAACAAAAGAAGTTTTCTGTCAGCCATTCAAGGATCAAACGATTTGAGCCACTCAAGAAAAATAATTTGCGTCATCCAAGCCTTTACATTGTTGCGGTACACGCAACCGAGATTGTTCAGATTGATGTTCTTGAAGCAGCGTGGGCTCCTTGACTTCCCAATGATCCAAAGGGGAAGCTTGTCTGAACCATCAGCATTGCAGCAAACGGCAAGAGTCAGCCGTTCCTTGTGCTTCTAGCGCCCTTCAAGCTGCTTGGTTGCAAGCGATTGATCTGCCTGAAACGTGACATGCTTAGAGCAATTTTTATCACAATTGAATTGAATGGCAATGTTTAACAAACCTGCATCCTGTAGAACAGGCCCGTCTCATCCATGTTGTAGATGTCACTGAGTGCATACTTGTCGAGCACCTCACGTATCTTTGGGCGCTCATCCTCGATGAGTTGTTTGTTGACGAAACCACTCTCGCCAAAGCGAAGGACGGACCAAATGCCGTGACGTGTCTTGAATGATTCAAGCCAGCCGTTTGAGAACTCGAATTTCTCGTGACCTGGGTAAAGACGATCAAGGATCTTGCTAGCGCTTTCTTTCAGAAGATCGCCGCTCATGTTCTCCTGCTCCTCATGAGCCGTAAACCACTCAAAAATCGCCTTCTAAATCTCAGGATACTTTACGGTCTTTTGCCGCTTCTGCTCAAGATTGATCTTGGACGCCTTTTGGAGGATCTCGCCCGAACGTTTGAGCGTGTTGGAGACCGTTGCTTGGCTGATTTTGAGGTGGTGATTGGTCTCCACCCAAGCAATCAGCTCTTTCTGCGTGAGCGAAGGGTTCTTCTGCTTGTGCTCACACAAGGCAATGCGGACCTTGTCCGTAATGGTTGTGTGCTGTGCTCCAGCCCTTGGAATATTTGGGTTCTGCTGTCAAACTGTGGTTGGTGTGGTCGGATGTTGCGGGTTTTGTGCAGTTTTGTTGGTTCTTTGTTTGTTGGTGGTTAGTTGAGGGTTACATTTCACAGCCCCTGATCATAAGTACAGTACTGCGTTCCGCTGTGCACCGCTGCGCATCTCTACAATTTAATAACCTCCGTGAAATAATACGTTTTACCCGGTCCCGAGCATATTTGTTTAGACGGGTTCTAATGTAATCGGTAAAACTTTTAATAATTTAAAAATAAATGATAAAATGATTGGTTTTAAATTTGTTTTTGAATAAAAATATTTTTAATTTTTTTGTTAGCTAATGTTGCTGCGTCTCAAGAACGTCGATGAGGGTGAAGAATCGAGCCCTTGAAGTCGCCGTCGGTTTGGAAAGGTAGCCGCCAAGTCAGCTTTAGAAGATGGCACCAGACACACCAGAACAGTACTAGCGGTTGTTGGTTTTCCATGTAGCCATGATGGGCTTTCAAGGTAAACCATATGGTGGAAACGGATTGGCTGATAACATTTTTATGTAGGGTGTATACAGGTTTTAAGTCATTAGCGCTTAGGAATCTTAAGCTCGAGTCAGTGTCTTAAAATATTTATATTTGATTAATATATATGACTTCTGTTTTTTACAAACTTCGAGCAGCCTAAAACGACACTGCGGGATACAGCTATTGAGAGCCGCTACAGCCCAAACAAGAACACAAATTCAAGCTACCCAAGTCGCCTGTGCTAACAGGTTATGAGCCCAAGTGGTCTCGTGTGTCAAGAAGTGTCATGCTGAATTTTAAGTTTTGTGCGCAAGTGGTTTTTCTTGTGGTTTTTTCGAGTGGTTATTTCTCGTGTAGTTACAGTTCTAAGTACTAGTGGAAGTCCTCTCACTTTCGTAGGGCTAGTGGAATTTTTGGCGTGTTTTGTACGCCGTATATTTTTGAAACCACGTTGATTTTACCATGGATAGTAGTGGTGAATCGAATTTCGAGCCGGAAGTGGCTCTGAAGGCCATCCTTGATGGGATGAAGGACATGAAGGTCACATGAAGTCGATGGAAGATGCGCAAACGCGCGCATCCACCGCAAGCACCGTGGTTGCACCTGCTACGACTGCTGCGTCTGCTAAGACTGCTGCGCCTGCCGCGCCGGTCACGCCTGCAGTACTGAAGCAGGACCTGGTGTTTGCTCCCCGGAACAGTGTGTTCCGGGAGTCGCTAATAAATTGTGGGCCATTCGGCAAGGAGATGACGCTGAATGACCTGGCTGACGACATCGGCATTGAGGTCGGTAGAGCAGCCAGGCCGAACCCGGCTAAGCTCCCGGCGAACAATCCGGGAAACGCACCGAATGCGGGCATAGAACGTGCACCGGCGGCGCAGACTCCCGGAATGCAGTTCCGTCAGGCAGCGCCCGCCCCTCCCCCACAGCATTTGCAAGCGTCGTATGCCAAAATACCGAAGCTCGGCATCGAGAAATTTTCAGGGGTCGAACTGTTCCCCGGACTCGGTTCCGGCTTCAAGCAGTGGGCATATCTCTTCATCTAGGCTGTTGAGATAGCCGAGATGACATCTGGATTTTTGTGGACCTAGCGCCTTAAAGTAAACAAGCTTGGAGAATATCTCGAAGGGGTGGCAGGGTATTACTTACGTGCAAATATAAGCACGTGGTGGCAAGCTGCCCCTGAGTTATTGGCGATATTGGATTTCATGTATATGGCATTTCGAGTGACTATCTCCCCCCACCAGGCTGCAGTGTGGTTTGCTTCAGAGAAGAGTCCTAAAAGGACTTGGACTGAGCACTACCTGTACCTGGTAGCTGTAACAGGACTGATCCTGTTACTGGCTTACACTGTATTTTGCGAGGAAGCGCGCAATACAATAGGGCAGGATTAGTTGATAACAACTAATCCTATAATAAAAGTAAATATATAAATATTCACTTTGGTCTTAGAACGCAAAATTAAGAGTGTTTATTTAATGGGTGGTTTAGAGACTAATAGTATAGTAACTAACTAATTAATATAATAATATCAAGTCTTTAACTAACTGTACTATTAGTTAACCTGAAAGATTCGGTATTTATACCGAATCGACTTTTCCTTCTTAGATTATAATAACTTATAATCTCTTATTTAAATTTCAGACAACGCGTCTGAAATTCAACTGTGATATTCTAACTTTAATATCAATTATGTAATGGCACCCCATTACATCACCCCCCACTTAAGGTGGTTGGCCAATAATAACTCTTATTTTGGCCAATCATGGGTGGCATTTGTTGGTCGGAATTTCTCATTCACCAACTGATTGACCATCGACTCGATGGTCAAAGCACACGGCGGCGCTCTAAAGAGCGCTGCTGAAAACAATGAAGGAGCTTCTTCCTCCGCCTCAGCACTAGGTGCTGAGGTGTTGAGTGACAGCGGTGACGCTGCATTAGCAGCGTCAACTACGCAAAGGTCGGAAGACGTACCGTCTTCGACCACAGATGCTTCTAAGGCGGCATCTGACAAGAAACAGGGAGATGTTTCTAATGCAACATCTCGCACAATGGCAACTTACGAATGGCGTGTTGCCAAGAGGGCCATGTTCGGGAGTTCTGACTCCGAACAAAGTGATGGGGATACAGCTGTCCCCACTAAAGGATCTAGCGAGTCGAAACTCGCTAGGTGCTCATCGCCTAATAGAGATGACGACTCTAGTGTCGCTGTCAGCTATGATAGCGACAATGATTATCACAGGTGGTTGCGGGAACGCAGAGCCCCACCTGGACCAAGTACTTCTCCACGTCGGTGTGATTTAACCCCGGCGCGTGGTGTTGAGGAAGGCGGTGCTCTGCATGCTAAAAGGGCTCGAGCAGAAGCGGCGCCTGCCGCTTCTAAAGCGTATCATTGTACGGAACCACATGTTCCGTACAGAGTTGGGGTTTGGACCCCTGGCTGGGCTATTGCCCCAACAGTGGCGGTCACCGTAAACGGGACTGCCAGTATGCGTTGTTCGATATCAACGTGCTGGATGACTGCGAAGACATCCAGTTACGTCGATTCGATCGAAGTACAGACGATAGACGTCTGTACTTTATTGACCTCTTTTTTCAGGTTCGATATTATTCGATCCGGAAAGGGTCAAGGAGGAACAGGGACGATAAAGACCCCCTGACTCAGAGTTGGAACGCTTTTGTTGACAACTACAACAAAAGCCCAGATGATTACGTGAATAAAGTTCACGTAATGCGCGAGCGCTTTTTAAAGCACTCGCGAACAGGCAAAATGGAATACATCCATTTTACTTGCATCAAAGAAGGGTTAAAGTGTGGTGTCCCTTCTCACCTCGTTTGCACGCGGTGTACTCAGGGAGCTCCTCGTCTGTCAGAGGAGGAGTTGCGGGGGTACGGTGGTTTTTCCGTACCCGCCGAAATTCAGGGTTTAATTGATACCCTGAATGCATCAGCACCTACTGTTGATGCTACTTCGCATTATGAGTTTGAGACTTCTTCTCAAACTCAGTCAAAAGGTCTGCGGAGTCGGCCCTCAGAACCTCAATCGGTTCCCAAGAGTCGAACTCTTGGGGATATCCCAGCCAGCGTACCAAGTACTCGGTACGCTGCCCCTTCTTCAAAGGTACCGAGCGCTTCGAGATCAAGCGCTCGAGGATATATCGCTTATTCCCCTGATTATCAATCAGGGACGGCGGAGGTTGAGAATTCCCTCGCCGTTGTTGTTGCGGAGCATGGTTCTTTGCTCCGCAAGCTCGAGGAGGGTTATTCCTCCTTGAGCAGCGATATGTCTCACTGTGTGAAGACATATCATTCTCTTCGCGAGGATGTCCGCGACATCCTCGGAGCGCACACTGCCCTCCAGCACAAGAATGATCTTCTGTACATTGAGATTTCCCGCTATAAGGGGAGCTCGATCGGCGCACGGATGATCTTGAGCAGTCGAAGGCGGAGGTAACGACTCTCCGCTTTGCTCACCAACGGCTGGAGGCCGATTACAAGTCTCTTTTGGGAGACTTGGAGAAGCACGGTATCTTCCGTGGTTCTGCGTCTCGTCGTAAGACGAAGACGAGTGATACGGCTTGAGCCGCCCAACATAGAATGTTGGGTGAAGCCGCATTGCTGTGGGAATGTCTAATGTATAGGCATTCCCCCGAATCTCTTGGACCTTGAAAGGTCCAATGTACTTAGGAAGCAAATTCCTTGTATGGAAGTTGCTTATTGCATGTGTAGGCAAATTAGTAGTACTTAATAATACTAATTCACCTTTAAGAAAGGAGTTTTTGTTCTTCCTTCCTTGTTTATCTGCATTTTGCTTCTGCTTATCAAAAGCAGAGGCAAGTGCATCTTTTACATAGCGTATTACAGCTTGTCGCTGTAATACGAATTCATCTACTTCTTTATCAGCAGTAGGTGCGTTGCCCTCATTGTCTACATACAATGCTGCAGACACATATTCAGCGTATGAAGCTTCAGTTTCAATTGAAGCTGCTTCCGCTTCTAGTGTATTTTCAGTAGAAGGGCCATCGTATTGTTCACAAGTTGCAGTCGCAACTTGCGCATTGACTCGCTCAAAATTTGAGCGGGTCCCTCCCCCACTTAGATTTGGCGTACCGCCAAGTAAAGCTGAGGTTCGTGGATGCCTTAAGGCATTCACGTAGAACGGTGTATGCTTAGTTGAAGCATGCACTGAATTGTTAATCGCAAATTCAGTGAGTGACAGGTAGTCACTCCACTGTTCAAAGGCATGTGCGTATGATCGCAACATGTCTCCGAGAACGCGGTTAACCCGTTCCGTCTTCCCATCCGTTTCCGGATGGTCCGCAGTTGACATCTTCAACTGGGTTCCCAACAATGAGAACGTTTCTTGCCAGAAACGTCCTGTAAATCTCGGATCTCGATCCGAGACAATGTCTTCCGGCATTCCGTGCAAACGGAATACCGTATCAACGAATATCCGCGCTGTTTGAGAGGCGGTTACGTTCGCTGATACTGCAGTAAGATGTACCATCTTACTGAAACGGTCCACAAAGACCACTATTCCAGTCTTCCGACTATTGTCGGGTGGAAGACCGAATACGAAGTCCATTGAAATGGACTTCCAACACTCTGTCGGAACCGGCAGAGATTGCAGCGGAGCCTGTGCAGACTGCGCAGGCTTAACGCGCTGGCAAATCTTGCAAGCGCGTACGTATTTGCGTACCCACTTGTACTAGTTTCGCCAGTAAGAGTCACTTGCGAGAGAAGAGTATGTCTTCTCTCGACCTTGATGCCCCGAAATCGGTGCATCATGATACTCAAACATAATTTGATGTTTGAGATCATCGTCGTTTGGAACGACGATGCGACTTTCATCTTTTTGGTCTGTGCTGTAACGGGGTTACATTCGGGTAACACTGAGTGTTGGTGTACATGAGTACACCACGGTTGAGGCCAGTATTGGCCGGGTTGAAAGGTTTCGAACCTTTGGTTATTTTAACCAATCAGGGCATGGGCCCTTGGGGTGGTGTGTCAGCCATCCACGTGTCAGTACACAGGTGTGTACACTACATTTTAGCTAGGTACGAATTAGTAATATTCTACTTAGTGTTACATATAGTTTATATTAGTTTAAATAATTACATATTAAATATATTCAGTTTTACTTTCACTCCTTAGTACAGACGCACGACCTCGACCGGTCGTGCGTGTAGTGAGTGCCGTAGCGTAAGGGGAGCCCTCCCCTTAGCTACACCCTTTGTAAGGGAGCCTTGCCGTTAAGGCACTAGTACAGGCTAGAGTAAACTAACCCGGGAATCTTGGCCCCGAGTAGGAGAGCTCTCTCCTACTAAGCCCTTAATAAGGGCGTATCGGCTAAGTAGTGGCGAACGCCGCTTTACGGAAAGCCTTCCTCTGTGCGCTAGCCGCACCGTGTGTATACGCACCGGCTACATCTGGTAGCACTTGTAGTCAATCCACCACCTGTGTTGGTAGACTAGACATCCTCTCCAAAGGATGAATCAGGACGATTGGGATAGTTTGACCCTCGTCCAACAGGAAGCCTTTAAAAGGCTGTTACCCTTAACGGGGGAAGATGGTATGAAGCTCCTAGTGGAGCAGGGCCTTGAGGCCGTAAAGGCAAGGGTGAATGCCCTCATCGCTCATGAGGCGAGTTGTGGTGGAGGTCATTCCACGGGGGTGCGCCCTCAATTATCGTTTAAGATAAAGGAGTTCACCGGAGAGAAGGGTGACAACCTTTATGTTTGGTTGCGAGAGGTCGAAACAGCCTTCGCCACAGCGAACATGACCGCTGATCACTTGCAAGTGGGACTTGCATTGACCCATCTTACGGGCAAAGCCCGTACATGGGCGTTTACATGCTCGGAATCAGTCAAGGACGTGTTTCCAACATGGAAAGGTCCTTAAGCAGAAGCTTATGGACATGTACGCAACGCCTGATCTGGTTTTCCAGAATCAACTGGTGTTACCTGAGGTGCCGTCAAGGCACTAAGGACCTGGAGGTTTATATCCAGGAGCTTAAGACCCTGTTGGCAGGGATGTACGCGAAAGCGTATTCGGACGATGTGTCCATCCCCGTCTTCATGGGAGGCCTGAGAGAAGGGCCAGCACGTTCGGAATTGTTCCGATGCCGACCCGAATCCCTGGAAGAGGCATTCAAGATGGAGTTCAACGCCGAGAGGAACTTCCGTTTCTCTAAGGTGGGTCCCGAACCCATGGACCTGAATCAGGTCGAAGCGGAGGAGAAACCTCCCGCTAAGAGTCATTCGGACTCTTTTTCACAGAGCTTCGAGACAGAGCTCTTGGCTATGTTGCAGCGGAGTGGGCCGCTGAGATGCTTCCTGTGTGGGAGCATGGATCATCTGAGGAACAGATGTCCGAAAAATCCCCAGCGAGACACTCGCTACAAGGGACCAAGTGTGGGGAAAAAGCCCTTGTCCAAGCCTTCGGGAAACGACGGCTCCCAGTAGGTGCGGGGAGCCCTACTGGGGGACCCCTCAGTGCTGTTAAGCCCCAGGGTAGGGGACGACAGCACAAAGCCCCGAGGGAAGCGGTGCTTTCTAGCACCGAGTTGGTGTACCAGCGAGGTTTGCTGGTAGTCCTTGCGGACGTGAAAGGCTTTGATAAGCCTTGGAGAGTCTTGATAGACTATGGAGCGTCTGACAATTATGTCAGACGGGCTTCTGTTGTGAAGAGTCGGCTGTATGCCGAGGCCCTAGAGGCACGTTCTCGTGACGTTGTCACGGTCCGTCTTGCGACGGGCGTACAGGTTTCTGTACCCAAGGTCTCGATTGACCTTAAGCTGAAGTTTGCAGACTTCGACAGCTTAGAAAGTTGCCTAGTCCTGGATTTGGACACGAGGTATGACCTCATTCTGGGCATGAAGTGGCTGGAACGCCACGAGCCATGGATAGACTGGAAGTCTAAGTCCATTGGCTCAACGCACCCACGGTCGGGTGAAGCATTGGCGAGTCATGAACCCACCTTTGCCCGATCGCAAAAGCGATTCTGGCGTGAGATGCCAGAGATTGGGATGTCTGAAATGATCATTCTTAATGGCGTTAAGGAAGAGTTCCTTAACGAGGGGGATTCGGCGGTTAATTCTTACGCCGTGAACGGCGAGACTGGTGAGTTACCTGTGGTAACTCCAGTGGTAGGGATAGAGACCCCTGTGGTTAAGCGCGAGGCGCTTCCAAGCAGAGAGACCCATAGTTCGTCTCTTTCGCACGTCGGAAATGATTCCTATTACGCCGTTGTAGATGAGACCGGCGAGTCACAGGTGGTAGAGGTAGAGACCTCTGTGGATAGGCGCGTGGCGCTTCCAATAGATGGGGCAATTGACTCCCCCCCATCTGGGTCTCGGGATGAGTCCCGAGGCCAGTAGTCAGCAGTCCTACAGGATACTGAATATTGTGACAGGTGTTGTC
The DNA here is from genome assembly GCA_026184515.1 of Peronosclerospora sorghi. Taxonomy (NCBI): domain Eukaryota; phylum Oomycota; class Peronosporomycetes; order Peronosporales; family Peronosporaceae; genus Peronosclerospora; species Peronosclerospora sorghi. The sequence goes on along the minus strand of CM047587.1, from coordinate 45,849,003 downwards.
ACAGAAGGCGTAAGCCTGGATCGGTTGCCTGGGGTAGGCGAACTGTTGTCGTTGGAGGAGATGTCCTTCAACGAGTTTGAGACTGCTTTGAAAGCAGATGAAATCGACGAGGTCGTCGTGTTGCGTCCGGAAGAGGAGTTGAACTCCTCATCCACGATGGACGAGTCAGTTTTGGTGAAAACCAAACAGGCATTAAATGCCCGAAGCGGCCTCAAGATCCTCGCGGATCCTGAGGACCCTTACAATTCCTTACTAAAGGGATTTGGAGATGTCATTAGTGACAACCCGCCGATTGGGTTACCACCGGATCGGGGAGTCCGACATTAAATTGACTTGGTTCCCGGAACCAAATACTGCGTCACTAGGCAGTGGCCTCTCCCCAAGGAACAATTCGACGTCATCGACGCATTCTTCAAGGGGAAAGAAGAGGCAGGGATGGTACGGGAGAGTAAGTCTCCCCACTCATCTCCCACCTTTTGTGTTCGTAAACCGAACGGAAAGTGGCGCATTGTGCATGCGTACAACAAGCTGAATGCATCTACTGTACCCATGCAGACTCCGATTTCTCGGAAGGGTGTCCTCCAGAACAATATGGCGGGCTGTACTGTATACAGTTCCTTAGATCTGGTGGACGGGTATTTTCAGGTGCTCATGCGAGCGTCCGATATTCCGCTGACAGCGGTTAGCACGCCTAGTGGCATGCTGTGGGAGTGGCTTGTTATGCCACAAGGGCTTTCAAATGCACCAGCGACTTTCAATCGCTTGGTGACTCAACTCTTTCGCCCTCATAGTAAGTACGCTCAGACGTACTTCGACGATATATTCGTCCATAGTCGTGCGGAAGGCGACTCGTCTGATGTTCAGACGCATCTGATACACCTTCGAGCAGTGCTAGAATGTATGCGATAGCATAAGTTATATGCAAACGCATCCAAGTGTATGTTTGGTGCTGAGGAAATTCCTTTCCTCGGATGCTTCATCGGTAAGGATGGAGTGCGGGCGGATCCCGCGAGGGTGAAAGCCATTGTGGAGTGGCCTTCGCCTGTAAATCTTAGAGATTTACGGAATTGGCTTGGATTAGCCAACTATCTCCACAAGTACAGCGAGAACTACGCTGAAATGGCGAAGCCATTGACTGACCTTCTTAAGAAGGATGTTGATTGGTGTTGGGAAACTGAACACCAAAACGCTTTTGAAGCGGTTAAGGGGAGCTTGTTAAAAGCTCCTGTTATTGCTCTCCCATACCCTGGTAAACCATTTAGTGTCGTCTGCGACGCCTCCGATTTCGCAATCGGATGTGCTTTGTTACAAGCAGACGATACAGGAAGGGAACGCGTAATTGCGTTTGAGTCGAGGCAGCTTAAAGCTGCAGAACGGAATTATCCCGTTCATGACAAGGAGCTACTTGCAATTAATTATGCTCTTGTCAAATTTAGGGTTCAACCACTCGGCTCAAAGCCGTTCGTGGTGTATACTGACCACGCGTCCTTACGGACAGCGACAAAGTCGCCTCATCTCTCGCAACGGATGGCCCGTTGGCTCTCCTTCTTTGCGGAGTACAACTTTGAGGTTAAGTATAAACCTGGCAAGCAGAACGTGCTTGCAGACGCGTTGTCGCGTCGTCCCGATTACGATCTCGCTCACGCGACATTCGTCACCACGTCTGTGGTGGATCTCATACGCCAGGCGTATGAGAAAGACCCACAGTGTACGGCGCTTATCAGCGCGTTGGGTGAAAAGGGTCTTTGCTCGTCTGAGCCAACCCTGTCAAGTCGAGCTAGAGCTCGGTTACACCGTTACAGTTACTGTGACGGCGACGAGCGCGGAGGACACTCCGCGGGTGGTTGTTCCTCATGATGAGGAACTGAAGTATAGAGCCCTCTTTGAGGCACATGGCGCCCCTACAAGGGGTCATTTAGGTCGGGATAAGACCTATAGCGCTTTAAGCGCTTCGTATTGGTGTCCCAATATGTATAAGTGGGTCGGTGCGTATATACGCACCTGTGAGTCGTGTCAGAGGGTTAAACCCTCTGCCTTTGGCGAGCTTATCGGTTCCAGCGGAGTGTTGGAAATCCATTAGCATGGATTTTATCTTCGGTTTTCCGAAGGATAAGGCCGGGAACACCGGCATATTGGTCTTTGTAGACCGTTTTAGCAAGATGGCTCACCTGGCGGCGGTGCCAGAGTCCATAGATGGACAAGAAACAGCAAAAGTGTTCCTAGACCGTGTCTTTCGACAACATGGTCTACCCGATTCCGTTGTGTCGGATCGGGATCCCCGTTTTACGGGACAATTCTGGGGAGCGTTGTTTAAGGTGCTAGGCACCAAGCTCCTCATGTCCACTGCGGATCATCCGCAGACGGACGGTCAGACGGAACGCGTTAATCGCGTTGTGGAGGACATTCTTCGGAGTTTATGTCCGGATTCTCCAAAGAGTTGGAGTGAGATGCTTCCGATGGTTGAATTTGCTATCAACAATTCGGTACATGCATCTACGGGGGTTACCCCGTTTTACGTGAACGGATTGGTGAATCCGAGGGTTCCGTTAACGCCACGTGTGTGTGTCCCAGGGCTTGAGGGGGGAGGATTCCCCGATGTCAGCCCTGTATCTGTGCGAAAGCACATCGATAAGTTTTTATCGACGCGCCTTAGTGTCTTACGACACGTCTGCGATGCCATGGCGGAGAGCCAAAACAAGCAGAAGGAGCAAGCTGACCGAAAGGGACGGCGTAACAAAAAGGTATACAGAGTAGGAGAAAGTGTTTTATTAAACGCTAAAAATATTCCTACACATGCAGTTTCAAATGTGTTGCGCAATAAACTGCGCCCCAGGTTTGTGGGCCCCTTTAAGGTGTTAGACCGAAAGGGCTTTTCGTACACCTTAGACATCCCGAAGGCGATGCGTACGCATCCAACCTTTTATGTCGGTATGCTTAAGCCATACCAGGACCCGGAGGCGGGGCCCCTCCTGGAGGAGGGTGGAAAGGCGGATAGCCGTAAGGCACCGCAGGGCGAAGGAAGCCCGAAAGGGATAAAATGCGACCACGAAGCTCCGCAACGGTCGTCTCGAGAGAGGCAAGCTCCTCTCGAAGCGATCAGTGGCATCCCGCTCATCGCGGTTCCCCTCGTGGAGATCATGGATGCAAAGGCTGTGTCGATCACAGTGCGCGCGAATCTCACGTCGCAATTGTGCGACCTCCTCCTCCAATGCTCGATGCGGAGAGTATTCCACACTTTCATGTGGAGCGGCTGATGGCGCGGCGCCATCATTGGGGTCAAACCCAGTATCTGGTGAAGTGGAAGGTAATCCACACTCACAGAGTTCGTGGAAGTTCGAGACTCCCCTACGGCAGGATTGCCGCGACGTCGTTGACGCTTTTGAGCGCGAGAATCCCGCTGTAGGTCAACGACCAGAGGGGCATGAGAAGCCTCTTCACTCCCAATAAGTGGGAGTTGGCCGGAGGCAGATGTGGCGACCACACTGTCTCCTGACACCAGGGTGGAGACAGGGGAGCTGGCGTAGCGCGTGCGATAACCACCTAAAAATAAAATAGTAATTAAACTACTCATTAGTAACATATTAGCGATACGGAGAACGTAGTTGCTCCATCGCCTTAGCTTTGGCGAATGTAAGGCGCAACACCCTCTCCACCCAAATGTCTCGACGGGAATAGCTGTCATGCAGCTCATCGAAGCTGGGGAGAAGCTTCTCCCCTTCCGCCCAAGCGCGGAACTTCTTCTCTGCGTCATCGGCACTTTCTCCCGGAGAAAGAACGAAAGGAACCTCGCGGAGGTTCTCAACAGGGGCACCTTGTGCCTGCCTTTTTAAGCGCTCTCGGTACGAGACGCTAGTGAACTGCTTTTGTGTAAGCAGTTGTTGCCGAAGTTTCTCACGGCGTTCGCGTTGGTACGGCTGTTCAGCCGCGGGGCCAGGGGTATAGGACGCTAGACTAGTCCTTACCAAACGCCTGGCCCATCTTGGAAGGTCACGAGGACCATCGAAATTATAAGCCGCCCTTGACGGGCGTTTGGGGGCGCGCAATGCAGCCCTTAGTGCCTGTGCGGCAAGTTGGGAGTCTTGAGCTGCGTCCAGCCCATTAGTGATGATCGCCTTAGGTGATTCGGATGTATCATCCGATACGGGCAGGGGTTCCGCACTGGTTAGTGCATTTTCCTCTCGTGTGGGGAAGGGATTAGGCTGCCTACAACGCCGTTCGGCGCTGTCGGAGCGGCTCACCATTGGGGAGGTATCCCCAAAGGCATCCACTTCCGAGCTTTCGGAGTAGTCTAACTCTTCTAGAGGAGACGCCATAGCACCACTAGAGGTGTACATATGGATGGCCAGGGGAAGTGGCGTTGGAGTTCTCCAACAAAATTTTGATTATTGCGTAAGCAATAGTCTTGATGGGGGAGGATGTAACGGGGTTACATTCGGGTAACACTGAGTGTTGGTGTACATGAG